>VZRE01013999.1:225472-401389 GCA_013396775.1 Cephalopterus ornatus
GGTTGTTTAGCCTGGAGAGGAGGAGACTCAGGGGAGATCTCATCGCTCTCTACAACTACCTGAAAGGAGGTTGGAGCCAGGTGAGGGTTGATCTCTTCTCCCAGGCAACCAGGAGTAGGACAAGAGGGCACAGTCTTAAACTGTGCCAGGAAAGGTTTGGGTTGGATATTAGGAAAAAGTTTTTTTCCAGAGACTGTGATCAGACATTGGAATGAGCTGCCCAGGGAGGTGGTGGATTCTCCGTCCCTGGAGATTTTTAAGATGAGACTGGATGTGGCACTTAGTGCCATGGTCTGGTAACCACGGTGGGGTTGAAACAAGGGTTGGACTTGATGATCTCAGGGGTTTTTTCCAACTCCATTGATTCTATGATTCTATGTTCTTATTGTGTCATTGGTACTAAGCTGAGGACAACATCGTGGTGACTATTCTACCACAAGATTTAACCAAAATATAATCACCTACCCGTTGTGCACACTATCCCACTGACTGAACAGTTATATTAATTGCAACACCATCATGGATATAATGGGTAACTCTCTTGTACTGGTTACCTTTACTGCTACCATTTATCCTAATAAAAATACATACAAAACTATGTTTCTTACTTCTCTGAGGCAAGATATGTCTGCACACTGATAACAAACTCAAGTCATTAGAGCTTTGGTTGGAAATCTCCTGTAAAAGTTGTTCCACCAAAACCTCTAGACAACTTGCATTTAGGTGAATCTAAATGCAGCTCTATTTTTCCATATGGGATTTCAGGATTACTCTGTTGGCAGTGTTCAAGCAACAGGGGAACAGCCTGGCTCAATAACCCATGGAGGAAAAAGTCCTGATATTTGTGATAGTTTACACATCTCAGTATTCTACAGCTGTATCTGGAAATGTAAAGAACTTGGCAAATCAGCAAATTTTCCTTGTGGGTCTTCTTGTTCTTGAACTGGAGAAGTATTCCTCTGTGTCTCAGCTGTCATCACATGCTTGACAGATTTTGGAATGGGATGTAACAAGGTGTCCAAAACCATTGGAGACAGATTTTTGTCCCCTACTAAAATAAACAGTAAGTAGTAACTTGGTCTCTTTAGCAAGAATCCTGTGCCTTGGAAAACTGCTAAGTGGGTGGCTGGGAGCCCCTGGGTCTACACATGACTTACTAGATACTTACAGAAGGGGTTTCTACTCCTTTTAATGGTTTTACAAAGTGTTTTCTCTTCTTTTAAAAGTAAGAGATGTCACTGCACAGAGACTGACTGCTGATAAAATGTGACTTCTCTGAAACACATCTGGTGCTCTAAAATTTATTATTATAGGAATGACACTCATCAGATATTGGTTCTCTCTGTCATACGGAGATGATCTTTTATCATTATACCGTAATCTCCATTTGTGTAAATAACAGATGAACAAAGATTTGTTTTTCAGATGAGCACGTGCAAAACCGTATTTGAATCCAAACTGGAGCATTCAGGTACATTTTACTCATTCTTGACATCAAACTAGACAGAGTAGGCCCTGATCTCAACTAATCTTTGACTTTTAGGTCTCAATATTAAGCAAATGCAGAGAACACTTGAAGATATTCAGCATGGGGTTCTTCACTGCTGACTGAAGGAGTTTATTTCTGAGACAGTCGCACTCTCTTTAAATGGGGACAAATATGCTCTTGTGGAACATATTTTCTGACCTCCTTCAGAAAAGAGTGTCCACCTTGGCAGTGCTGATATTTGTGACATGGATTTGAGGAGTGTTGAAGGCATCTAGCTCAGGGTTAGACATCTACAATGCTTAGGGTCATGAGGATGCTCAGAGAAGACAGGCTGGGAGAACTGGGGTTATTCAGCCCGGAGAAGAGAAGGATTTGAGGAGATCTTATAGCACCTTCCAGTACCTAAAGGACGATTACAAGAAGGCTGGAGAGGGATTTTTCACAAGGGCATGTAGTGATAGGACAAGGGGAAATGGCCTTCAGCTGAAGAAGGTTAGGTTTAGATTAGATATTGGGAAGAAATTCTTCCCTGTGAGGGTGCTGAGGCCCTGGCACAGGTTGCCCAGAGAAGCTGTGGACTCCCCATCCCTGGAAGTGTTCATGACAAGGCTGGATGGTGCTCTGAGTAATCTGGTCTAGTAGGTGGTGTCCCTCCCCATGGCAGGGGAGTTGGAACTCCATGTCCCTTCCAACCCAACCCATTCTATAATTCTATGATTCTCTAAGTGATGGCAATGTAACCACATCGATCCCACTTGGAGCAGGTACTGCTGTAAATGACTTCCTGCAATGTAACGTTCCTTCCTGCAAGGAGCTCATCCAACCTATTTCCCAGTGTCATCCGGTGATTCAAAATTACTCTTTTCCAACCTCAGAGTTAGGACTAAAAGTTCCTTGATGTCAATAGTCTGATTGTCCTTTAACTTCAGACACCTCAGACCTGCTAATGCCAAACTGTTTAGAAGGAAGATGTCACGTACAGTGACATCGATATTTTACTGAGACTGGTAAACAGTAGGGTTCCTCTAAGATCCTTAATTCCCAATTAAGAAGCACAACAGATTGTCATTGTGCAAACCTGCTTAAATTCAAGTGCAAGTGATTTTGTGACTAAACTAAGAAAAGCAAATCTTAGCTTTGACTGCAAATAGCATATTTATCAATTCGATGTTGAAAAAGAAAATCAAAATAAAAGTCAGCTTGAATCAATCAGAAAGAACAAAGTTTATGGTTTCTTTTTCCTTTTCTATTTTAAATTTTGTGTAAAAATAATGCTTTTCTGAGTGTTTAGGACTGAGAAGACAAAATGTTGCCCATTGTAACACCAAGTGAAATGTGTTGGTATAAAAGAGCAAAAAATCACTGTTCTGAATCAGACCAATATCCTGTCTCCAATAGGAGCCAGAAATTAATGTCTATGTACAATATTTCTTTGGAATTCTCTCCTAGCCTACAATAGCTTAGAGCTCAGGGGTTTCATGAGCTTGAAATCATGCTTTGTGCTTAACTCAATGAACTCCTTGTCTATGAAGTTGTAGAGGCAACACTTGAAATTATCTGAAGATTTAGCACTTGCAATATCTGATATCAGTGTTTGGAAAGAGGGAATTCCATGGTCTGACTACCTGTTCTATGATGAGAGACTTTGTCTAGTTTGTCTTAAATCTTTGATCTGTTCTTTCATTGGATCTACCTCACAGTTGCACCAAGACCATTCCTTCCATCTACTAAATTTATTTAATTAAAAAAAAAAAACATTCCCAAACATATATAGTTTGCTGAATAAGTGTGACTCATTTCTTGCCATGAAATGGGAAGAAGAAAATACTTGTGTCAAAACCACCCTTTCCTCCAGCTGCTGGAAGGCACCTAAGGCTGGGCGTCCCCTATGTCCCCCACTGCTCTCATGTGTATTGGAGAACCTTTTTGGGCAGAAAGCCCCACTGTGAGGTGAAAACTGCTTTGGCATCACAGCAGATAGAGAGCAGAGCTCTGGTCATGGCAGCTGTTGCTGGATGGGAAAAGAAACACTTTTTTAAAAAAAGCTCTCTCTGACATTGTTTTGTGGGCAATGATGCCAAAGTTGGAAAAAACTGTCTCTATGACTGAAGTCTTCCTGCACATTTCCTCTGGCTTTGCCTGAGGTCTGTGATTTGCTTTCACATGTCTCACTGCTTTTATCGTGCTTACAATTTGTGTCATATTTCCTATCTGAACCTAACTAGGAACACTGATCTTACTTCCACAGAAAAATCATTCATAGGTGTGCTTCACAGCTCAGATCTGGTAGATGATGACAAGCAAAAATGACGGAAAATATTTCTTAATATTTTTTTTCTCTCCCAGACACTAAAAAAACCAGTATGTCAGGCCACGCAAAGACAAACACACTTGAGAGTATCTTAAAAAACATCACTGAATCAGAGAATCAGAAGATGACAGAATGGTTTGGGTTGCAAGGGGCCTTAAAGATCATCTCGTTCCAACACCCCTACCATGAGCAGGGACACCTTCCACTATCCCAGGTTGCTCCAAGCCCCGTCCAGCTGGCCTTGAACACTTCCAGGGATGGGGCAGCCACAGCTTCTCTGGGCAAATTGTGCCAGGCCCTCACCACCATCCCAGGGAAGAATTTCCTCATAATGTCCAATCTAAATCTCTCATCTTTTAGTTGAAAACCATTCCTCCTTGCACTTGTCTTTGTCTCTTCTGAAGTTCAATGTCTCACCGACCTTCAGTCAATGGATAGATTAAGGCAAGAATTTGAGAAGCTGCTGTGAGTGTCAATGTTGATGTGAGTGTCAATGATAAGGAATCCTCATAAAGAAATGAGCTTCTTGGTTCACAGATCTCTACAGCACAGATATAAAATTCATTTAGAAGGTGTTAATTATGTTCTGTTGAACACTCTGGATAAATTGAGACACTGATTCAGGACTTGTGGACTTTAGGAATGCTGAGCAACCTTTTTTTGATCTAGTTTCTAGCAGATAATCCTCCTGTCTCCCAGGACCTAGAAGGCTCGTGGCCATTGTGTGGGCATGGACTTTAGTGGTGCTACCTCACAACTAAGAGCGTGGCTGTGGAGCAGGTAGAGAAGAGCTGGCTGTGGATCACCTCTCTGTTCAGAACAACCTAATGACTTGCCCCAGTGTCGACTAAAACCGTCATCAAGGAACTCTGTCATGTGAATTTACACAAAGCATATTTCTTGGGTCAGGCATGAAATCAAAATTCCTTTAAGGAAGACGAGGCTTTAAACACTTGCTGTCGGGAAAAAAAATTAAGTCTCCAAAGGCCTTATCTCACACATGATACAGTCACAAACATCTGCTTCCGCTTCAGTTTTTCCTTCTGTTAAGAACTAAAGAGAGTGTTTCCAGATCCCTGGAGCAGCTGTCCCTTTTAAGCCAGAGACACAGCAATATGACACACACTGTTGGCCTGTGGATGGGAAAACGCTGTGTTTATCAAAACAGTTTTTATCTCTTATTTTTGGACAATCATGAGGTAAAGCAATGGGAGTCTATTACCAGATTTTTCATACAGTATTTTGAATTCTGAATTAGAAACTGGCAAGTGTATGGGGGAAATTTCAGGAGAGTCTCATCAATAGCAAATGTGAGATGCAAATTCAACTAAAGCCTACAGTTTAATCCTCATTAAGGGACTCATTGGTGTCCACTTTATCAGGATAATGAGGTAGAAAACAAGAGTCCTAAGGGAGACCTTAATTAGGAGTTTTGGCAGGTCTGTTAAAATGAGTGTATGATGACTGATTCAGGGGGTTTGCTGTCATTGCACTTTGCTGCTAATATGCATTTGCAAATATTTATTGTATTTCTAATCCTTAAAGTCTAGTTCAAGTAGCTATCCTCATTCTGTGATTTTTCAAATCCTTCCTCCAAACTCCTACAGACCTTCAGTCCCTCAGATACGAAGACAGAGGTTTAGTTGCAGGGCTCCTTACAAAGTTTTATGTGTCAGTGGTCAGTGTGTGAAGCAGTTTGACTCTTACAAATCTGACTAAGGATAATCTTAAGGCAAAAACAGTGGAAAGAAATTCCTGGTCAGGACACACATACCCTGTTCAAGCCAGGGCAAATCATCCAATCTCTTTATGCCTCTGATCAGACAAAACCACCTTTTTACTGTGTGTGCACAGACCACAAACTCTCCAGTGTTGAATGTGGCTATCAGCTGCTCCTGCAGCATATCCTCATCACATCACATCCCTGTTGGACTGCAGCACATCTCCCTTCTCTGCTTTCTCCCCAGCTTAAGTACTCCACGGCCGTCGCATTGGGCTTGGCTGATACTTTGGCCAATTAAATGTTATTTCATGGACAGGCAAATTTCCAGCGTCTGAATGACTCTGCAGCCCTCTGACCCCAAAAGCAAGGAAGGATTTTTCAGTCAGCACAGTCAGTGGGTCAGGAATGCCCCAGGCCATCAGCTGCTGGGGTCTGGAGCATGTGCTGGAGAAATGCCTGTCTGTACCAGCCCCGTTCTGGCTGGTTTTATCATGACTCTTTAGCAGTCACCACCCAGGAACAGGTTTTCAAACTAGAGGGACATTTGATCTGACTATACTAGTAATAAAATAACTGTAACCTTTTATTATTATGCTAGTAATTAATTTTAATAACAGTTTATTACTGTACTATAATTTTCCTATAAAATGCATCAGTAACTTTTCCCTGTTCCGAGACAGAGTGTTCACATTCACACAGATCATCTTTCTCATCCCCTACAACCAATGACTGAATTTCCTACCAGCCATGATCCTTATGTGCAAATCACCAGATGCTATGTGTTTTTTTTGGTGGTTAGAATGGGCCAAAACCAAACAGTGAGTCCAGCAACCATTCCAGCAATGAACAGTGCAGTTTGCCACATGGCAGTGCTGGGACCTGGGGCTGGCTCTGCTTTAGTGGCACAGCTGCAGCTTAAAAACATTCTTCACGAAACTTCTTTGAAATCACTGCTGCCAACTGCCCTTCCTGCTGCATTGGAATTAAAGAGTGCTACAGAAAACTTTTTTTTTTTCTTTTCCAACACAGAATTCATAGAGAAAGTGAGAAAACTTGAGTAACTATTTGAAAATTTAGAAGATAAAATGGCTACTAAAGCATATTTACTCTGATCAGACTAAAATTTTGTTTAATTTCCTCTGTATAGATAAATACAATACATATACTTACTGTCGTACAATCTCCCTGAAGGAAGTAATACAATATGAGCAATTCATGCAATAACCCTTTTATTATTTAGCCCTTTAAAATGTGCAGGATTGTATTGATGTTTTACTCCTGATTTTTGGACTACTGCCGTGTTTGCAACACGGCTGATCTTCAGAGAATTATTTTCTGGAGAGGGCAGAGGGAAATGATTGACAGAATTTGACTGCCATTGTGCAGATTGCCCTGATTTGGGAGAGGGTCTGCTGGATTATTTGTAATAAGAATGCAGAGAAAAATGTTATTTCATTATAAATGCATGGTATGGAACAGTCAAAGGATTGGATTTTACGAAAAATTTCTTCATTAGAAGAGTGGCATTGTAAGAGGCTGCCCAGGCAAGTGGCGGAATCACTGTTCCTGGAGGGATTTAAAAGATGTGAAGATGTGGCACTTGGGGACATGGGTTAGTGGTGGCCTTGGCAGTGCTGGGGGAACCATTGGAGCTGATGATCTTAGAGGGCTTTTCCAACCTTAATGATTCTATGATTCCAGGTTCACAGCAATAGTTATCCCATGGCTGCAATAAAAAGGGATTATGTAGGACACACCGGTTTTGTTGGCTTTGGATGATACTCTCAGGCACATGGTGTGACTCTCGGGGTCCTGTGAAGGGTTAAGGGTCGGACTTGATGATCCTTATGAGTCCCTTTCAACTCAGCATATTCTGTGATTCTGGCTAAAATAATTCAGCTCAAAAAATCCTTTTGTAAGGTAACATAACTTGTCTTGCTCTCTGGAGCCTTGGGGTCTCAGTTTTGTCTGGAAAATAGCTCCTGCACTGCCGGGAATAGCTGGGTTGAGGTTCCACTCTGGCTGTGAGATATTGGATTTAAGGCATCAGTCCTAATTTCCAAAGCAGTCCCTTGGATGAGGATGGTCCATAAGGCCTCTGGAGGCACATCCTAACTGGTTTTTCTCAAAACAGAGAAGTTTGAGATACCAAAGACAACAAGGTTGTCCCACTTTTCTGGCAAGGCTCCAATCTGATAATTAGTATTTCACCTTTACGTATTCCCTGTGCAGTTTTAATTGCAGAAGCTTACACACACGTCCCCCTTGAATTCATGGGCCATTGCTCAAGCGTGATTCATATTTGCCACACTGACTCCCAAAATAAAGGGAATTTTGTCAAACCTGACAGAGCGGAGGAATTTGTACTGAGGCTCTTTAGCTCTGTATTCCACACACAAGAGAAATGCTGTGTCCCCATGTGCCACCTCCAGAAAAGATCTTTGGCACAGTGACAAACAGAGATCACAGGAAGGCCTTATGTCTTCTAGACATTTATATCAGCTTGATATGACTAATATTAAGTGAAGATGTAACTTTTATAGCAACATCCTGTTGCCATGATGCTAAGTTCTCAATTAAATTCTATAAAAAGTCATTTGTAATTACACAGGATATTTTTTTTCTGAATGAAAAAAAGAGCTTTTTTCCTAATTTTAACTTGCTTTACTTTTAATTCCAAGCAATATCTCATGAGCTTTTCTCCAGGAGACAGAAGATTCTTATGATTCTTGATATTCTGTGCACGAGAAATATAAACTCAAGGTTGCCACTGTTTAGCTTTGGAAATGCAGTAAAGGAGATGGAACTTCTTCAGTTTTCTACCACAAGGTTTTCAGTGCTGACAGTAGCTTTCCATGTGTTTTTCAGTTTTCCAACATCCCTTTTCAATGTCTAGAGATCTGAACTCAGTAAAATATTGATCTCTTCAATCATGTCCTTGAAGATAAAAATCACTGCTATTCATTACTGACCCTATGTTACATATGTAAATTCTCATCCATTCTAATTGTTTTTGCTTGTAGCTGATGATGCCAGTCTTCAAAGCATTCATGTTGAAAAGTAAGACTTTTCTTCTATTATTGTTTAATATTATTTATTTAGCGTTATTGAATTTGGTATTGTTACTTATTATTTATTACTTCTAATGAAAGAATATTAACTAAAACCCAGACATTTTAGACATGTTGTTGTTAAAGAGACACATTTGACTAAATATTTCAAGTCACTACATGTGCAACAGCCAAGTTATTTTTACCTCTGAACAATGTACAGAGTTCTTTATAGTGTATCTTTGCTTCCCACCCAGGAACTTGCTGGAATAGTGGCTTTGTTTGTTTACAGATTTGAGTATTTATTGGTTTTTTTGGTACTCCCGGGCATGCAGCAGGTAGTTAGTCAACTGTAACAGCTCCTGAATCCCAGCTGTGCCTACTAAGCACATTGAAACTTGAGAACATTGGATCTGCTGCAGAAGTTTATCCTGAAAATCCCTTATCAGAAATCCCTGTGCTACACTGCGCCTCTGAAAACTGCGTTTGTGGCAGAAGAGTTTTATTCAGCCCAAACTAGCCACCACACAAGCAGTTTCTCTCTGTCTTTAAACATCCCCATTTGAGGGACAATATCGATAAGGCTATGGAAAATCAAGTGTGGAATCACCCAGACGTTTCAGATTTCCTGGAGGGTTTCCAGCAATGCTCTGCCTGTCTGAACGATGTTTGACTCCATGGTACCTGAACACCAAGCTGAGTCAGAGGGACTGGAGTCGCTGATGTTTTTTATCTCTGAGCAAATACACTGTAGATGATTTCAGAATCGCCTCAGGGTCTTATTCGTGAGGTTTTAGTGAGCATCGGTTACAAGGGGAAAACAGTATTAACTAGAAACCAAACAGAAAATAACTAAACTGGGTCATTCCACAGCCGGTTATTATAAGGGCTTTCTAATCTCTCAAAGGCTTTCCTATTTCTGTCCAGACACTGGTTTTATAAAGTGTCCCTTTGGAGAGACAACTTGCATCTTCATTTTCCACTCCTGTCTTTCACACTTCTGCGAAAACCTTCCCAGTCATTAATCACCAGCTTGCAGCAAAACAAGCAGAACCTCTGAACCTGTCTCACACCAGAGTGCCATCAAGGAAAACAATTTATCATTTAACTCAATGTTGTTCACATGTGAAGTTTATCTCTCCTAATGAGATGTTGTTCTCCATGGGTGTTTTCCCCCCTATTTCATTATTATGACTCCCTTTAGGCAGGTTTCCCTTGAGTTTTAATTATGAAAACAACACCTGTTTTCAATGCCACTGTTGGAGTTTTCATCTGCTCCAGAGAAAGCATTTGCCTCTCTGTTATCTCCAATGTCTTCCAGTTTCTGCATTGATTTCCCAGAAAATGCTGTATCGATTTTATCTTGACATTTCGGTGAATGCCTCATCTTCCTCATTCTTCCTTCTTCTGAATTTTAGAAGGCTACACTCTCCCTTGTTCTCTCCGGGCTTCCAATTAGGGAATACCTGTGATTTTTCCTTTTTGGCTTTAAAGCCCTTTGTGATCAGACTATTTGCTGCTGTGCCCTGTGCTTTTTGAACCTGATCTCCAGGCCCTCGGGGAAATGGAAGGATTTTTTTCCTTGGTCTTTAGTCAAACCTTAAGACCTGCTGCACTGTTTCTAACAGTTGCTCTGCTTTTAAGCTCGACATTAAGGGTTGTTTTCATCCGTCACGTTCGTGTTGGTTGGGACTGAAGAGCCTGGTGTTGTGTCATGTTCAGTACATCCATCAAAACATCTAATATTAAATTATGCTTGTTTTGGCTTCAAAACCACGGGCAAAATGTTTTTCCTAAAGTATTCTGTATTGTTCTTGTGTTACTGTTTTATTTCACTAGTAATAATAAATAGTGGTGAATAATATAGTTCTCACCTTCAGTACCTTCTGCCTTTAGCTCTTATGGAATTTTTCATCACTTTTGAGGGAAAAATAAGGCATCAAAGAGGCAAAAAGGATTATTTTTCACTATATAATAATAATAATAATAAAGCAGTTCATATCTAGCAACTTACATTGAAAGAGAAAGAAAGACTTAAAGCACTGCCAGGCTTATAATATTACTCTAAGGAGCTGGATAGAACTAAGTACTAGACAAAAGTTCTGTGTGGAAATTTCTGGATTTTCCTTAAAGAATGTGATTTATCGCACCAGCCACCGCGTCAGAGCCAAGAAATATCCTGACCTCCAGCCTTGGAAAAAGGAAAGAACTGAGGAAGATCTATATCCCAAAGCACAGCCATGTATGGAGGGAGTTCAGGATCCGTTTTGTCCAACACTAACCACCTAAAGAATGAGTGAGGCACTTTAAACTAGAGATTCAGCTTCCTCCCATAGCTTACAGAGCTAAATATTTGAAGGATCAAGACACTTGTTCTCAGGAAAGGATGGATCCTGCCCAGATTGGCTCTTCCAACCTGATATCAGAAGAATCAAGCTTAGACTAAAAGTCTAATTTTTAGGTAGGCAAAGGTACATCAGTAGATTTTCCCTAAATCTTACTAACAGGAGCAGTTTCAGGTGTAATATTCATGTTCCAAATCTGATCACTCAGCCTGGCACAATAAAACATCACTGACATTTTAACAGGACACACATCATCATCCCTCCTTCCATCCCTCATGTAATGACTGTATTAACAATCAGTTCCCTGTCTTCCCACCCAATTGTCACACAAAAAAATAGCTCAGGAAAACAATATTTGCAATGTTTACTTTTTTCCATTCTTCTAGGTTGTTTCCAAATGAAAAAGTTAAAAATTATGCCATGACTGTTTTTTTCTTTCTTCTCTAGCAGTGGAGAGTCAAAGCAACTCAGTTTTCACCGTGGATTTTTTGGATCAGTGTTACCTCACTGTTAGATAATTAGGGGTAAAATCCATAAACATTTCTCCCCTTCACTGAAAATAAGCAAGTGATTGAAATTAATGCACTTTTAGATTAAAAATAAACAAAGAAACAGATGGATAAAACATTAGAAGAGCTTTATAATAAAAATTTACATTAACTTCCTTCCTTTCCTCTTCTCCACCTTCTCATCTTCCTTCCAGACCCTGTCTCTTTTGAAATACATGTAATTTTCTATGAGGACAGATCTTTAATTTTGTAGTTTATCTACAGAAACCACCTTTTGAATGTATGCATGTGCATATTTGTATATGAATATATTTATATTTATTAATGTCAATCATGATTTCTGGGACCAACTAAAAAAATATTTTTCATTTAATTGACCTATACATGTAATTAAACTTTTCTGCCCCTAAAAATGATGGTTTAATTGTTTTTCATTTTCTTCTGAATATTTTGAAGACCCAGAGGAATAAAGGTTAGTTTAAATAAAGGAATTTTTACGAACAGCTACTATACAAAATTCACAGATAACTTTTTAAAGTAAGTAAATGTGGACATAAGTCTAATGGAGGGAAGTATATTTAAATGAACTGGAAAATACAGGATTAGCAGACTTTTCAGTTCATTTGGAAATTCTTTGTCCTAACTCTTCTTTGCTGTCCCAGTGGCAGATGATAATTTCAGTTTAGGGATGGTCATGAGCAGCATCTTTGTATCTTTGCTGGTACTTAAAAGAAATATGGCAAGTTCCCATCAAAGGATATGAATATAAATGTAAGCCTACATTGAGATTTCTCTCATGCTTCTTCTGAGGTCTTACATTCAGCTGAGCAAAAGTAGCATGAGATTTTCCTCAGCCATATAGGACTTCCTGAGCACATCCCAATTCCAATACTAGTGTGGTTTCTTCTAAATTGTCCTAGTTTTCCAAGTCCCATCACAGAACAACATGTTTCCCCTTCAAGGTGTTTAGTCGGCAAAATTTATTTTGTACCACATATTTTTTTATGCTTTGTGTTGTATTCAGCCAGCAATGATACTTTGGGGTAAAATCTACGGTATATTAGGATTATCACTAGTAGGGAGGGGGCTGAGTATTGCTAGTGAAAAAAAAAAAAAGTCTGAGGCCAAGGGTTTTCAGGATAAAAGAGAAGCCTTAGTTACAGCAGAAAATTTCAAATAGAGTGGAAAGCTGATGAAAAGTCTTAAGGGCCATCTATTGTGGTAAATGTAACAGTAGATTATGTGGGAGAGGAGTTTGTGTAGCTGGATGATAAAAAAGGAGCTGAAGGACCTTGCAGTGGAGACTTTACTTTTGGGAATGTTTACAGGATGTGGCATTAGAAATCAATTTTTTTTCCCCCAAGAGGTTCACAACATGTCCCGTAGCCCGTGGTTCAGGTTTTTCCTAGAATCTGGGAAACAGGGATGTAGTGAAAAATTAAGTGAAACAGGAAGCAAGACAGGACAGGAGACTTCTTAGTCTTCTAAAAGTTTTGCAAGGTTTGAGCAATTCACTATAAATTCACTTATTCTATTAATATGAATATGAACCTGGGCCAGTGGAAGGTGTCCCTGCCCATGGCATGGGGTTTGGAACCAGGGCATCTTTAAGGTCCCTTTCTAACCCAAACCATTCCCTGGTTCTATGATTCTATGAACAGTCTATTTTGTTACAGAGAAAGCACCCCGGAATCCTATTTAACATGCATCAGTATAATCTGGTCTTTAATACGTTGTGATTTTGATTTATATCTTTGTCTTACTTTTTATCCTGGGGGGCGGGGGGAATCCTATCAAGGTCTGAACAAGGAGATTCCAATGGGTTTGTTTTGGTTTTCTTATGTTGCAGCAGGAAAAAGAAAGGAGTAACATTTTCAGTTATCCGTGCTCCCAACAGTTCAGATGACTCACATCCACAAAGTCATATTCCTTGAAGCACTGGCTGATGGGCAACTTTGCTAAAACAGCCAGCCATTCATCAAGAGTTAATTGCCAGCATTGGATAAACTTGCAGAACCCAACGAAAGCTGAGGGACTTTTTATGTTGGCAAAGCCCATTATTCATCGGAGGCAGTTGCAGCTTTGGAACTGCAATTGCTGCTGTGCTTTGTTAAATTTGGTATTCACGACAAAAAAACAAACCCACAAACAACACAAAAGTGTAACAAAAGCCCTGCTAATGTTTAAATTTTATAGTGAGATACAGCCACCAGGCACTAGCACAGAAGAATATTTCTGATTGGCTACCAGCTGTTGGAGCTGAACAGATGAGCTGGAAAGTAGCAATTTACAAGCTATTTCATATTTAAAACTGTTAAGTCCTGTGCAAAACAATCTTTTCTCTCTGGGAAAAACAGCAGAAAAAAAAAATAAAGATCCCCAGAAGAAAAGAAATATCCACTGAGAACAGATTCTCCCAGCACAGTGAGAAATTTCAGGTTTCTCTTTCTTCTTTCAAATACTTTATGTCTTTTGAACAAATACTTTGTTCTTACAAATGAATTAGTGTTGTTTAGTTATGTTAAAAATCAGACATTAACTATTGCTGTGTTGTATAGTGTCACAGTTTAACCTGCAGCTCACTTTTTGATAATTACTTGTTATCAAGAGCTATTTTAATATAAAGTCTTCCAAAATTTCTGAATGCAGCTACATAAATTGTGATTAACTAAGAAAGATTATTTGCACTTAAACTAGAATGGAGGTAATAAATGTTTATTTCGGGAAAATGTAAAAGATTTGTGCAAAACCATTGCATTCTATATATAGTCCTTCATTTAACAGCTCTACAAACCTGCAAAAGTTGGTTCTTGTTGAAAACTGCCAGGCTACATACAATGAAATCTGGAGTAATAACACCAGAGAGCTGTCAGTCAGCCATCCATCCATCTAATTGGCTTCTTACCAT
This sequence comes from Cephalopterus ornatus, assembly GCA_013396775.1. Taxonomy (NCBI): domain Eukaryota; kingdom Metazoa; phylum Chordata; class Aves; order Passeriformes; family Cotingidae; genus Cephalopterus; species Cephalopterus ornatus. The sequence goes on from VZRE01013999.1 coordinate 239,808, forward strand.
CTTTCCATCATGTTTTTTTTATAACTGGTCGCCTCTGGCTAAAATGCAAATCATGAGGAAGAGCCGTCTAGAAAAAGCTGCTGCTTTCTTAATTATCTGTCAGAGTATGGACCAGTGGACCCTGGGCCGTGGAGTGGAGTTATGCTAAGCAGAAAGGCATCATGGGAATTGGAGTGACAGCTCATTTTCCTCCTGTGTTTTTTCGGCGTTCGAATGACAATGCAGAAATACGGGTTTTTCCCACACTTTCTCTGAACACCTGGGCCAATGCTCAGGGGAACACAAAGCCAAAACTGTCACATTTCCAGACATGGTCTTATTGCTGTCACTGTGACAGGATTGTTGACAAATGCCAGCAGTCATCTCAGCATCTTGGGAAATGTCTGCCGTGGTTGTGTCAACAGCCTGACAGAAATTGTTAATGTTTAAACTTCTTCCACTGACAGAATCCTGTCTTGCTGACAGTATTTGTCATATGAAACTCAATCTTTGTCAAACTTGCTTAAAAATTAACACTTCCTCCATTTCTTTTGCAGCTAACTGCCTGTGTGCTTTTTTTTTTTGCTTCCTTAAGTAATAAGATTTCAACAAGGTAATATTCCACAGTCCACAATGAGTCCAAGAGCACAAGAACATTATGAACTTATGGCCAGCTTGTCCTTTTGACCTCTCCTACAATGATAATTATGCTTTTATTCCTTGCCCATTTTTTTTGCCTTAGGAATCAAAGTTCTGAATTATTCAAGAGCCATAAAAATCCTATTTCTCAGTGTACAATGTGGAAAATCAATTAAACAGAGTTAGCTTAGCACTTATATAAAAATCAAGTTACAAGTTTGTAGACACACATTAACTGAGTCCTTCTCCAACTTTGGTTTTGAAGGTCAGTCCAAATGGACAGAGAAATAGGGTCAGTTAAGTCTCGCCTGGGAACCTTATTCCAGCTCTAAATCTGAAAGTTCATCAACACAGTCACAGAAGGGTTTGGGTTGCACGGGACCTTAAGGATCATCCAGTTCCAAGCCCCCTGCCATGGGCAGGGATGCCCCCCCACTAAATCAGGATGTTCAGAGCCCCACCCAGCTCGGCCTGGAATGAGCATTGGTTTGTACCAACAAAAAGACAAGCCACATAATCAATATTGTATATTTTTCAAAAATCACATGGGAATATCATGGACCCCTACGATTTCTTTGAGTGCACATGGTTACACCCAAGAACACCCGAACTAACTAATCATCATTAACTTATTGGGTTCTAAGACTGAAGTCGCAGCATGAAAGACTTTGCACATTTTTATGTTGAAGTAGGAAAATCTGAAGGACAAACGTGCAACTAGCAGTGTGGAGACCTTCAGGATGATGCAAGGTGTGGTCTTGGAGCTCCACTAGGAAAAGTTTTACCAGTGAATCCCTACTGATACCCCAACCCTTGTCCCCTGGTGGCATTATGCAATCAATAGTTACGAGGGTGATGCTAAATTAGTGAAAAACCAAACCCTGGTTGTTCACACAGATTGAAGATTTAGCAAGAATGTTATCCTGGATATGTTTTAAAGCTGGATATTAATACCTTCTCCAAATTATCGCCTTCACAGAAAATATTAAGCGGTCACCTTTGGGGAAGTGAATCCCTTCTGTTAGTAACCCTTCCGTAGGCCTGGTGTTGTGTCCCAAATGTTCCTTTCAGATCAAATATTGTTCTTCATTTGCCTTCTTAGCATGTTTTCTGAATATTGTCATTTTCTTGGCACTGTAAAGGACAGAAGCAAACCCCAGGTAGGTAAAGAGCTACTCACAGGTACCACTGATATAAAAAAGCAATATAATCTGAGGAACTGAGTGTGGGTCAGAGAGCTAAGGCTGCATTTTACTTCACTGACTCTGCTTTGTAGTGTGGTTTTTTGCTGTTGCATTGGGCAAATTATTAAAACTTGGGTGCCCAAAATTATATGAACATTTATACACCTTGTGTCATGCAGAGATCTTTCAGCTTCCTGGTGGATTAAGTTCAACTGCCAAGAAAGGCTGGGGAGTGTGTTTTCTGTGAAATGCTGGGATTTTAGGTATTGAACTTTCCAGCATCATGACTTGAGTAGTTTAGATTCACTGAAATAAAAGGTGGTCTTCCTGGGGAACAACAAAGGTGCCAAGGACAAGTGGACTCCTCTTTAATTAGGAAGCAGATGAGAAAACATTCTTCATAGTCCCTTTATGGATTTAGCAAACCTGTCTTGAGCTTAAGAAATTATTTAAGAACAAGGCCTTATTTTGCCTGTATCTTCACTTTCACACTTACCAGACTGAGATAATTATATTCAGCTACTCTAATATATCTAAGAAAACAAGAATTACAAGATAATAGAATGGACTGGTGTTGCTATTTCTTGTCTTGAACTGATTTTGATATTTATGATATAAATATAATAATGATATAGGTTTGCTGTCTTTTATATCCTGGACAGTAAAATCAGTCTGAATGTGTTTAAAGACTTGAAATTTTATAAAATTTCCAGCAGAAATTGAAGATATTGACTACATGATCTGCTCCAAAGAATGAAATTTAAGCACCATTAAATTAGGATATATAAAATATTGCCAATCTTTCCTGAATTTTGCATTGTTCAATCTCACAAAGATTTTCTTATGCTACTATACTTAAAGCTGGTTATCAAGCAGAATCAATTCTCTTTTTCCACTGTACAGGACTGATGTCGGATAAATGTAGCAGATGGTAAAATTTGATATTGCCAATGTGATCTGTAATTCCAAGAAAGTTTCAGTTCAGCAACTTGCTTTATAAAGCAATGCCAGCCCTATTTACAGGTAAAGAAACCCAACAGACCAGCCAGAGCTACAAAGGCAAGTACATAAATAACTTGTATTGGTGCATAGACATATTTATGTGACTTTGTCAGAGCCATAATTGATTTCAGACCCAAGTTCAAAATCTCATGTGCTCAGAATCAAACCCTTTGCGTGATAGAAATAATCCCATATGTGTCTGTCAGAAAGTATGCTAGGGAGCTTGAAACCAATCCATCCTGCCATTCCAGAGTTAGCTCCGGGTGAAAGTTATGTGTATCTGTATAAAACAAAATTCTGCTCATAAATTTGTTTGGTTTTTTAAGTTTTCTCTGTCAGAAAGAAAACTTCATAGGTTTAAACTTGACTTCCAGTTTTCAATTTACGAAATCTTAAATTTGACTGGGAAAAAAAGAAAGGGTCTTGACTGATAAAATGTAAGCAGTGCTCAGCAGTTTCGTACCAGAGACAACCAACGAAGAGACCAGGGCTACGCAGATGGGGCCCTATCAGACGTGAGATGCAAAAGTCAGCCCTGCAGTGAGAGATCTTGGATCCACACGGGGTTCGTCTGGAGGCTGCTTGAACTGAAGGATAGATATTGAAAACTTAAACTGGCTTTCTGTGTTCCCTGGCCAGCCTTGCAGCAACCTGTTCTTCCCCCAGCCATGGCACATCTGTGAGCAGCTTCTGTGACTGATCACCTGCTCTGAGGGAAACTGAAAATCCTTCATTCTCCTTGACACAACTAAGATGATGTAAAGAAGAGAACAGAGTGGAAAAGCCTATGAGAGCAGAGCATAGAACATACAGCCTGAGTCCTGGGCTAAATAATTATCTCCGGGTATTGTATTATTTGCATAATTAAAAAGTTTGGCTGAATTTCCAACACGCTGTCTCCTACATCAGGGAGGTGGTGGGGGCGAGTTAATCAGCAGGAGGAAAGTGAAGGTTAATGAATTGTTATTCAGATGGCACAGGCCCTGTGAGATTTGTGGATAATTGATACCATTTGGGAGCTAAGGCGGAGTGGAAGACGAGAGAGGAGCTGCTGCAGCAGCTAGACTGGAAAAGAGCAAGCAAATGATAACTTAGCAATTATCATTTTGATAGGTTTGTTTGTCTTTTTTTTAAAAAAAAACATCTTTCTCTGACTTGTTTTTTTTTGGTTTTTTTTTTTCTTTTCCCTCATGAGTTGAGTGGAAGTAGGATGGATGCAAAAGAATCATTCAAAAAAAATTAACTATCTGGCAAAGGCAATGGCCTTTGAAATCTCATCTGGGAAATCATCATATGGAGGGTGGAAAAGATAATTTAGTGTAGGCTGCAAGTGTGGTGGCAGCATCAGGTTGACTCCAGCCTGGGTTTTTTCCAGCAGGTGAAATTCCCCTTTTGCAGAAGTTCAGGGTAAGCCTTGTACTCCCTTGCCCTGTTATCAATTCCTTTTAGTGCTGCAAAACATCTAGAGGATGCAAAAATGCCATTGTATTAGTCTTTGTCCAAAAAGCTCATATCCCAAGGACCCTACTGTTTTAATCAAGATATCATATGATATTACCTGTATTACCTTAAGCTAGAAACAGACCAGTAAAAGGAGCCACATGTCCTGAACTAGGTCACTGTGAATCATAAACTTTAAACCTTCCTTCTGAACCACCTGCCTGCATCCGACATCCTCAGTAATACAGGAGAAACACCACTAAAAGATTTCTGTCCAGGCACAACTTTCAGATGGCTGTGATTAAAGATTGGCAAGAAGGACATCTCATCCATCTTGGACTGGTGTCCTGCCCAAAAAAATTATTTATACTTTAGTTCAGATAAAATTATTTCCAAATAAAGTCACTTATATAAAAACATGCATAATTTAATTCAGTTAATATCCTAATAATGGAATTTTTAGGGACCAAAAAAACCCCTCAAGAAGATCCTTGACACTGGCTGCCTACCAACAACACTTTGAGACATTTCACAAACACATTTCAAACGCTTACTTTTGGGCCCCAGTCAAAAAACATATCAACAAACGTTGATTTTTTTATCAGCCCAGAGACAGAACAAAAAGGTATTTCAGTAGCATTGCTGTTCTTGGATAAAAACTAGGAATTTTAATGTATAGGACAGTCTCATATTTCAAAAAGTCATTGCTGTGGATCACAGGTTGCCTGAATGGAAATCTGTCCATTCTCTTCTGCTTCCTCTCCAAAATGAAAAGATTTGGGGTGGAATATTTGCCCTTCAGTGAGTGAGCATTTCATGAAGAGCTGAAATCCATGCTGAAAGGTGGAGAGGCAAGGCTGCTCAAAGCAGGGTAGGGATAAATTGTTTCTGTTTGTTGCTTCTTATTTAGATGGAATCCTAGAACGGTTTGGGTTGGAAGGGACCTTAAAGACCATCTCATTCCAACCCCCTGCCACGGGCAGGAACACTTTCCATTGGGCCAGGTTGCTGAAGCCTGAAGATTAATGGTGACAATCATCCATTGAAAATAATCTAAACGTTATTTTACTCTACTTCTAAGACATCTCAGTGGTTGCTGGGATAGAAACATGAGTCCTGTTGGTACAAACAAGTGAGTTCCATGTAGAGTCCAAAAGGTTTTGATATGATGTCCAATAAAATAAGGAGGTTATGCAATGGCTCCAACATATGGGAGTAGGCAAAAGATGGGAAAAGCATTGATCAGGCACTGGAACAGGCTGCCCAGGGAAGTGGTGGACTCACCAATCCTGGAGTTGCTCAAAAGGCATGTGGAGGTGGCACGTGCAGATACAGTTCAGTGCTGACCAATGTGGTGCTGAGTAAACGCTTGGACTCGATGATCTTAGAGGTCTTTTCCAAATTTAATGATTCTGAGAGTCTTTGAAAGCACTGAAAACTCTGAGGTTTAGATTGATTTTAGGAAAAGCTGATGTTGACCTGTAAATTAAGCTAAAGTGTTAGTAAAGCCTAGCCTACACACCAGCAAAGAGGAAGAGCAGTCCGGTACAACTGCATCTTACTGGAAGGAAAATGATACTTTCCTTATGGTATCATTAATTATTGCCTTCCTGGAAAATTGGTATTTTGCTACCCATGAATGTTTGCTGCATCTCCTGAGCATTTAGGTTCTCATTCTAGGTTTTGTAGCAAACCCACATGACTTTGGCTCAAATGCATAAGATCAATATGATGTTTATTTGGGCTTTATTAATATTTCCCATCCCTTCCACTGATGTTAGTCTAGAACAACTCCATTTCCTTGTCATGTCCCACTAAACTGATCTTTTCCTTTCTACCTTGCCTGGCTGTCTTTGAAATCTTTTTTTTTCTTTTCTTTTTTTTTTTTATTTTTTCTTCCTATTTTTTTTTTTTCCCTTCATATTACAAGTTCCTGCACCTCTGAGACCTTAGCAACTTCAGGAAAGTTTTATTTATTTATTGAATAAAAAATTCAGTGGGAAAAAGAACATACACTCACACGTACCTGTGTGGTGGGAAGGGGAGGGGGGTGCAGAATCTAGGGCACATCTTGCCGTGATGAAAAAGATGACAGGTGCCCCCCACCGAAAGCGTGGGACTGAGAGACCGTGGAGTGAATTTAAGGAGGATGCCAGTGACTTCAGGGAGAGATCTTCTACCTGCAATATTTCCTTGTAGTTAAAATACACAGCACACTGCTGCAGCTACTTACAGAGACAGGCAAGTGTGAAAATTAATTTAAGAGGCAGTTACACAGATTTTGGGTGAAGGTCTGAATAATGAAAATAGCACTGCTAGGGACATATTTTTGGCTGATTCCAGTGCTGAAATACACTGTAATGTTGGCTGATCTCAATTTAATACAATCCTGCAAGCAGGTGTCCTTGATGGTGCTTCAAGACTTCTTGCAAATAAGTCCTTATGTTGCCACTTCTAAAATATGTGGGCAGTATTGTTGGACACATCTCATAAAATACAAAATAAATGAAAAAAAAAAAAAAGACATGGCACTTCGCATTGAGGAGTGAAGCATATGAAATAACTGGGTTATGCTCTAACAATGAGCGTGGTGGAAAATATGGCTCCGCAAATGTATCAGGGGGACTGAAATAAGAATTAAATTAAGACTTTCTAGATTGATAAACATGCTCTGGGTCACACAAGTGGTAGCAGTGGTCGGGGAAAAGGCCAAATGCAGAGAGAGATTTGATGACTCCTTGATATCCCCCTGCAGTTCACCATGTATAAAATATTGCCACTCTCCCTCTCTGTCTTTTGCTCCTATTTTATTTAATTATTTTTGTCAATATTTTGGTGCTACTGCCTTTGACTGAGGAACTATCTCCATCGTGGCAGCAATTTTGGAAACAGTTTAATTGAATAGGCATCTCAAATCCCTGTGCTCAGAACCTGAAACCTGACAAATGTAAATAGAAAGAAAAGGAAGATTTCTGAAAACCAGACATACTCAGGCACCATTACCAAAAGACTTGTCTCTTCAGCTCAGTAAATCCAGTCACACTGGGATTTTCACATCCATGTTCAGACTTCTGAACCTTGTGTGGTCAGTTTAAGATAATCATCGATATTTCCTTACTTTTAATAAAATGGTATAGCTTCAGGGGAATATTCCACATTAGACATTAAGTATCATGGAATGATGAATAAGTCTTTCAAGATGGCTTTTATTTTTCCCCATTGATGGCCTACATATTCAGCTTAACTTTTAGGCCTCTATAATATCAAGAACTTTGAATTAGGTAACATTCCTGTATATCTGATTTTTAATCATTAAAAATATGTAGATTAATCCTTCCGTTCCACCGTCTTCAGTAACAAATTTATAACTTATGTTCATTTCTTTATCACTCTATTATTGCTTATGATAGCGAGTGCCTGGTTTGGAAAAGAAACAGAATTTAATGTGATCATAAACCTTGATTTCTTCCAGAAAGAATATGTGGAGTTTTGCTCCAGCAGATGCCACCACTGACCATTGAGCATAGAAACTTTCTACTTTATGGGTCTAGTGCACAATTTAATCCAATCTGTTTGATTAGCAAAACCCAAGCAGTCGAAAAGCACAGTCATCTATTCTTGGAGCATTAAAATAGAAAGGATTTTAGTGTCTGGGGAAGACAAGCTTTCCAGAAGCCACCAGGGATATCTGTCCTTCTGACTATGGAGGGTAGATAATCTCATACCATGACAATTTCTTCTGTCCCCTTTGGTGGAAAAGCAGGAGTGGAAGAGATGGAAGCCTTCTCAGGCATTTTTTTGCCTAGTGTAGTGCTTTACCCCAAAGAATATTTCTTCTGCATCGACAGCTGCACAGTAAAAGCAGCTCCGTCTGTTAAAATATGCAAACGACCAGCACGCATCTTTCCTCCCTCTCCTACTGGGCAGGGAATTCTGAATCTAAATTTATGGTGGAAAAAAACCCAGAGAATCAGAGTGAAGTGAATCTCAAACCAAAGGACTGCAGGGCGTTTGGTTGGATAATGATTTCAGCAAAGGGGAAAAAAATGAAGGGGGACATGAATGCCAGTTCTAGTAAATAAATGTCTCAGCTTAGATTGGCAGAATCAGTGGACAGGACAAAAGGCCACTGAATTAGGACAAAATTAACAATTAAGTTATAACATTGAGAGATCTTTGAAAGAAAAATAAATTTACAATTATGGATAAAAGTCCACTGAAAGAAAACAAACATAAACTGGTGAAACGGACCGATTTGAACAAGAAAATTTGATTTGCCCTAGAAGACAAGCGGATTTTATTTATTTTTTAACTCAAAGAGGAGAGCAATGTTGACTCCACTTTCTGTTTGTTGTGTGTTCATTAGTTTTGCCTTTTGGTCTATGTGGTTACTGTTAATGTAAGTAATGGCTTAGGCAAGGTAAGGGGACCTGGGCATGACAGTTCAAAGCACCCAGTGCTGGCCTATCTTTACAGCCACTAAACATGGTATCTGGCCTCAGCATTTATTCAAAACAAGACTCTGATCAAAGTCTTAGCTATAAATTTTAATATTTTCTGAAAGAAGTGAAGATTAAAGATCTATCTTTGAGATAGATTCAGTGCAGAAAACAGGAGGATTTCAAAAGAAAATGTGTTGGAAAGCGTGTCATAATGTGTGAGCATGAGATCACTGAGGAGCTGAACTGTGTTTTTAGAGATTGGGATGGCTGAGGTGCCCATATATTATACTGTGTTTTCCAAATAGTGTTCCCTCTATAATTCAAGTGCCTTAATTTTTCATACAGGACCGGTCTCACCATTGTATGAACTTAGTAGGTGAACAAGGGAGAGAGCTAATAATCAGATTTCAGGGGCTTTTTTTAATTATGGATGGGTGTCTCTTAGAAAAGCCCTAAACGTTCTATGCCAAATTAAAGCTATGATTTCTCTCTAATTTGGGTTATTATGGTACTTAGCATTATAAATTATGATCTTTACTCAAAGAATAATAAATGAACAAGCTAAAATAGAACACTAATACATCTGCCCATTCAGTGTGAAGTTATATCACACTTGGCTTTGTAAATAAAGAACTTCTTTTTCTACTGTTCCTTATTGGATCATTCATAACTGACTCCCTAAACCCTCTGCAAAATCAATTTGATTCTTGTTATTACTCTTTATAGTCATATCTCAGAAACAGCTTCCCAGAGCCATCTTTCTTCTGCCAGTCTCTTTTTGCAAGGCTGACCAAGAAAATCCAAGCTGTTTTTATGGAAACCAAGTCACAATATCCTTATTTTCTGTAATTGTCTTTTCCCAGTATCCTCCAATCCCTCTAAACTTTCTTTCACCATGATTTTTAGAGTATTTTTACCTTCAGGATTTCAGAGGACTTTTAGGTCTCAGTGGGGGAAGAGGGAAATGCCAGACAATTCTGCCTTTGTGTTCATGGCCATTTAGACAGAGAAAGAGAATATTGCTACAGAAATATTTGGTGCTTTCCTAAAGTAGCTACCTAAGACACATATTGCTCCCTGGACATATCACTCCCTGGAAGTGCTTTGTCCCAGTTCCTTAGATGATTGGACACAGTCCAGCTTATTCTCTGTGTTTGGGGCATTTTCTTTCCATGTCTCAGTAGAGTTCTGGATCAGAACAAGGGTATCTGAACCCTACAGTAATAAATAATCTAATGTTATTAGTTTGCACTTTATTGGATTTGCATAAAGAAAAAAGCAATGAAGATAACTTGGCAAAAATAATATTAAAGTTCTTATTCTGAGATACAGCTCATGCTTTTTATTCCCCGCCCCGCACACACTTTAACGAATTCCCTTTCAACTTCAGTCCAGTCATGAAGAATTGGATTTGTAGGCCCATTTTACCAATGGAAGCTCAATGGCACATAATCTATACAGCTGTGCATGCAGCATCTGGCAGTGGTTCAGCCAGTTTTCTACTTGCCAGAAAGCCACATTTTTGGCTGGAAGAATTAAAGTTGTTCCAACTTGCTTGGCCCTAATCACACCAATAGTTCTACATGGTAGTGACTGGTGCCAAAGCCTCTTCACTCCCTAGAAATGACTTTGTGATCTAAATTCATAATCCTTAGAAATGATCATGTGCACAATGCTGGTGAAAAAAATTTTGCTGACATACAGAATTTCCCATCAGCAGATCTCCAGGATCTTTGCAAAAGAGGTCAGGACTTCTATGCCCATCAGCCAATAGGGAAACAGACATGAGCAGGTGCAGTGCGTTTACTGAGGTTTTATTCCTTTCTAAAATATAAAAAAAACAACCCAGAACCCAATTTCCCGGACTACATCTGCACAAATAAACAAACCAGCTCCACAGCTTGAGCTGGGTCCCACAGTTTTCCCCCCATTTTTCAGCAGATTCCTCAACACATCTTTGGCTGGTGCCATCCAGCACTCCATAATGCCATGTCCCTCCAGTGGAAGGTCCGTGGTACATTTTATTTGCTGGTACTGATTCATCCCTTAATGTAAATTCATGCCTGCCCTTAAGATGATGCCTACTTTCTCTACAAAATCAATGCAATTTTTTGCTTGGCATTAAATAAGCACAAGAATTTTACCAACTCTCTAATTCATAGAATTGCTGAATCACAGAATGGTTTGGGTTGGAAGGGACCTGAAAGATCATCTTGTTCCAACCCCCCTGTTTGACTTTGCTAAACATGGTTGTGTTTGCTAATGCTGTAATGCCTTTTTTTTTTTTTTTAACCCAGATTTTAATCCACAGTAATGACTTTGAGGATAGGGACACTAAAAGGAAAGAAAGTAAAATATCAACTCTTGTTCTTGCCCAATGTGGAAAGAAAGAATAAAAGACATTGGATCTGTAAGGCGAGATCCCATGAGAACTCAGCTCCCTGTTCTGCTGAGAAAGTAATAAGCATGTGTGAATATATCTTCCGTATGGGAGGTAGGCAGCAGGCAGCTTTGGAAATGAAAATGGAATACCTGAAAACAAGAGCTAAATTAACTCCTGATAAAGCCAAGTGGCAGTGGCCAAACCAAAACTAGGTACAAACAACATGAAGGATAATCCCTGGCATCTGTACCTTTCCCTCCACCTTTCCTAATAACTATTTATTTTTAGTGATACTGTTCAGGAATCCAACTGAAGGTGTTTTTTTTTTACCCTCAGCAAAGTATTAGAATATGCCAATTTTACAGAAACAAATCTTTCAGTGTGTGAGAAAGTATTGTTTTCAAGGATTTTTCCATCTCGAGAGCATTCCAAACTGTGAGTTAATTTACCACTTAAGAATGTGTAAAAAAACCCTGGTTTTGAAACAAAATGCTTTAAAATGATGAAGACAAACATTGGTTTTGACCTGATCCAAAATAGTCTCTATTTTGTTTTATTTTGTCTAGTGAAAATGTTTGTTGTTTTACTCTCTCATCTAGTAACAGAATTGGGAAAAAAAAGTGTGAAAATTTAAAATTATCATGGTGTAGAGACTCTTTTCTGCTAGTTCTTATTTTGAGGCATTCACCTCTGTCTCATTGCCATCAGAGAGAGCATAAAGAAACCCCATGCAGTCTTAGATATTCCATATATTTTATATGGACTTAGGATAGTGCAGGCCAATTCCACTTGCTGGGGACAGTCGCTCCTGGGTTTGACACGGAGGTGTCACTTAACAGAGTGGGGGCAAAGTCTACTGAAGCTCTATTCATGCCATCATCAAACTATCCCTAAATAAGAGAGACAAATAACTCTGAATTTGTTCATTGAGATGTTGTGGTACCTAAAGAGACCAACCAACTTTGAATACCTACTTTCCCCCCCCCCCCCCCCTTACAGAACTGCATGGGATGTAAAATTAATTTTCCAAATCTGAAGGATGCTCTCCAACTTGTAATTCTTCTAAGCCTTGATTTTTTAAATATACAAAATGGTAATGATGATAGTTCTTTGGTCTTGCATAGTGTTGATATTTTCTATTCTATTCCAAAAAAAATATTATCATGGCAAGATTTGACCTTTGATAGTCACCCAGTCTCAAGGACAACAATACAAATACAATCACAGAAGTGTTTAATTATGATAAAGCCAATATTGCAGCCTCAAAATCACAACAGTACAATATTTCATCATATCAGCACTAGGTCAAGATTACCAGGTTTCGTTGATTAAAGTCATGAGTTTAGTTTTCAGAAAGACATCATTCCCATCCCTGGAACTGTTCAAGGTCAGGCTGGACAGGGCTCTGGCAGCCTGATCTAGTGGAAGATGTCCCTGACCATAGCAGGGGGGTTGGGACTGGATGATCTTTAAGGTCCTTTCCAACCCAAGCCATTACGTGATTCTATGATTTGATGATCACACAATTTCCCATCACTTTTCAGGGCTCTATGCAAGGCAAAGAGTTTCCCTTGCAGTAGTTCTAGTTTCGTTCAAATCATGGTTTGCTTTTGAGATATGCTGGCTGTATACAGTAATTTGTAAGCACTAAATCATTTGACCATTAAGAATCATTTAAATGCTTGAGGTTAAATATCCAAATGCCAGCAGAAATAAATCCAGGTGTTATCCCCAGCTTTTTACTCTACTTCAACATTTTGCCATGTTCAGAATTATAGGAACAACTAAGAATCTGTTTTAGAGGCTTTAAAAAATATAACTTAAATTCAATAATACAGAAAGAAATGTCATCATTTTGCACATTAATGAATACTGATTTGCATAAAGCAGGTATGGATTTGTACCTTAAATTTATGGCTGGCACCTATTCCTATACCATATGAGAAACATCATATTTTTTTATTTTAGACGTGTGTAAAATGTGTGTCGAATGTCGAATCACATCATTTTGGCTTTCTAAATTATATCAAAGTGCAGATTTTTAGGAACACAGTTCACTGTGAGGCTTTTCTTTTACTACTATTGGTTTTGATTTAATCTCAGTCAATAGGCCAGTTATGCCACTGACTTCCTTGAGCATCGGATCAACCCCTCAAGGAGTAGGAGTGTGTGATGTCCTTTCTGAGGTTAAGCCAAACCTTCCATTTCTATGGCCTATTAACCACAGGAAAAACAAACAATACAAGTCCATCTCACAGTCCAAAGAACTGCTTACACAGGGGCGATTTTACAGAACCTCAGTTGCAGCTAAATGCACCATGAGATTAAGAGAAGGCTTTGCCAGAGAATTGCCGTGCAGGTGCTTCATCCAACTGTGACTTTTGGAACTTTGCTGTAGGTTTACACAGTCCATGGCTTTAAGTATTTCTGAAGTACTGCATGGCAGTAATTAGCAGCCAGAGGCGAAATAATCATTGCTAGATTCATTTAATGCTAAAGCCAAAACTAATATATTTTCTGTTGGTTGAAATGTCAGACCTTATCTGCATTACTGTAAGATCAGATGGAAAAAATGCTTTTAAACATGGTTTGGAATAAGACTCCAGTTTGTAAATGCGTTAATCAGAATGGAAGGTGTGCCTTCTAGTGGATAGAGAGGGACATTTGAAATGAGCAGGTTCAGCTAATACTGATTTATGAGGAAATGCTAATAAATAAATCAGAATTAAAATTAATAGATTGAATCAATGTTGAATTAAATTAGGTAAATATTAATATTTCAGCTCGATTACATCCATGGGAATTCTTTAGTGGGAAGAGGTTGATAATGGTTCTGAGAAAAAATTTTAAAAGAGCAAAAATGAAAGAAAGGAAGTGTTTTCTTAAGGCCTGTGACTTCACGTGAACTGCTTAACTTTCCAAATCTTTTCTCTTTTTTGCATCTAGAGAGTCTTAAAAAGTTGTTTGCAACTCTTTCATGAAACTTGAAGTCTCATCCTCGCACGTTAGAGAAGCTACAAGGAAGTACAAATCTTCCCCCAGCTCCTTCCAACAATGTGTGTGATTAATTTTCCTTCCCATCACACCACAGGAGCAATTTCATAGAATCATAGAATGATTTGATTTGAAGGGACCTTAAAGACCATCAAGTTCAACCCCCTGTCATGGGCAGGGACACCTTCCATTAGAATTTGCATCTTCTACTTACCAAGAAGGGTCTCATCTGAATTATGGTAAATGGACACTGAAGGATGTCAAGCAGCCAGCTTCTGCTTTGCTGCTTTTGTTGTTTGCGAAGTTTTGGAGCATTAGAAGTGGTTGAACAGATCTGATTCTTTTTTTCTTTAAATTTTGAAGAAAAAAAAAATTTGCTAATCTCAGACCTTGTATGCCAAGTTTCAACAAGGAGTGAATTTTTATGGTCAAATTACAAGCCCTTGAAAATAGAAGTTTATAATGGAAAGGCTGATACAACCGTAACTGTGGTATTGCAATTGCATCACTATAAGAAAATTGGTTTAGATAATATACCCTGCTGGAATGACTGCAGTTCTAAATGATCCTGCATCTCCATAAATCTAAGCTAACTCAGTAATTCAAAATTACTAAGATTTAAGTTTAGTACCAATAAGCAATAAACTTATGGCTATTGCTATAATAACCGCTGGTCTGTGCTCCTTTATCTCACAGCAGGTGGTCTTTGGGCTGGTTTGCAGCCTGAATGAAAATACTTCCAACTAATTCAAAACTAATTCCTGAAGTTGAGCGGAGGCACTTTTCCAAACTTTCACACAATTCCCTTTCACTAACAAAGAGCTTGGTTGTTTGGGTTGTTTTTTTTTTCCTTTCCCCCTTTCTCTTTAATCAGTGCCTCAGCATATTGTCCCTTTTTACACTGTTTTATACTAATACATTATATGATGACAGCTGACTCACTGTATTTCTGCAAACTGCCAGGGGAAATGCACTGAGGAACATGTAAGTTCCTCTAAATACACTGTGCCCCTTTACATCACCCTGCTTCCCCCCATGTCCCCTATACACCTAATATTCCAAACGCAAAAATCTCACGCCTCATTCTCCTGTCAGGCTGATCAGCTTTCTGCAGGCATGACTTCAGTGACTGATTCAGGCCAGCAGCAAGTGAGAAGAAAATGTGGTTAATGAAGTCTAATACCCCAATTTAGCAGAGTTTAAAAACTCATTTCCTTTGGACTATGTCTGAAAGACATTGAGGAGCTGGAGCGTGTCCAAAGAAGGGCAGCAAAGCTGGGGAAGGGTCTGGAGCACAAGTCTGATGAGGAGCAGCTGAGGGAGTTGGGGATATTTAGTCTGGGGAAAGGGAGTCTTAGAAGAGACCTTCTCTCTCTCTACAACTACCTGAAAGCAGTTTGTAGCAAGGAGGGGGACAATCTCTTCTTCCAGGTAACAAGTGACAGGATGAGAGGAAACGGCCTCAAGGTGCAACACGGGAGGTTTAGATTGGATATGAGGAAATTAGGATATTAGGCATTTGGATATTGAGAAATTGGAAAATAGGAAATTGGATATTAGCAAAAAAAAAATCGCAGAAAGGGTTGTAGAGCAGAGAAACTGTGGAAACACCATTCCTGGAAGTGTTAAAACAAGTGTGGATGTGGCATACAATGACATGGTGACAAACATGGTGGTGGTGCTGTCTTGACAGTTGGACTTGATGATCTTAAAGGTCTTTTCCAACCATAATTCTAATGATTCTACGATAGAAGCAACATCTGGCCTTTCACGACAGGGTGAGGCACAGAATAACAGAATCACAGAATAGTTGGGTTGAAAGGGACCTTAAAGATCGTCTAGTTCCAATCCCCTGCCACGGGCAGGGAAACCTTCCACTGCTCAGAGCCCCATCCAGACTTCCTTTGAACACTTCCAGGAATGGGTCATTCTCTTGCTGGGATCCAGCAACAAACTTTTGATAAACCAGCTCAGCTATTTAATCCTTCAAGATGCAAAATTAAAAAAAAAAATAAAATAAAGAATTGGAAACAAACTCTTCCATTCATCAAACTCCTGTTTGTTCATTCTCTAAGTTCTCATTGCTCTATAGTCACAAGACAGTCACCCAGAAAGTAAAATACAAGTCAGAGGTCTTGCCAAAAGAAATCTGCATTTTATTTGCTGCCAGCACTGCACGGGACTCTGTGGAACACACTGAATAAAATCCTGTGAGCTGTGTCCCGTCAGGTCAGGGAGGTGATCCTGCCCCTCTGCTCAGCCCTGGTGAGGCACATCTGCAGAGCTGTGTCCAGTTCTGGGCTCCTCGGCACAAGAGAGACAAGGAGCTCCTGGAGCAGGTCCAGTGGAGGGTGACAGAGATGATGAAGAGACTGGAGCATCTCTGATGAGGAAAGGCTGAGGGAGCTGGGGCTGTTCAGCCTCGAGAAGAGACACTGAGAGGGGACATCACCAATGTCTGTCAGGGTCTGCAGAGGATGGACCAGGCTCTGCTTGGGGGTGCCCAGCAACAGGACAAGAGGCCACAAACAGAAACTAATGCCCAGGAAGTTCCATCTGAACACAAGGAAGAACTTCTTTCCTGTGAAGTGACCAAGCATTGGAACAGATTGTCCAGAGAGGGTGTGGAGTCTCCGTCACTGGAAATATTCCAGAACCATCTGGACATAATCCCGCACCATGTGCTCTGGGATAACCCTGCTTGAGCAGGGAGGTTGGATCAGATGATCCACTGAGGCCCCTTCCAACATGAACCATTCTGTGATGGGATAAGCCAGCAACTGGCTAATGCTAGAAAGCTGCCTCCCAGTTTGTCTTGAAAGGGAGTCCTTAACTAGATAGGAACTTAATAGGGTTATTTATATTTCATAGAATCACAGAATCACAGAATATCTTGAGTTTGAAGGGACCCACAAGGATCAGAGTCCAGCTTCTGGCACTGCACAGGACACCCCAAGAGTCACCCCATGTGCCTGAGAGCATCTTGAAAACACTTCTTGAACTCTGTCAGGCTTGGGGCCCTGGCACTCCCCTGGAGAGCCTGTTCCAGTGTCCAACCACCCTCTGGGCGAGGAATTCTTTCCTAATATTGAACTTAGACCTCCCCTCACACAGCTTCACTTTGTTCAGCAGAGCCAAAATAACCCTTCCAGGTACAAAAGAAGTACTACTGCAAATACTTATTTTTAATTTTTAAGTACTTATAATTTCTCTTTTGAAGGGACCTTAAAGAGAGTAAATTACCTCAAAACGGTAGAAAGACATCAATCTTCATCTGCTTTTGCTGAGGTTATATTTTTAACAAGTAGTTGATAATTAGGAAAAAAGATGTAAATGTACATTTGGGGTGTTTTTTGCTGCAAGTAGTTAACAAAAATCAGCATGTTAACCATTTTCAAGCTTCTTTCCACTTACCCTGGGCACCCATTGTTTTTTTCTGAGGTTTCTGGAAGCAAAGAGCTGCTGCAGTTTGACTCCCATGTGCAACGTATCACCCATCATACGTATGGTGGCATGAGGGAGGGTGAGAGTGTAAAGGGCTGGGGGATAGGATGTTCTGGCAACAACACTGTGCTGTGTAAATGAAAGTGATCATGGAGTTACTGATTTTTTTCAGGTGACCTTACTATAAAATCGTTGCTTGGAAATTTATATCAATCTAATGGACAGATGGGAATGCTCCAGGCAACAATTTTCTGAAGAGAATTTTCAAAGATTTGGAACTTTTGGGGTTTTTTTAATGAGATAAGGGTTAATTCCATTTTCAAAAATCAAAATATCAGGCCATTTTCAGGCTTTAGCTTTTCAAAATCTCTGAAGGCTTGGATCTACTACTCAAGAGTACATGTGAATGTACGTTGTAAGTCGATCTACATGGAAAGAGCCGACAACATAACAGTTATCACAGAATCATATAATGGCTTGGGTTGGAAGGGACCTTAAAGATCATTTTGCTCTGTCGCTTCTGACATGGGCAGAGACACCTTCCACTATCCCAGGTTGCTCCAAGACCCATCCAACCTGGCCTTGAACACCTCCAGAGATAGGGAATCCATAGCTTCTCTGGACAATCTGTGCTAGGGCCTCACCACCCTTACAGGGAAAAATTCCATCCTAATATCTAACCTAAACCTGCCCTCTTTCATCTTAAAGCCATTTCTTCTTGTCCTGTCACTCCATGCTCTTGCAAAAAGTCCTTCTCTAGCTCTCCTGCAGCCCTTTTAGGTACTGGAAGGGGCTATAAAGTCTCCCCGGAGCCTTCTCTTCTCCAGGCTGAACAACCCCAACTCTCTCAGCCTGTCTTCAGAGCAGAGGTGCTCCAGTCCTTTGAACTCCTCTGGACTCATTCCATCAATTTAGCATCTTTCTTGTATGGGGGCCCCAGAGCTGGATGCAGCATTCCAGGTGGGGTCTCACAAAAGCAGAGTAGAAGGGGAAAGCTGTTGGGCATTAAAGGGGAAACTCTACAAAAGGGGACTCATTCTCTGCATCTGTGCTGCTTTCCCTTGTTGCTGAACTATAGTAAGTCTTTGTCCTTCTCTCAACACCTTTCTTCCCTCCTCTAGAAGGATGGAAAGCTGGGAGAAGGAGCTTAAATAGAGAAAACACTACATAATTTAGAAGATCAGTACAAAAACACAAATAGGAAATTTGTGTAGAAAATGGAAATAAGAGTCTACAGAAGAGCCAAGGTGAATGGCAGAGAAAGCCCTAGGCTGGAATACGCTCCCATGCATCATCTTCTCCTTCCCGATAATGAGGACATTTGCAAAGCCCTGCTGTCAGTGCCTGGTTGGTGAGCAAGAGAGTCTGAATTCATCAAATAAAAGGACAAATTCTCTACCCATGGAAAACCATAATTCTGTTGACTTCAAGTCAAACTGTGCCAACTTGTGAATTTATCCCAAACTGCTTAGCTCAATTCTCTTTGGTAACGACCTTGAATAGACTCAGATTGGTGTGAAATAGATGGAAAATGGTCCGTAGCCTGTTATCGGTGCATTTCCCCACTCCCAGCCTTTAATCCCATGAGAGTAGCAGAAGTGAAAAGGTTTCAAACTTCTTATGAAAATATTTTTCCACCATGCCTGTTCCCTAGCCCTGTCTGTTCTTCTTTCTCTCTGCATAAGCAGTTTTAGACTTTATTTAAGTGTCGCATTTCCAAGTGTTCACGACTCTGTACAAAGCTCGTCACACATCACTCATGCCTTATTTCACGGGTTGAGCTGGTAATTAGCATATTTCACAATTAGCCAGTGTATTTGCTTTGCTAATTTCATTCCATGATGAAGGTGCTAACTTGGCGTGAAGCTGTAATGTACTGGTTGATTTATTAAGCTTCCTCTGATGGATGAAAATCACATGCTGTGCCTTTACTGTCGGGGAAAGTTAACAACATCCATTTGTAAGAGATGGTATTTGAAAAGTGATGTTGGTGTGATTGAATGTGTGAATCTGTAATGAAGCCAAGTCAGATAGCTGCTTCCCCATAAAATAGTATTCAACTTCTGTAGTGGCTTCTTTTTGAAACTGGGCTTTTCCTCCCAGATTCCTCCCCTAAACTATGCAAGCACCAAATACTCAGCAGGTATTTAGCACTCAGGTTTCTGTTTCAAACTCCTGTTTTCCAACAGCTGTAGAGGAGTCAAGTGCCTAAACCCTCTAAGAGTCTGTATTTTACATTGAGTGCTGACAGGATAAAGCATTTGCTGTTTCTTTCTTAATGAAGCTGCACAGAAAATGAATAATTGATCAATCAGTCAAACCACAGGCTTTCAAGAGACCTTTCTGAGGAACAGCTCCCTGGCCCATGGCCTTTGGTTGTGAAACCTGGCACAGCTATATGTGTGCATACTCTTCCCCTTCCCAAAGAAACGGTTGATTTTGTGGTTTTAACTATAATATTAAATTAATAGTGGTGGGCCCATTCTTTATCCCATGGGAACACAATGTGTTCACATTCCGTGATATTCACTTATTCTCAAGGGGAAAAAAAAGAGGCTGCATGCAAGTTATCTGTTGGAAATGGTCTCTGGTCATTGCTAACCCACAACTGCACCAGGCCACAGTCCTGTTTAATTTGCTAATGTGAATGTGCCGTACAGCAGAGTACAGGGGTTATCCTGGATTGTGGAACACGTGGGATCTCTCTGCAGTTGTTCAAAAGATATGACACATCCAGAGATCAAATCAACGTGACCTAAGACAGTAAAACTTAAAGAAACATGTGGTTGCAGTTTAAAATTGTCATGTAAAAAGCAGCTACATAGGTTTCTCATGATCTTCACCAGGATAGGCACAGCTCCAGTGAACATGGGAGAGGGGTGCAAATAGGGAAGGCTTCTGTGTTTTCATGACCAGTGTGTGATGTGATGTAGGAGTGCACGTGGTGCCGGGCAGTGATGATGGGAGGAGCGGTTAAAAGCTCTTTTCCCCCTGTTAATTCTGCATTTTGCTTTTTCAGGATGCAAAGGATCTTTTCTACTCCAACCTGCAGGTTAGCCAGTGTGCGTGTAATAATTTTTTTTTGGTCCGCTATAAATATCCCTGATATTGGCACATTCCAGAGAGCACCCACACACACCTGAAGTGATGTTCCTTGTGGAAGGATCCCTCCCTGTTTCACGCTATTCTGTGGCCTGTGATTGGGATATTTTAAGACCATTCTCCTTTTTATTTTCCAATATTTCCCTTGATTCTGATTCCCCTGAAGAATGTGTGCTTTCTGGAGAAATTCTTTCAAGAGAACACTTTGAAACTTCCAATGTCTGTACTCCCAGACAGTACAGATTACATTCAATCTCTCTCTAAAGCCATTACATTTTTATCTTATATCTACATTTTCTCAATGCATCAGATATGGACTATTGACAAATCAACGTTAACTTTCCCTGTCAGCACAGTTTAGGCTTTCAAAGGCATAAGAAATCAGACTGTTCTATATCAGAACATGCATGTGTTTCACCACAGTGGGAAAGCAGAAGGAAAAAGGAAAGAAAGGATTGCTAAGGCAAAGATCCCAAGAATGCAGCTACCCCAGAATAAGGATTAATTTATTTTATGTAAGTAGACAATAAAATTGCGCAGGTGAAGTCAGTAAGAACTGATGATCTTCATGTTTTGCTCTGATTTTTCTGCCTCTCTAATCTGTCTGTGCCAAGTTCATCTTCAGTTTGTAAAGCTACAAGCATATGTGATGTCATACCAGTACTAATAAAAACAAAAACTTGGATTCAGGAAAAAATTCAAGCAAAATCTAAAATCTGTGCATGCTTCTAAGCAAGTGTATATCTTTTCCAATTAAGCATGTGCTTAACTGCTCTCTCCGTCAGCAGCTTAAAGACAAACACAGATTCAGAACAGGTTGTTTTCCTGCAAAACGCATTTGCTTCTTGTACCCACCCCTGAATCATATTAGCAGGTTTGGGATCAAGGGCACTGCTTTGCTGTACAACTGAAAACAGTTCAACCTGGATATAACCAACCTTTCCCAGTTGAAAAGCCAGGAAAATATGTTGTATCAGGAACATTACTGACCTTACTGGTTCTGGAATGACCTTCTACTCCTGCCACCGAAATGCTTTCTTGTGTCCCTTACCTTCCTCCTCTCTCCCCAGTCCATCCTTATGCCTTCAAACTCCTTTTATTCCCTGGCTCAAGCTGAGTCTGTAACTCAGCAGAAGGCAGGAGCTGCTGCTTCACACACATGTCACCACAGTTCACACTTCCAGCTGGTCTTAGAGACCATGATCATTAATTATTGTTACTCATGTTGTTGTTTATGCTCCAAGACCTGCTTTTTCACCCCAAAAAGAGTTACAAGAAACTTAAGAGATGTCATTTGGCTGAGCTTATTTCATCAAAGAGGGTGTGTGTGTGTCAGAACATTAAAAGAATACTTGCTTTTTTCCTGATTTTTTTTAGATTGTTGCTTAGAGTTAGCTGGCCAAAAACCTAACCCACCTACCAGATTTGGAGTAGTACAGAGAAAGAACGGAAGATTTTTCTCTAGGTTAGGGAAAATGCAACCTTTCAGAAATATATAACCAATAATTGTTTAATTAACTCAATCTTTCAAAGTGTTATCTATGTGCTGTTGTAATTATATAACAGTCATATGGACAGAAATGTTTTTTAAAATATTTTTAGATTTAAGACAAGTCTAAATATTTCTTTTGTATTTACCAGGTGAGCAAGATATATTTCTCCTGCATTTTATATGAAAAATAAAGGCTGTTTGTGTCCTTAACATATGTCGTTTATCACAATTATCACATTTATTCATTATCACAAATTTCTCCATGAGGGCACTGACCTACCACCGAGGCAGCCAAGAGGCAAGAATCAAACTTCATGGATTGTCAGGCCTGAGGGGCATCACTATGCTTGTAATAGTAGTTGGACATGGATTATAGAAGAGAAGCAGCTTTCCCAGCAGAAGTTTCCTGAACCAGTGATTCCCATGGGATTTTGACATCTGTTGCTGAAGAAATGAAGCCCAAGCCATCGAAATGAGGCCGACTCCAAACTGTTCTGTGTTGTCGAGTGAGGAATGTGCTGGAGCTTTCGCTGAGACTGAAAATGACTGGGACAAAGCTGGAATTTCCCCATTGCCAATACTTTTGTCAGAAGAAGGACTTCACAACTACTCTCAGCATTCCAGCATTCCAGCACTAAACAGAAATCCTTTTGTGCTTCTCCTATACAACATAAATTACTTGAAGATGCATCAGAGAACAGGGGGTGCGATTTCTGAGATCTCATAAATTTATTAACCATCCCAACTGTAAGTTTGTTTATGATCTCAACATTTGAAGCTGACCCTTGATGTTTCCGGTCAGCAGGAAGGAAGGCAGCTGATAAAAGGTGACAAAGACAATGCATGGTACAATAACAAGCAAGTGGATAAAGGCAGGGAGGCAGATCAGTTATGTGGATAGAGGTGCCTGCTTGATGGGAAAGAGAAATTTTAATACATATGCCTTCAAGCATGACAAAGCAGTGGGCATAAACTCAGGTGTTGAAGGCCATGTCTCTGGTTCCTGCCCTTATTCTCCATCATTAGATTCAGGGATGGGGTGGGAATTCCTACACAGCAGAACAGTGATATAGTAAAGGAAAAATGCATAGTGATATAGTAAGGGAAAATGGCTTTAAGCTGAAGGAGGATAGATTTAAATCACACATTAGGAAGAAATTCTTTACTGTGAGGGTGATGAGGCACAGGTTGCCCAGAGAAGCTGTGGTTGCCCCATCCCTGGAAGTGTTCGAGGCCAGGTTGGATGGGGTTTTGAGCAACCTGGTCTAGTGGAAGGTGTCCCTGCCCATGGCAGTGGCTTGCAATGAGATGAACAACTTCATTCAAGGTCCCTTCCAACCCAAACCATTTTATATGTGTTTCTAGAAAGTGAGTCTCTAGTAAGACAGGTGAGTCCGTATGTCAGTTGGGGTACAAGTGAAAGAGTTTGGTCTTTCAGGCTGCAGACCAAAGCTGAGTGCTGTTCCCAACGACATGTCTTGTCATCAATGATAACATATCCTGTTCTGAAGCCAAATGTGAAGGTTGGACTTGATGATCTTGGAGGCCTTTTCCAACCTGAATGTTTCTATGATTCTATGACTGTTTGCCTTGAGGGACAGGGGGGATGTGGGTGACATAGGTGGCAAGGGGGCAGAAAAAAGCAGAACACTTCCTTTGGCTTGAAACCTTCCCTCTCTGCCTTATCTAAGGCCTGCTCTGAAGGATTTGCTGGCAGTTTCTGGGACAACAGGATGAAACTGTCCCTGTCTTTTCTGTGAGTAGGCAAAAGAGTAGCATAGGGGGACAGCAAGATGTGGAACCTGCAGTGAAGCAGAGTTTGCTCTTCTGTGAATCCTGCAAACTTGTCTTTCATGAAGCATCTTTCAACAGCTGTCATGGAGAGAAACACCAGAGGGAGAGGCTGACACCTCTGCCATCTGTGATTTCAGAGAAGTGCCAGGTCCTGCACATGGGTCACAGCAACCCAGGAGCACTACAGGCTGGGGGCAGAGTGGCTGGAAAGCTTCCTGGTGGTGCTGAGGGTGACCTGGAGGTGCTGGTGACAGCAGCTGATCATGAGCCAGTGTCTGCCCAGGTGGCCCAGAGGGCCAATGGTAGCTGGCCTGTGTCAGCAACAGTGTGGCAGCAGGACCAGGGCAGTGACCATCCCCCTGTGCTGGGCACTGCTGAGGCCTCACCTCGAATCCTGGGATCTGTTTTGGGCCCCTCAATTCAAGAAAGACATTGAGGTGTTGGAGTGAGTCCAGAGAAGGGCAATGGAGCTAGGTAAGGGTCTGGAGCACAAGTCTGAGGAGGAGCAGCTGGGAGAGCTGGGTGGGGCTCAGCCTGGAGAAAAGGAGGCTGGGGGAGGACCTTGTAACTCTTTATAATCACCTGAAAGGAGGTTGTAGCCAGGTGGGGGAAAGTCTCTTCTCCCAGGTAACACACGATAGGACAAGAGAAAAAGGCTTCAAGTTGTGCCAGTGGAGGATTAGATTGGATATTGGGAGCAATTTCTTCACTGAAAGAGTGGTAAAGCATTGTAAGAGGCTGCCCAGGGAAGTGTTTAAAATACGTGTAGATGTGCTGCTTAGGGAAAAAGTTTAGTAGTGGACCTGGCAGTGCTATGCTAGTGGGTGACTCTATGATTTTAGAGGTCTTTTCCAACTTTAAGGATTCTATGATTCTGAAACAGCCAGAATGTCTCCTTTCCCCGTAAACTCCCCTCGATGCCACTAGATGGTGCTTTTAACCGCTGCTAAAATCCGCAGTACTCGGAGACACGAGGGTTTTCATCACAGTAACGCCAGAGTTTTGGGGAACAGGGATTGTTACAGAAGACAAAACTTATCCTGTGTAAGAAGCAACAGCCAGAAACAGAGATATATCTGTAGAAACAGAAACTCCGCACTGGCTTCTTTCAGCAGTATGGGTACACCTGTGATCCCGAAGCAAAACGCACTCCCCGGGTACCCCGACAGCTGCTGGCAGCGAGGGACAATCTGGTCTGTCACAGCAGTGCCTTTTAACGTGGCACTGGCCGGGCTCCATCGAGGCTGCTCAGGCTGGAAGGCTCGCAGCTCCGGATCAGCCCTGGAAAGGCTGAACGTATGCAGATTGCCCTGGAAGCGTCGGTCCTCGTGTTTTTCCAGACTCCCAGACCATCTGGCTCCTGGCTCGGACACCAGGCGGTGGGATGCAGGTGCCTGGGCAGCTTTGTGAGAGGGCTGGCCCCCGAGTCAGGCAGCTCTGAGGATCCAGCACATCACTGAGCCACCCATCCCACACTTCCCCAGCAGCACAGCCATCCCTTGGGCTGCACACCATCCCTTGGGGTGTCCAAGGCCAGGCTAAAGTCTCCACTGCTCCTGTCATTCATTTCCTATGAGGCAAGGAATGCATAAAAGCATCACTGATTTCTTCTCTACTCTCACTTTTTCCCTTAGGTTTTGTCCTGACTGACTGATGCTGCTTCTCTCCAGTCTCTCTGGGCTGATCAGAAGATAAAATTGCAAAGTTTAAATCATGACGCTGGTGTTTCTTACAATGTGGGCCCTTCAGTTTTTGCTTCCATGAGCATTTCCACATTTGAAGAAAATATGGCACCTCTCTTGAAAATCATCACTCCTCAGAGCAGAAGTCTGGTCTGGTCCAACTCTGGGGAAAGTTTAATGAATCTGATTATTTCACTGCTGCTTGTTGTAGAGCAGCTGAAGGAGATACTGCAGTTGGGACAGTGGAACTATCAACTTAATTCGATTACTCTCTCCTGGGGAGAATAAGGAGTTTCTGGTATAACAGGATGGGGCTGCATTGGCTACAGTGATGTAAAAACATCTGCTAAAGGCTTCGCTATCCTCAGCTGACACTGTGCAGTTTCAGATGAGCTCTCTTAAATCCACGTACTTTCCATGAGGTAAATACACATAATTGCACTGGAAGCTGTGGCTGCCCCATCCCTGGAAGTGTCCAAGGCCAGGCTGGAAAGGGCTTGGAGCAAGCTGGGATAGTGGAAGGTGTCCCTGCCCGTGGCAGGGGGTTTGGAATGAGATGATCTTTAAAGTCACTTCCATCCAAAACCATTCTAAGATTCTATGATAATACACATTGGCTAATTTAATTATTATCTTTAGAAGATAACTTTCATTTCCAGTCTTGGGAGTAAATACTGGAAAACCTATTGATATTCAGAAGAGTACGTCAGTGTCTGTTTTATTTCACAAATTTTATTGAAGTAGTTCCATGTTGCAGTGATACTTTGCTCTCTATTTCATGTCACTTCTCTCCTTTCGTTAAATCTTCTCACATCAGTTATGGAGAAAAATAGTATTTACACAAAAAAACTCACAAAACCCAAGAATGTACTGCTATTTTAAAGATGTCCTAAGCACAATCCCAACAAATTAAGATCTTTACTGTTGACTTTGGAGTGTCATAGATTTATGAAGGGATGGTTACAACTTCTAACATCTTTTATGCAATACAGCAATAATATCCTGTCCAGACATAACTGTATTATACTAAATCTCCTTGAAGCTGCTTGAGAATAGATATTCCATAAAGACATCCAGTCTTGATGTAAAGGCACCAAGATGAACTACCAGGGATGTTCAACCTTCAGAGTGCTACTCTGCTGTGATTTGTCTGGCTTCATCTTACACCGATTATTCATTATTATTCTTTCCTCAGCTGAAGAGAAAGTAAATTCCACATAGGAACATGGTACATTCATTTATTATATATTTATTACATAGCTGGGTTATAGACCTCCCAGCATATTAAAGCCAAACTGTTAGGACAGCAACAAAGGAAGCCTGAAAAAGATAGATATTTTCTTATGTTAGACTTTTCCACGACAAGAAGAAACATTTACATGGTGAAGACAAAGCCACCATTTACATTCCAAATTCAAATAACAGTAATAATATTTTCTGGCTCCAGATTTGTGTTTCCATCTGGCTGAAGTGACTTGGCAACCGAAAGCATAAGCTTTGTTTCAATTCTTGGTATCAACAAGTACCCTTAAGGCATATTAGGGAGGTATGACAAAAATCTAGTGGATGCCAAAAGCAGTGAGGCTTAGTTATTGGCTTGCCAGCATGAGAGAAATATAATCTGCATTTTGTAAGTATGAATATAGAACAAGCCCTGGCAGTGCAAGCCGCTGTCAGTCAGAAGGAACTTCCTACTTCTTTTCAGAATATATTTTATTTTATGCCAATTTGTTTTTGCAGTGTGGTTTAGTGAACGGAGGATTAAGCACAATGGTGTGGCATAAAACCACCTATGTGCAGGCTTTGAATACACGTTTTCTTATTCCACACCACTGCACTCAGCCCAGCATTCCCTCAGTAATGGATAACTAAGAATCAGTTAATCTCCGAGCTTTCTTGGACGTTATGTTTAGTGAGCTAAAAGTGACTCAAAAGAGTTTAAAAACTTTGTGGTTTTTTCAAGTCCTGTGTATCAGAGGCCCTGGCCTCTGCACTTTTCATGGAGAGAAAAATGAGTCTTCATTGATATCTTTGGCAGAATTTGAGTCAAAATGTGATTCAAATAAGAAATGGAAACCTTTAATGTGAAGTAGACAATAATGAATAGGGCACTGTGCTCCAGGAAGACTCTGCTTGAGCAGGGAGGTTGGACCAGATGACCACACTGGTTGTTCTTTCCAACCTGACCCATTCTGTGATTCTGTGATTCCACAGTGGATCTTCTGCCTTTTTTTGGGTTTGTTTGTTATATAAGCTGTTCATTTAAAAACTGCTTCCACAACTTCAATGTTCATGCCAGATTGCTGCGTCCTATTTTCCAGTGGCCAAGGAAGCCTGGTCAGGCAAGAAGGTGGACTGAGGCTTGAAGGTATTGGTGGGTAGATGGAGTTTGAAACATGGGTGTTATAACAGATCTTTTGAGACCTTTTTAAGTAAAACCCATCAGCTTTCTGGTTTGTCATCCTATGGTTCCTGAGCAGCACTGAATGATGAGGACATCCTATAACCAGCCATGGATTTGTGCTGGGTGAGCAACTGCTGGGCAGTCTGGTTCTTGCAAAAGCAAATTAGTCTGTGGGACCTGCTGAAACTGCCACTACTGAACTGTCCAGGTATCTGGAAATATCCATATTCTGATCCCATGATGTAAAGTCTGACTTATAAATGTTTTGGTATGTGACTTACTGAGCCTCGGGGCTTGGCTTCCTCCATTTAAAAGTATCAGACATGAAATAGTTACAAATGTTGATTTTTGGTTTTTTTGTTTGTTTTTACCTTTATCTGAGCTACAGGAATGACATTCTGGCCTAACTTGTCTCCTGTTATTAAACATTGTAAGTTTTCCACGTCTTTCACTTAGAGCACAAGGGGAAAGGTTTAGCATAACCATCTTTATCCTTTGCCCAGATTTTAATTGCTGGGAAAATTCACCTTAGAGAACAGTGGCAGGGCTGAGCTCACCTATTTCACCAGGTCAGACCAGGAGCCTGGAGCAATGTTTGCTGTCAGTTCCAGGCTGTGGCCCTGAATGCAATGAAACTTTATGGGATAATTCTTTTCTTATTGTGCAATTGATCAAATCCCAGGGAATAACAGTCACACTGTAGTAGATTTTCAAGTTCATCAGGTCCAAGCAGGTTGTCAGCCTCCTGAATGCTTTGGAGGTAGAGATTATGGAGAAAAAAATAGAAGTAGAGCCCTTTCTGCTGCATTACAGTAGAACAAGTGACTGGAAGCATGTCCTTCTCAGCACTGCCATTGTCTTTCCCATGCCTTCTCCTTCCCCGAGCCCAGTTTTCCAAGGCTATTCCAGGATTTGCCTACAGCCCCTCTCCACCATTAAATTATTCTAAGGCAGGACCAGACAGATCCTCTCCCAGTCTTCCCTGGAGTGGTGAAAGTCCAGGAGTCCCAAGGAGTTGATCCTGGCCAGTTACCTCTTGGGCTACATCACAGGAAGGGTGGCCAGAGGGTCAAGGGAGGTGATGATTCCCCTGTACTCCACCTGACTCCTGGAATATTGTGTCCAAATCTGTGTTCCCTGCTACAGGAAAGACAAGGACCTGTTGGAGTGGGTCCAGAGGTCCTTTTATGTGGGGCATTATAAAAGAAAGGCAGAGAGAGGCCTTTCACCAGGGCCTGTGACAGAACAAGGAGCAATGGACAGGGAGCAGTGGTTTTAAAATGAAAGAGGACAATGCTGGATTAAACATGAAAAAGACAATTTTAAAAACAAGGGTGGTGAGGCCCTGGCACAGGTTACCCAGAGAAGCTGTGGCTGTCCCATCCATGGAAGTGTTCAAGGCCAGGATAGATGGGACTTGGAGCGACCTGGGATAGTGGAAGGTGTCCCTGCCTACGGCAGGGGGATTGGAACAAGATGACCTTTAATGTCCCTTCCAGTCTAAATCATACTGTGATTCTATAATGCTATAAAGGAATGTTTGAGATAGAAGGTGCCTCTTGGGGAAAAGGAGACTGGTAGTCTCCTGACTGTGCTACGGTCCCACTGCAACTTCATTCACAGTGTGATCAGCTGCCAAGGGGAGGGTAATGAAAGGTAAGGAAGAGGGAAAGGTACTTTTCTCCCTGGAATAACTCCCTGAAATCATTCACTGCACTTCAAATCTTCATCGTAACTACTTGGTCTCATCCCAAAGCCCCCCTTCACATCTCTGAAACTTCCCTCAAACCTCTTTCAGAACCCCACTGATCCTTCTTGTCACTCATCATCACATCTATCTCCATAAAAACCTTCACACTTCTGTCACAGCCACAAAAGGCAATTTTTGCCTAAGATATGTCAAACCAGCTCTGTACAAGGCATAGGAAAAGATTTAAGATGCCACAACAGCCTCAGAGAAATCACTAACAGTTGCAAACACGCTATTTCAAGTGAGTACAAGTGCTCCTGAACATCTGTATTTGGATGCGTGTATGCCCAGTGGGGTGTGTGATACAGCTTATGTGGTAGAGACTGATAGTGCTTGAAGACTTGTCTTTCTTTTCTAATTAAGTATTGAGTAGTAAAAGAAGTAACTTGCAATGGTTTCTACAGCTGTTTGACATTCCTCTTTATGACAAAACCCAGATCAGTGCATGTGGGTTCACTGAAAAAGGGGACTGATCTCAGTTTGGAAGAAAATGCAGTTGGTGAAATCAGGATTTTCTCAGTCCCTTTCAGCAGGCACACTTTGTTTTCAGTCTTCTAGATGTATTTTCTACATCTGGACAGGGAAATACACAAAACAAAATAAGTTGTGCTCCAAGAGATATTTATTTTGCAGTGATACTGCAGTCAATCTACAGAAGCTCTTTTCTGAACAATGATTAAACCAAAACTAAGAGAAAATTTAAATTGATGAATTTAAACTTTATTAGCCATTGAGTTAGGATGAGATTAATTGCAATCAGGAGCTTCTCTCCCTGACTGTGAAAAGTCTAGATGAAGAACTTGAAAGAGTTTTACAAGCCGTGTCTAAAAGAAGGGGAAATGGATCCTGCCCTAAGTGACTCTTCAGTTGTTAGTTCTCAGCCCCTACACCAGGGATTTAGCCAAGTTATGCTCAAAAAATATGAGTCAAAATTAAGCTTTGGCACAGGTATGCTAAAATGGGAGGAAAATGAGAGGGGGAAGAAATATCACCAAAGTGATAGAATATAGGGATTTTCATTGACTATTTTATCTTAAATTTAATAATGATAGAACTATCAATGTTCACTGCTTATTAGGATAAAACTTTTTGCTTGCATTTTTTAGAGGCTTACGTGTTCTAGAAGGATTTAACACGAAGAACTATTCAACCAGACTATACTGTGCTGAAAAAACATTGAAGTTAATTTTACTAGTTTGCAAAAACTCTCTCTCTCCTCCTCCTCTGTATAGATATATATAGTATATAGATAGATATAGATATAGATATAGATATATAAATATATATATAGTATATAGTATATATATCTATATACAGAACTTAGTTGCTATATAGAACAATATACCTACAGTATATAGGTGCAGAATTACATGTTTACATGGAGGTTAAAGTTAAATGACATTTAAAAAAGCAGCTCTTTTGGAATGGAGAAGATTGTTAAAGTTTAACCAAACTACGTTAAATGGGAAGCCCTGGTCAATGATCCGTATTTCCCTTTCTTTCCACCACCACTCTGCTGAGCACTTTGCTGGTGTTAATTTATTCCTCCCCACTGCAATGCTGAACCCCTTTCACTTGGGTCAGGCACTGGGTAAACAACAAAGGGGCAGATTTCTGAAGGGACACTGGAATGGAAATGAAGTTGGGAGTCAAAAGCAGGAAGTTGTTCATGCTGGGGTTGAAAATACAAAAAAATTTGAGCTTCCATTTAGGAAGAAAAGAAACTCAGACCTTTCCTTCCACACTTTTTCAATGTTTTTTAGCCTCTGAAGTGTTATGGGGAAATGGAACATTGCCAGCTGCATCCAGGAGCTTCTGCTGTTGATGTTACAATTTATTATATTAAAAGAGTGGCCAGGATTCACTGTGGAGTCCTGTCTCTGTGTCACACATAAAGCACGTTCAGAGGATGATGACCACCTCTGCTTCCTCAAATGACAGGGCAAAGGAATGTCATCTTTGTGAGTCAAACCTGAATCTAGTCAGGAATTTCAACTCTAACTATTCTATGGTTCCATGATTCTATGAAATGGACACTTGTGTGCTTATTTTTAAAAATGTATGGTGCACCAAACTCTGGGGAATTTTATTGTTGTGAAACAGAGACACCTACAGCTCTGAAATTATTATAGACTTAACTAGAGGAGTGGGAGAACTGAATTTTTAAAATATAACACCGTATTCTGTGTAAGTTCCAATCAATATTTGCAAAATATTTTCACAGTGAAACAATCTTTGTTTAAAACCCAGATGGGACTTTGTTATCTGTGGGCCCATGTGTTACAATGGACCCATCCATTAAAACACCTCCTTGTTCTAATCACAGAACTGAAGAGAGTCGTAGAATCGTTAAGGTTGGAAAAGACATCCAAGATTGTCAGGTCCAACCTTTGACTGAATATTACCATGAATCATATCCTGAAGTGCCACATCTACTCATTTTCTGAACATTTCCAGGCATGGTGACTCCACCACTTCTCTGGGCAGCCTGTTCCAATCCTTTATCACTCTTTCAGTGAAGAAACTTTTCCTAATATATAGGAATCATACAATAGTCTACAAGGGGATATGTGTATCCAAACAATTTTCTTTGGTGACTAAGCAGGAACAGACTCCCTTTTTCTTGCACTGACTTTGTAGAAATCAAGGTGGTACTCAAAAATGGACACAATCTG
Organism: Cephalopterus ornatus; assembly: GCA_013396775.1. Lineage (NCBI taxonomy): Eukaryota > Metazoa > Chordata > Aves > Passeriformes > Cotingidae > Cephalopterus > Cephalopterus ornatus. The sequence goes on from VZRE01013999.1 coordinate 272,214, forward strand.
TGTATTCCTGTCTCGAATCACTGAGTGATCAAAGCCGAAAGCATGCTCAGCACCGAGTTCAGCCGCAATCAGTGACCAGAAAGAGAAGAGTTGTGGCATTTTTATTGATTGCTTGAAGGTTTGAACACTCTTAGTCAGGTAGTAGAGGCTGTTAGTTTTAAACATAGAATAACAGGATGATTTAGGTTGGAAAGGAACCTTTAAAAGTCATCTAGTCCAGCCCCCAACATTACTGTTCCTGGTTATCAAATCTTGATTTCCACCATATTTAATTTCCTACATAAAATGACGTCACTAAATATCTTTGAAGATCTTCAGATATCAAATATGTTGATGGTATTTCTGTGTATATTGAAATAGGAAAAGGGTAATAATATTTTACTGAATAAATTACCTTTTAGACAGAACTCATCTGTTATTAGTGCCCTTTAAAAACCTTATTAGAGTCAAGAACTCCAAGAGATGGGTCAGAGACTAATTTTTCTCACTGAGAAAATCCCTGCTCAATTCCCCAGTGAAGAGAAGGTTGGGCTATATGACTCCGGAATTCTTCCTTTGAGACAATATTTCCACAGCTCATTCATTCAAACAAGCCAGAATATTTGATGTTCCCTTTCCACCTCAGTGATTATGCTACTAATTTTAGTCACTGTTCCTACTCCATACGTATTCCTACGTCTAAGGAGCATCACATTGCTGAAACTGGTGATGGTATTTCCTTTTAAATTGTGTTTCCTTGTTTTTTTTATAAGGAGTGGCACTGGTAGACGTAGAATATACCAATTTAGTGATATTTTTTTAGTGATTTTTTTATTCCTAGGGAAAAAAATTCAAATCAAGTGTCTAAATCATGGTGTTTTTTCATTCAGAAATTTCCCAAACCAAGAAAGTTTCTTGCCATGAGGATGAATATGTTTTTGCTGCATGCACCATCGCAGTGAGCTGTTCCCAATTCCAAAATAAAAAAAAGCAGGTTTGGGAAGGAATTACCACATTAGGGTGATGAAGGATGATGGTCATCCTGAAAGGGAAGAAGGACCTTTTCAATAATACTCTTGAAAATGTGGGTTGAGTTTTTTCAACAACTTTTTTCATTTTGATTAAATTTTGTGAGAAAAGCAATGTTTCAAATACAGGGTTTTTTTAAACTAAAGAGACAAATTTCCTCTGTAAAATTTCAGTAAAGAGGAAAAAGTAAACTGCATGTATGTGAATGTGCTTAAGTATACAGGTGTATACAGATATATTTGTGTCTATATTTAATTTATATGTAATAGACAAAAGTTCAGGGAAATTTTTCTCATAAATGAAAATAACAACTCATTCTTTAAACATTTATCCTTTCCCTAGGCCATTCAGGTGCAAGCACAAGAGACTAAGTGTTCTCTACTTAGATACTCCTCTTCAGGTGGTTTGCTTGCACAGTAGCCCACTGAAATAAGCCCTGAAGGTGCTGTACCTGCAGCTCTGGCAAGCAACAAAAAGGAAAATCCCTTTGGAAGCGCAGTAGTCTCCCTACTGTGGTCAAGAGAGAAAATGGGCATTTCCAGATTTCAGTTCAACTCATCCTGCAGGAAATACTAAAATTTTCAGTAGGGATCACATCATTAAATGTCATCTTTTCCCCAATCACTTCTAAGAGAAATCAAGCAGCTGCTCCAGCTGCAGAACATCTGTATTTACAGGAACGCTGTAATAATACTTCAGTAATAAGTTCTGTTGCTGTGTCCTGCTCCACTCCACATGATTTTATCCCACTCCTTTTATTTGTGGTGATGTCAATGCTTTTCATGAGGTCTACAGTATTTACCCAGGTAAATCACAGAATTGCAGAATGGGCAGGTTGGAAAGGACCACGGGGTGTCATCTGGCCCAACCTCCCTGCTCAGGCAGGTCCTCAGACCATGCTGCTCAGCGTGATGGCCAGACAACTTTTGAATATCTCCAGAGCAGGAGACTCCACAACCTCTCTGGGAACCCTTTACAGTGTTCAGTCACCTTCAAAATAGTTAAGGTATAAAATAGGACTGTTCATAGAATCATAGAATCAGATGGGTTGGAAAGGACCTCTGAGATCATCAAGTCCAACCCTTGATCCACTACCACCACAGTTACTAGACTATGGCACTAAGTGCCACACCCAGTCTCTTCTTAAATACCTACAGGGACGGAGAATCCCCCCCCTCCCTGGGCAGCCCATTCCAATGTCTGATTACACTCTCTGTAAAGAATTTCTTCCTAACATCCAGCCTAAACTTCCCCTGGCAGAGCTTAAGACCATGCCCCCTTGTTATTTGGTCTTAGTCTGTAATATCAAAATCAAAACATATTAGAAAGATATGACTCCACAAAAAAAAATTGTGAAGGTCATGTCTACTTATGTCTATTGTATATAAGTGTATATATTTTTAATATTTATATATATCAGTATATGTGTGTATATTAATATATATACATATTCAGTATATCACGCCTAGTTAAGACACATTTTTGACAAGAGAAAATTTTAACGTGATTTAATATTCTTTTCATGGTGATTTTGTAAAGAAAAGGGCTATCATTTCTGGATCACAAACCTGAGTCTATTTATGTGATAAGTAAAAGGATTAAAAAAAGACAAAGTATGTTTAGGATACATAAAAAATGGACTGTCTTGCAAGTAAATTGAAAACTTTCATTGATTTTTCTCTTCATCACCTTCAGCATATTGAAAAGTAAAAATTACTCTTTCTGAGTATAAAACACCTTAGCAGTTAATTTTCTCTATAAATCTTCTTTTTATAACATTTCTGAAGGAAAATAAAAATATTATTTTTATTATAATAACAGCTCTTTGAAACCTCTGGATTTGAAAGATAATAATTGACAAACAAGCTTCTTGATTTTTGTGAAAGTATAAGGTGTTTTGACTTTAGTTACCATAACAAGAAATACAATTTCCCAATCATTTATATTTATTTTATACAAATACATCTAATTTTAAATTTAAGCACTGAGAGAAGATCGATTTGTTGTTGAGACCGGAGTTCACAACAGAATAAACACATTACAATAATTTTTATTCATCTAATGACCAGTTACTGTTTCTCCTCTACACATACACTGACATTTTTAGAAGTTAAGGAGAGTTCATTACCTTCTGAACAAAGGCCTAGTTCCCATTTATAAACTTAATAAAATATTTTTAAAATTATTGGAAGCTTTCCATAAGTCTGATAGTTTACAATCCAGTCATTTAATGTAATTCTCTTAGATCATGCACAGAAATTATTTGGGAGAATGCAAACTGTCCCAGGCCACCAGCAGGCCATGCAAACACAGGTACCAGTGCTCAGGATTGTTTCCTAATGTTGCTTCATTTCGGGGCATCAAACTCATCATAGGTTCTATAGAAAGCATGAGAGAGTTGGGGCTGTTCAGCCTGGAGAACAGAAGGATCCAGAGAGGCCTTGGGGCACTTTCCAGTGCCTAAAGGGGATACAAGAGAGCTGAAGAAGGAATTTTGGCATGGGCATGCGGTGACAGGACAAGGAGGAATGGCTTTATACTAAAGTGGGAAGGTTTAGATTGGATATCAGGAAGAAATTCTTCCCTGTGAGGGTGGTGAGAACACCACCTCTGGAACAGGTTGCTCAGAAAAGCTGTGGATTCCCCATCCCTGGAAGTGTTCAAGGCCAGGTTGGGTGGGGCTTGGAGTAACCTGGTCCAATGGAAGGTGTCTGTGATCATTGCTGGGGGGTTGGACTAAATGAACTTTAAAGGTCGCTTCCAACCAAAACTCTTCTGTGACTGAGTGTATGATTCTAAATGACATTCCGAATGCTGTTCTAAAATGAAATGAAAATTAATAACTAGATAGAGAACAGAAATGAAATCTGTGTCCCTAACAGCAGAGAGCTGATGATAACCTTGGAGCTATTCAGACACTTGGTCAGCTGAACCACTGTAGGTTTCCCTGAGCTCTGTTGGCTGCACAATGATTTGAACACCTATTGCACACCTCCTGTAGCCACCTAAATGTTGATGTCTTAATCTGGCAGCTAAATGCCATCTGCAGCTTCAGTAGTTCCACTGCTCCCCAAATTATTGTTTAGTAGTGAAACTGCTAAAAGATAAAGGTGTGAACTAGCACAGTATCACACTCACTTCTCAGAGATATTACACAGGTGACAGAAACTCCCTTCAGTTGTCAATGATTACAGTGTCTCCCTGTCCAACCACACAATCTCCATGCCAAACACAAACTACAAAAACCTAGCAGTGCTATTGCTTCATTCACCATTAAAGTTACAATTAATAAGTTTAATTTTATAGTTAGGATGCTTTTGCAGTAATAAGCATAGTAGACTGGGATTTTAATTAAGCTCATTCAGTTTTGCAGGATTCAGGAGCTGTTGGTTAATGAAGTTCAACGTGATACTGTCTGTAACAAATATGATATATTTGGTTACAGGGAAAAGGCAATTTCAACAAATGCTCCTCGTGCAGGTGGTTGGGAGAAATTGCTTTCACTCAATTATGCCCTCAGTTATTTTGGATGAATGAGGCAGGATCCTGTAGCTCATTATAAGCCCAAATCCACAATAAGTAAGTAAATATTTTGACATAGTGTTGAAACTTCTGTAAAAGCATCTATAATATTTATAAGCATTGGAAAGGTCACATATTGTATTATCATCATTCAGTGCCAACTAAAGTAAACTAATTATTTCCTTAGCCACTCGATATCACTGGAGTAATATTTTAATACTGTGAGTAGTCAGTAGTTTTCTGAAATATTGTCACAGATGACATGGCTTATAAATACCCGTGTCTTGTATTATCTCTAAAAATGAAGTTAAGCAACAGGAAATATATTCCTTGGTTATAGGATACACTATCTACTAACAGATACTGTATTGGAAAAGGTTTGCTCTCCATTTTGAAGTAGAATTTTGTAACAATTTACATCAGAGACCAGGCTCCATATAAAAAATAAGAAATTATCGAATATCTGAAGATTCATTTGACATGGCTGAGGTTTAAACTTTGTCATCCTTGCTTCATCTCCCTGTTCATCCAGAAGAAAGTGCAAATAGGATATTACCACCAACAGCTTCCAGGAGAAATGGTTGTTAATCATGGCAGTCTGTAGGTCACGTATGTAGAGCAATTGCTTTAAAGGTTTACAGCATCCTGTGAAACATTCAGTTATTTTGATTTCAATGCAAGATTTTTCCTCAAATCTTTATTTCCTCGAATCGGGAAATGTGGTGTGAAATCCCACGGGATCTATTGGGTAAGGAAAGAGACCAGAAGTGGGCTCACCTGAATGTCAAAGGCTCTGTTAAAGGAGGTTTCTCTTGGTTTTAAACTGTAGGAATAATGACTGTGTCTCAAAAAACCCCCAGAACACATCATGTGAATACCAATGGATGTGATTATTATAAAAATATGTAAAGCCTATGGCAATTTAGGCACATTCTATTTTCAAATTATAATTCTCCAATGGCAAATGTCTGTAAATATTTTTGCAACTGCAAGTGAAGGACTAAACTAGAATTTTTTACTTATTTCTAGGGATTTAATTGAAGCAAATGAAATTGAAGCAAATGAAGCAAAAGAGGATATCTCCTCTTTTTCAGTACAGACCAGCTAATGAGTTGCTTTGCAATTATGGTTCATTATGCTTTATATATCACCCCTTTCATCAGGGCCAGGGCAGAAAGGCAGACAGGATATCATCCTTCACCATTAATGTTATGAACATTCCAGGCCATGAACTTAATGCAGAGTTTCTATCTTTATGGTTACTCCAAATATTAAATAGCAGTAACTCTTTGTGAATGCAAATATTTGCAACACTCCTTTCTTCTGTTAAATTGCAACATTAAAACTACAAATCATGCCATTAAAATGCAAAGGCAAATGCTGAGTTCTCGTGATTGAACAGATGCAACAAGCTGACCTTCTGTATAGGCTCTGGACACATGATCTCAGCCTCACAGAATCACAGAAATTCGAAAAGACCTCGAGGATCACCAAGTCATGATCTCGTCATTTCTATATCATTTGTTGTGAATTATTCCTTCCAAGGTGGTACCTTGTGCTCATTCAAGACACGAGGTGTATAAAGGGTGCTGCTTCTTCGAACTGAACAAGCTGGGAAAGTGATCCATCCACAAACTTCCCTGACTAAGCTTTGAAATTACTGATTTTTGGGTAAGATACTGCTGCCTTACTCTAACATGGTTTTCTACCTGTGATCCATGGCACCACAAGGTCTTTGAAATACTTCTACTGGTTTAAAAAAAAATAAAAAACAAACAAGTGATTAAACATCCAGTAGTTAAAAAGAAAATAAAAGACCATGATTTTATCTTTCCTTTATATATATATATTTAAAAATTTGCTATTCTCCTTCCTATTTTCCCTTGTTAAAGGAGCACACTTAGGAGAGGTCTTTCTGTTTTTAGACTCTCAGTGCTTGGATGATGTAAACTGCAGTAAGGAATCCTTGTCTGTACTCAGAGAAAAAGATAACAGTGATTTTCTACGTGAAAGATAATTCGTGATTGGCAAGAAATATAAACTGGTTTTAAGAGAACATTTTATCAATTGAAAAGAAACTATGCAATTCAAGAAACTATAAAATGTCAGTGGGACTAGACTTAGCAGCTCAGAAAGTCCTTTTTAGTCTTGCTTCTTAGACTAAACTAGGGGAGGTTTAGGTTCAATATTAGGAAAAGGTTCTTCCCCCAGGGAGTGGTCAGGCACTGAACAGGCTCCCCTGGGCAGTGGTCACGGCACCAGTATTGACAGAGTTCAAGATGTGTTTGTACAATGCTCTCAGGGACGTGGTGGGATTCTGGGGTGTGCTGCGTAGGGCCAGGATTTGGACTCTCTGATCCTTGCAGGTCTCTTCCAACTCAGGACATTCTGTGACTCTGTGATTCTATGACTCCTTCTGATATGGAACCATAAGAAGTTTAGCAAACATCTGTCCTACATTAAGTATGGAGAAGAGGATTTGCTCTCCAGGCTAAAATCTTTAAATGATTTAATCGTTTGTTCCCACCGTTTTTCCAACCTGCTTTTTAGATGGTACTTGTGAGTACTTACACCTCTGTCAGCTGACATTTGCAAAACTATATTAAGTATTACTGATGCCCACAAATTGCCTGAAACCCTTGTTGAGACTTAAACTCTGAAGAAAGCAACTGGATTCCTCAAAGTTATCTTTGAACAGCCGTACTACAAGGGAGTCCTTAGCTGGTAATCCATCAAGATTGCCAAAAACTGCCTATTCCATAATATACACATAGAATTAGAGAAAATACAAAGAAAGCTGCTGTGGTTCCCAGCTGGAAGAGCAGCTTTCAGTGTTAGAAGCCATTTTCTACACTTCGATGCATAAAAAAGCCTTGCAAATCTTGCATGATTTGAGCTAAGCACCTGCAAAGAAGGACACCAGCATCAAGAACTGGATCATTTCTCTTTGTCCTGCAACCTTCATATCAGTACTGTATGGTGGAATTTGTTTTTCAAGGACAACATAAAACTTCATTTATTTTACGTCCTATAGAAATAAGGGTAAAGCTACTAAATCCATTTTTGTTTGTCCATTAAAATAGACATCAAATATCGGGAGTCTTCAAATATGACACTCCCTTGGGAGTTGCTAGGAGTCATTCTATGTTAAGCCAGGCTGAAGTGATTGTGAAATGATTGTAAGAGTGGATTTGATTTTAAATTATAGATATTGCCTAAGTAAATGTCAGGGGTTAACCGAAATGTCAACAGGTGTGATACAATTAAATGGTCAAAGAATACTTATTACAAAGAATACCTTCAGAATATATGTGAGGTTCCAGAGATCCAGAAACCTGTGTTGCCAGGAGTGCCAGACTAATTTAATGCAAATCAGCAAGTATTTTAACCCAGAGACAACTTCACATTCTGACTGCATTGCTCACATCACATGCTACTGATGCCTACAGCAACAGCCAGGTAAAAACCTAAATTTTCCTTATACCCCTTAGAAACATGAGTGACAAAGAAAAAGCTTCTCAGCTTGGATGTAGAACTGGTTGGATGGTGGCAACCGTAAGATATTGGTCAGTGGCTCAATGTCCTGATGGACATCAGTGACAAGAGGTGTCTCCCAGGGGTCTGCACTGGGACCAGTGCTGTCTAATGTCTTCATCAGTGACACAGAGGATGGGATCAAGTGCACCCTCAGCGAGTTTGCCAGTGACACCAAGCTGAGAGACAGTGCTGACACACCTGAAGGACTGGATGCCATCCAGAGGGACCTGGACCAGCTCAAGGAGTAGGTACATGGAAACCTCAAGAGGTTTGACAAGGCCAAAAGCAAAGTGCTGCACGTTGGTCGGGGCAAACCCAGCACCAGGAGAGGCTTGGGGATGGAGGGAATTGAGAGCAGCCCTCCTGGGAAGATCCTGGGGGTGCTGGTGGATGGAAAGATGGACATGAACCAGCACAGTGTGCTTGGGCTGCCCAACTGCAGCATCTGACCAGATCATTTCAGAATGAATATCCACAGCCAACAGTTACTGCCAAGACTGAGGTAATCCCTTCCTGCATTTGCATATGTTTTGTTATTAGTCATTCAATAAAGTCACGCTCTTTGATGCGTTAATTACATGCCTTTGTGACATGGCTTTACGGGAACTTTCCAGGTGATTAAACTTGCAGCAGTTTGGGGAATTCAGAAGTGTTTTTCTCTGTTCAAAGATAGTCTGCCAACTGTGCTCATCTAGCCAGTTGCCAGATCTCATCTACTTCACACAGGTATGAACTTGAAATTTGAGGGTATCCCCCAGACAGGTGCTTTCTTAGAAATCCTTTCGGAAGACCCAACTCATGGCCACCAGAAGAAGGGAAGGTTTGGGAAGGTTTGGGAAGGTTTGGGAAGGGAAGGTTGGGAAGGGAAGGTTTGGGAAGGGAACAGAAAACATCATAGAGGCATAAGAGGGCATAGGACATCACCACTTTGAGGAGCCAATGGATGCTTTTAAATTCAATTTTTCACCTGAACCAATAGCTGATGATGGGCTTAGTTCATTCAGACCAGTTTTATTTTCCCACACTGTTTCCACCTTTTCAGCTGATAAATTGCTGTTAACAGTTTTTTGTGCTTATCAATGGTATCTCAGGATCTCTCTGGCTTCTGGGTGCCCCAGCTACACTTTAAGGAGACCAGCTGCAGTTTTCAGGGATGTTTCTAGTTTGAAAATTTAGTTCCCCGGCTCACAGCTCTCAGGCTGGCAGGCAAAATCTCTGCCAGTATTTTTCACCAGACATTTTCTTCTGTTCAGTAATTTTCCCTTTCTAACCAGGCCACCCTTAAGGCTGCTCACATTGCAGCCTCTGCAGAGAAGATCCAATCTGCTTATCCTACCTGCTTCCTTCTCTCAGCTGGAATTCAGTCCCTCCCAAAAGGGATGCTATTCTCTGAACGTAAATATCTATGCCCCCCAGGTTGAGCACCTCCATTTCTGCCTAAGTAAGGGAAGAATTCTTGAAAAAAATCAAAAATATAATTCCAATTTAGGCAGGATATAGGCTGACTAGTACTACATATGTATGCAGTATGCTGTGGAGCTAAAAGAGGCCAAGCAGGCAGATGTTATAAATCATCATTCATCCTTTTAATCAGAAGAATAATTAGTACTGATGATGGTGAGAAATGCAGAAAATCTGGAGGAAAAAAAAGGAGAGGAACTGCATAGAATAAGAACTGAAACCACTGTTAGACACTGAACAAAATGTCAAGAATGGCAAAAAAAAAATGACCTGTTTTGGGCTCAATAAAACCAGGCTGCTTTCTGAGTGGGCTGAGCAATTCTTGTGTTTACAAGACTATTAGTCCTGAAAATATTTTTCTTCAATGTGTATTGCACATGCTTACGAGGCAAAGGCTGAGTTTGTTCTTAGATGCTCATGTAACAAAAGCGAGATCCTTGCAAAAAGACTTGCAAAAAAATCTGTGCATAAAACCAGTTTCTAAGGTAAATTGTCTTTTATCCTGCTAAATGTTATGCCTCTGCCATGAGCTACCTTCAAGCAGTGTCTTCATCATGTAGAAAGGAAATCTGATCTGATGTTTGTGAACAATTTTGAACTGTCCACAGTGAACCTGACTGCTTCCCCCCATTCCCAAGGACTATAAACCATCTATCTGGAGCTTCATATTACCTGAAAAAATGCTGAGGCGAATCACAGTTTCCCTTATAGCAAATGAAATGGAGCTTTTTTAATAGTTTACTGTGGATTGTCTGTGTTTTCCTGAGATTCTCTGTACTTACAGGAGACAAAAAGAAAAGGAAGGATTTGCAGGAACTGCAAGAAGTCAAAAATGAAGAGTTGTGGGATTGCAGCAGATCGATTTATAGTGCTTACAGATTGTGTGCCCAGATAATTTCAAAGCACATGGCATGAAGGGGTCAGATCAGCCTCATGCCAACATTTTTTGCAGCATCAGGCAAGACTGTCACTTAAGACCCAGCCAAGAGATTTACAATGTAAATGGTTAGTGCATATGGGCATGAGATTGCCTAAAGTCCCCAGCTGCCAGCTTAGACAAAGCCTTAATTAGCCAATAATGCTGGAAATTTATGCTACTATGGAAGTTTTCTTTATTCAATAAACAGTTCCTCAAATAGTACTGAGCTGAAAACAACAACCAGTTTGACAAGGAACCAAGGAATGTGGCTTTAGGTCAGTATATATTAACTAAAAATTCAATCAGCTAGCTAAAGGTAAAAGATTATCACTATATCTCATGAGACATTTGGTACACTAAGCGAATGAGAACATGTTTCTTTTTAAAGATTAGATATCTATATTTGGGGATCTAATTCCTTAGGGAGAAACTTGATTACGTGGCCAGTTTTTATAGATCCAGAGAAATACAGTTTCCATGAGAGACACAAGAAATTTTAAGCCCATATTCTGCAGACAGATGAACTGCCTGTGCACACGGGGCTAAGAAATTCAACAGGTTCAAGGTATTTGGACTCAGTTCTCAGTAAAGTATTGAAAATAGCAGCTTCTATATTCAACTTTAGGTATATTCACCAATTGAGACAAAATCCCTTCAGTATTTTATTTCTTGAATTAATAGTGTTTGTTATCCCTTATTTGCTTAATGTGTGAAATGATGCTGAAGAAAAGAATGCTAAACCTTAGGCAGAGAAGTGCAATTTATTTTATAATTTTAAATATGTAAGACAACACGAAAGTAAATTTGTTTGTTTGTTTGTTTGTTTTCCTCAATATCCCTTGACTGGCCTCGCCTTCGTGGCATTCTTTTGTATATAATGAAAAGAGGAGCAGAAGTATAACAGTGTTATTTCCAAAAGCACTACTATTCTGAATTACCTAATATACTGCAGCAGAGGATGTAAAGCAGCAGATAGCTCACTGAGCTGGTAATATCTACTCTGGGAAAGTGGAAATCTGAATTTGATGGTTCTGGCCAGTTCTGAAGGATAATAGTCTGTATAAGCTGGAGTAATGATTTTTACTCCCTTCAGCTAAGACAGAAAAGGTGCAGCAAGGGAAAACAAGAATCAGAAAAATCTGAAGAGAAAGCCTTCCTGCAAGGATGAGGTCAACCCAATGAGACTCTTGGCATTGATAAGGAGACTCAGGAAGGGTCAGGGTTTAAACTGCTTCATCCTAAAAGAATGAAAGACGAATCAGATAAAAGTATAGAGTCATACACTCATATACACAAAGTCTTTATGTGTATGAGTGTTACTTTGACACTGTAAATAGGCAAGAGAGGATAGCAGCAATATATCTGCTCTTATTTGGAGTTCCCTTTGGGCTGTCACAGCAGACCAAGGAAACCTTAGTATAAATGAAAATGAGGTCAAAGGGTGTCAGGCATGCCAGAATGATCAGCTTAATGCTGATAAGAACAATTGAGTTGTGTGCAAAATGCTACTTTGAAGCACTTGCTCTGTCTCATTTGTGTGCCATGCTCTTTAATTCTGGAGGTGTCTGAACCGTTCAATAAATTTTCCTTGACAAAAGCAATGAAGCTCTCATACTGTGTGTCATCTACATTTTTCCTGAGGTTAAAAATGCCCACGTGCAAGCAGACACACGTCATGATCATCTTCAGTCCAGGACTAGTTTGATGAAACCCAACCTTTTTGTTTAATGGACCAACAACATCCAGGACAGTCATGGGAAATCAATCCCAGGTATTCTTTGAACTACAAAAATTACCTTGCATTGGAGGAAAACACCTTTTGCTGTGCCAGAATTTTATTACTTTGCAACAGCTACGCACTGCTAAGTACTACAATTGGTATGTACACTCAGTTTAAGAACCCAGTGAGTTGTGCTATGGTTAAGTTCTCCCTACAACAGAAAAGGCTATGGAAATGAGTGAGACCAGCATTTCTCTGCCACTCCTAGCACTTTATAGAAGTTGAAATTCAGCTGTCTGGAAGTCAGATTGACACTAGATATTAGTTTTTACCTTTGGGTAGCAGCTGCAGCACCAGGGAGGAAGGTTCCTTGTTTTCTTCGGAACAGACATGAAGATCTTGTTCCATTCTACATCAGTTCAATATTTCAGAGGGTACCTAATGAGCTCTACTTACACACTTTACCCCCAAAAGAATCCGCTGCAGAAACTGTCCTCGTATTTCCAACTACGGACTAAGCAGTAGGTGAAGAGGTGACAGTGATCCTTGTGGAGATTTGATGTGGCTGTATTAATGTTAAACTGGCTGATCCATTCCAGGTCCAGCCAAGGGGGTTTGACTTGCCTGTTTGCCTTAAACAGCACATGTTTGTGTCACCAAATGTGCTCATATCCAGTACATAAAGAACTACCTGACATGTCAACTGAGATGGGATTAACTGTTATGGCCTTTTAAATTCATAAAACATATGAGTTTATATCTCTTTAAAGAATAAAAGTGGTAAGTGGTAAACAACCTGCCTGGGAGTGCAATGGCTTCCCCAATGCCCCAGTGTGATGGCTCCTGTGGTCTCACACACCTGTCACAAAAGCAGTGTCAAATGAATTGATAGCAGTGGAGTGGGTGCAGACGTCTGACTTGTTATCTTGGCAGATCAGAACTTTGTGAATTAGATGAGCAGTTGGTAAAGCCTGAAGAAGGAAGAAGGGGGAAACCAGGCCCTTGGATGGTTGATTAAATGACTGTGGTTTAATCAGAGCTGGAAATGAAAAATCCCTTCTTTGCCTTTTTCCTTTGGCGTTCTCTTATCTGCCCTTTTTCCATCCTACTCAGAAGCACCATCCCAAGCCAACCTGTTGTTAGCAAGTCGAATGCCACCCATTTACAATTCCCTCACTAAATCAGACACGTTGAAACAGTAGTCATGTTCCTCCAGGACATGACTATGAGACAGACCTTCACCCCAAACACAGACATAACCCCTAACATGAGGATGCTAAATTAATCCTCTGTCTCTTTTGCACATGAAAAAAGTCAAAGCTAACTGTGAAACACTCATCCTACTGGTCTGGAGCAGCTCAGTTAGGAAAACTCTCTAGTCTCACCAAACCAAACTACAGAGGAAAACCACCCCAGGTGTTCCTGCCCAGGCTGTCACCACAGCTCTGGGTTTCAGGAAAGACACAAAGAACACACTTATGAGGGTGGTGAGGCCCTGGCACAGAGAAGCTGTGGCTGCCCCATCCCTAGAAGTGTTCAAGGCCAGGTTGGAAAGGGCTTGGAGCAGTGGGATAGTGGAAGGTGTCCCTGCCCATGGCAGGGGGTTTGGAATGAGATGATCTTTAAAGTCACTTCCAACCCAAAACCTTCCATGATTTTGTGATTCTAAGAACACAGCTAATGCTAAATGCAGAATAATCCATGTTATCTCCATGTCCCTTTTCCTTTCAGCTGTTTTTCTGCAAGTAGGAAGATACTTTCTCACAAAAGAAACCACATGCATGTCTGAGAACACTCTACTGGGTCCTATAAATGTACTTGATTTAAGAGTGTTATGTAATTGACACAGAAGAGATTAGTTCTTGTGGTACAATACACACTCTCTGTATTAAGAACACATTTCCAGATTTAAAAGGAACTAACTATGCCTCCTATATTCTATAATTGCAGTATGGCTGCATTGATCTTCCATTTAGCCTTTATTTTCTGCCCATCAACTAGAAATATTGCACCTTTGAATTTCCTTGTATGCCAATCAAATTCCTTACTAAAATGTGGACTTTAATAATCCTATTTTTTTTCATTATTATTTACCTTGACACCACTTGAGAGAACTCAGGAAAGATGTTACCATTACAAAGTTCCTTACAGCTTTTCATCACAGTTGAATTCTCAGAGAATCTGCAGTGTCATTTTCCATGTTTCTAAACTCCCAAAGAAAATTCAAGGTATCTTGCCTGACTGCAGATTTCTAAACATGAAGAATCTGATCCAACGTAGCCTTTTACATTTTCCTTGGATAAAGTTAATTTCTTGCAGAGAATGTTTTATCCTACTTTTCAGAGACATCTTCAAAGAAGTGATGTACAGCCCTCTCACAGTTGTCCATCTCTCTTTATCTGCTGCATAGGAAGCTTAAACAACCTTTTAGATTGGAGACTTAGTGTGAGAACATTAATTTAGGTCAGATGAATTCTACCCACTGTTGAACTACTTTTGAATATTTGTACTACTATTGAATAGTTGTATTTCAATGGAGTAATTGTGAATCAGATGAAAACCAGAACAAAGGAATGAGATCTAAATTCTGCAACAATATGTATATATATATATGTAATATATATAGATAAATATATGTATATAAAATATATATGTAATATATATGTAAGATCCCCTTTTTAATTCTGGAAGAGTCAAATTAAGGAATTCTCTTACCACATAGTCAAATGTTACACAGGAGCACACTCCTAACTTTTGCTTAGCCTGAAATTCAAGAATTTGAAGAACACAAAAAAAAAGGAAGCCTGGCATTTAAGCAAACTGACATCTGTTTCATTAACAGACAACCTGGATAACTTGGTTTTGTGAGTAAGAGGTTTTCATTTGTCATAACTCTGCAAACTGAAGGAACTGTTTAATCGGCTTCAGCAGAGCACAATCCCTGAGCTTTGATACTTTCCCCTCACAGCACTTAGCAATGCAAACAATATTATGGATACCCAGAAGCATTGCAGCAGATTCACAATAGCAACCTGTCATAGTCTGCCCAGGTGAAATTGTTCCTGAGAAAACAACAAAAAAGAAGGAAATTACCAAGAGAAAATGAGTGTCATTTGGGAAATTCATATTAATTGCCTACAGTCATAGTCGATGTGAACCTACTCAGCAAGGAATATTTAACATCGAGGTTTGAGTAGTCCCCAGAAAATCAACCTCTGTTTTAAGTCAGCTGCACACTTGAACAACTGGCAGAGGAGGATTTTCAGTAAGCCAGTTACTCCATTGATCTGGAAATGACAAGATTTAGGGCACACATTTGCACAGAACAGAGGTGGGGACAGCTTGAACAGTTAGCAGGGTATGGAATTTTTCAGGAACGTAAACCTGAGGTTCCCATCACGGGCCATATGTGTGCCCCCACCAGGCACCACCAAATAGGTTATCATGGGTAACTAAAGCTGTTTCAGACTGGCAGTGAGCAAGTCAGAAACACAGAGAGCAGAAAGTGTTGAGCAGAAATGCAGGAATTATTCAATCAGGTAAAGTTTAAAACAAACAAAACAAAACCAAAGCAAAAAAAAAAAAAAAAAAAAAAAGGGAAAACAGAAGCTCTCATCCTCTGTGAAGATCCCTAGACTGCAAGAGAATCAAGATAATCCATCCCTCATCAAGATAGTTGGGGGAAAGAAGGGGGAAGGAAAAAGGGCAGAATGACAAAAACCATCCATATTAATCCCTGAGATCTCTATGATTGTCACGGTGGTCTGGTTCCCTCAGGTCACATGATAATATAGTTCTGTTTATCATCCTTTTTCAGTACGGAAACCACTGTCTTCCACAGTGTGTGTGCTGATGAAGGTCTCATTTTCCTTTCTCATAAGCTTCACACAATATATAGACCATGATATGGGACTTTTTTTTCACCACACCTCTTTGTCCCACCTCGATTTACCACCCATACCCTTCCCCTTCTGTATTTTTTCCATGAAGAATCTGTATTTGTGTTCTCTACAGCCTCTGCTGGAATATAAATTACATATTCCTTGCTGGCCTTCTGTTTTCCAAGCTGAACAAATGCAGCTCCCTCATCATCTTTTCTTATGCCATCAACTCCTGCCCCCAGACATCTTCATGGACTATTTGGCAGCATTTAGGTTCATATTTCTGTTCTTACTCTTTGTATATCCTCTGCCTTTCTTCTGGGCTTAATGTGCAAATTCAAAAGATGAAAACTGCTGTTCATTTTAACATCAGGAAAAATCTATAATTCTAAATCCTAACTAGCTGCTTGAGAAGTGAAAAGTACCACCAATGGAGTTAGCATATAGCTCACAAATCTACCAAAAAAAATTATTGATGCTTTCTCCAGACTCTTCTTTCCAGGCTCTGTCTGTTGTGACAGCAGGATCTCGTATGAGGAACCCGGATACCTGCAAGACTCCCGGGTGCTGTTGGAATAATGCAGAATCAATGGCAATTGCTAAGATTTTGCTGGGTATTTAAGCAATTCACCCGTAAATAATTATAAAAATAATTGGTGTGACTATTTAGTAAGGGGGTGGAATGATTTATTTCTTTATTTACAGATTTTTACATAACCTTGTTTAAAGCTTTAATTAATTACTCAGGATTTTTTTTTTTTTAATAGCAAAGTTACTCCTGGCTTTACCAAAACAAAAAACAAAACGAAGCAAAAAACAATAACAAAAAGCAAATAAACAAAAAACCCAAAGGAAAAAAAACTAGGTAGAAAAAAAAATCTTTATTCAAAAGTCAAAATTTTGAGCATTTAGAAGAAATTAAGATCTTTTATTTCAGTGATTTGTAAGACAGACATCTGTCCCCAATATCTCTGCAATCAATGGAGCAGTGCAAGCATTTCCAGAATGCAATGGTCTTTAGTTGTCCGAGTGGGTTAAATCCTGCTCCACTGATGTCTTTTTCAGTCTAATCACTACAGGACATCTATATGATTATCTTAAACCAGACATCAGACTTTAACATATGAAGACTTTGTTAAAAAATACTCTCACCATTCATACCTAAATATGGTCATGCTATCCTTTGATATAAAAAAGAAAAATACCATCTGTTTTGCATAACTCTGATCAATAATAAGCCCTTGTTCTTTTAGAAATTGAGTGAAAACTAATATGCAGAAACATTTTTAATGCAGCTGTATGTAGCTTATTTCGAATAAGGTAATTTTAGGCTGCATGTGTAGATCCAGTGAATACAAAGAAGCTACTGAATGGTGAGACAATGGCAACCGCTTGAGATTACAAAAAATTAATAGAGAAAGAGCCCACCTTTGTCTATAATTTAATTCCCAGATATACTGTTATGTAGCAACATTAGGGCATAATGAATGTGCTCTGTTATTTGCTTCACGGGTGGGCTTGGAGCCAGGGCGTCATTCTGCCCGAGAGACAAAAGACACTCTGTCTCTGCAGAGATCCCTGAATCTTCCCAACACGTTTCCTCATCCATTTTGTGAACTGTCTTTCCCCTCCCCTCTCCCTCTGTTATGTGAGCTGTGAACTGCAGTGAAAATCTGTCTGTGACAGACACTTTCGGTACTTGGTCAGCTGTCAGACAAGCACGAGGTGAAAGACTTCAAATATGGCATTGTGCTCACAAACACACACACACACACACTCAGAGAAACAGCATCACTGGCTACTGCTCGTGTCCAAGCACGAAAACAACAACAAAACACACCAAAAAAAACCAACCCTTCCCCCCGCCCCCCGCAAAAAAACCAAACACCACAAGGGAGAAAGTGCTTCTATATAAGTCTGAGATCTTGCAAACAAAGAAGGAATACTTTACAGTTTTCACAGGATTACAGAATCATAGAATGGGTTAGAAAGAACCACAATGGGTCATCAGGTCCAACCTCCTTGCTCAAGCAGGGTCATCCCAGAGAACATTTTTTTGTTTGTTTGCTTTATTAAAATCAGACACATAAGATCTAAACTTAAACTGCACTAGCATCTTCATTCTGTACTTAGAACTCACCTGTGGCAGTATTTTCTGGAGGAGATCTTCACTTTGAAAGTTGTTTCCACTAATCGTTGAATATAGAACAGTTTGGGTTGGAAGGGACCTTAAAGATCATTAGTTCCAAGGCCCTGCCATAGCCAAGGACATCTTTCGCTAGACTGGGTTGCTCCAAGCTCCATCAGCCTGGATCATGCCGTCAGGATGGTGTAATCACACCACGTAAGTCTAAGGTTCATTTCAGTGAAGTCAGAGTTTATCCAATGTGCTCCAAGTGAAATATCCTCTCTGGATCCTGTGCTATATCAAAAGACTGTTGTCTTCTCCTACAGCACCCTCTGAATTCTGCCTGTAAACACAATGTAGTAGTATTCAGGGAAAGCAAAGGAACAAGCCAGCTGGATCCAGTCTGAGATCGAGTCCTGAAAAGCCTTTGTTCAAGATCTCACTAAACTAAGCATCTGGGATGGAGTATACAAATGACACAAGAAACATCTTGATTTATTTTTGATTCTGAGAGGGATATTTTAGATCCACTAGGCTGCAGGTCTCCTTTAGTGTAACCTTTAAATCTAAACAAACAACATGGCCCACATGAGTATCTCCAATATTCAAAGGTATTCCTAATGCCTCTGGATGCCTGTAGATAATTCAGTTTTACTGCCAGAGTTTACAAGAGTCAGAACATGCTGATCAAGTGCAGACACCTACAGTTATAGGTATGTGAACTTGAATCTTGCCGTAAGCTCGTTCCTAGTCCCTGGAGAAATAAAGGCACCTGAAGTGGATGGTTTGCCCTTTTCTAAGGTTGGATAAAGACACGTCAAATATAAATTTGATAGAAGTGTCTGAAATTTCTCTTCATTGAGTCCTAAGGTGGACTAAATAGCTACCCTTTAGAGAGCTGAGCGTCCATTTCTTTCCCTGAGCTGAGCTATTGTTGGCTGTCTAAGATGCCCTGACACACCTGAGACAGTCACCCAGGGCTGTTAGATAGCACAAAACATCAATGGGAAGCTCAAACTTCCTGAAGCAGTAGGTAATATTAAGGCATAATATTTTACAGCATCTCAAGAGGATGCCAGGCTCTGAAGCTAAGTAAATTTAACATTTGAAGGAAAGTGGCTGAATCAGACAGAGGACCCTACTCAACTGCCCAGACTTTGGGATCTAGCATCATGCATTCCAACAAAGAGTAAGTCAGGCAGAAACTCCAGAACAAGGAGTTCCTGGACATACTCAAACACAAAAAGGAAGTAACTGACAGACAATTTCTGGTAAATCCCCAGAGTTTGGAAGCATAGCTAGGGCCAGGCAAGTTGACTCATTATGTGTGAAGCAATAAGGATGTGATTCATTTGCCTAAATATAGACATTTAGTGCTATTTTAAGTGCTGCAGGGTGTCCTACCTAGGCTCCATCTGACACTCCAGAAGGGGAGTCTCTGACAAGGGCTGTGTGATACCTGTTAGTCCCGTGCATATGTCTCAAATATGCTGCAGCAAAATTGGCATCAGACGTCCCTGTTTCAGCAACAAAATCCTCCCCTACATGTCTGCACTTCCAACTTCCCTGAGCATTTGGAAAACCCACCTTGCAAGTTGTCACCCGAATATCACAGAGCAGCAAGTGTCAGCCAGTGATGGCACAGAGCAGTGCGGTGCAGTCTGGTGTGTGATCCAAGGCACATAACCCTCATTCCCAGGCAGTGCACATGGCTCTGGGAATGGAGACATTTGTTCCTTCCTTTCCAGCCAGATGGGAGTTGGTCTCTTATCCCAAGCAACAAGCAACGGGACAAAACCACATGGCCTCAAGATGTGCCCGGGGAGGTTTAGATTGGATATTAGGAATAAACTCCTTCACTGAAAGGGTGATCAGGCATTGGAACTGGCTTTTAACAGGGATTTAAAAGATGTGTAGATGTGTCACCTGGGGATATGATTTAGTGGTGGGCTTGGCAGTGCTGGGATAATGGTTGGACTTGATGATCTTAGAAGTCTTTTCCAACCTTAACAATTCTGTGATCCTATAATTTTGGCAAATAGTCCAAGTTTGTTCAGCTTTCCCTGCACTTAATATTGAGGACATATCCAGAGGGGATGCTCAGCCCCTTCGGGTGGATGAACAACATATGGGTTAAGATCTGCATCATGCATATTCCTCTAATGACATTTTTCTTTTAAGAGCAGATGAAAGGAAGGGCTGGCCTTGTGTACAGAAGTTGAGTTCCATTTATGACTGAGCCACAACCTTCCTGCGTTTGACAAGCAGGCCTTTTCCTCTTGTTTCCTCTTATCTCATCCTGCAATTAACATTACTTCCCATTTTCTGAGATAACTTGGGTGGACACATTCATTGATGGTTATCAAATAAGTGCAGAAATATCTTTACCACTAAAATTTTTTAAATCCTTGGGGATTCTCACCACAGAGATAATAACCCAAGTTTCCTCCTGACAATGCTGAACGTTTTCACTTACCTTCCACTCCTCTTTTCCTTAATTTCTTTCGGATGAGCACCAAAAAGCCCCTGTTAATCTCCACAAGTTCAGCTT
Source organism: Cephalopterus ornatus (assembly GCA_013396775.1). NCBI lineage: Eukaryota > Metazoa > Chordata > Aves > Passeriformes > Cotingidae > Cephalopterus > Cephalopterus ornatus. The sequence continues at coordinate 292,941 of VZRE01013999.1, forward strand.
TCATCTAAAAACAGAGTTCACTTTCTCTTCCACAATTTAGCTTTTGGTGTTCTCTTCCCTTTGCTCTGAGTCTGACTGAATTCTACCTTTTTTTGGTCTATCTTCACAAGTGTGTCTTTCCCCAGCCCTCTGAGAAACCAGAGGAAATTGCACACAAACCAGAGAGAAGCTACAGAGTTTCTCCATGAAGAGAAGAACAGAAAAGACTAACTCTCCAGGGGTGTTCATCATCTTTGAATAGGGTGAATTCCTTCACTGAATTCCCTCAGCTTCTGTTACATGTTTAGCCTAACAAGGCAAATTTTTAGTATCCCTTTCATTAGTTAGTTAAATAAAAATAATGGAAATAAAAAGGCAGAATTAAGAATATACGAAACTTTAATATGGCCATTCAAGAATCATAAAATAAACAGGTACTTCTAGGACCGCATGATTCTGTTTCGATGTCAGCTTCAGGATGAAATGAAACATGGAAGATGCCTGTTAACTTCCAAAGTCTGTGAAAGGAGTCTCGCTCAAAAACAGATGCTTGTGGTTATTGAAATTAGTTCCATTTCAGGTACATAAATGACTTGTAGAATGTGGTCTTAATGATCTTCACAATATTCCTTTCTCCAGAACTTTTTATCATCTTCCCTGGTAAATCTTGTTTTTAAGTGAATTCAAAGGGGATGTGACCATATAAACTACTAATGCAGGAGATAGCCACAGCTATAATGTTGTGTAGACTGCATACACTTACTTCTTAAAAAGAATTAAAATGCACAACTTGGTAAAATTATCTGTATTTGTTTCTTATACTGTTTTGACACAGCAGTTCTTCAGCTGTGTAGCTTGATAGATAAAGTTTCTTGTATTGTGTATGTCTATTAACATAAAACACCAGAAAAAATATTCAACTTTTATCATCTTTATATACATAGGGTTTAGTGTGATGACGGAGACAATACTACTGCAGAAGCCATTTGTAATCATGTCCTGGTACTTGATAGCAGGATATTTTTTCAACTGTGAAAGAAATGGAAATTACTCCTAAATATTTGGGGAGTTCTCAATAATCATTAAGGAGTAATGATTATTAAGGTCTCTGAGTCTGGAAAATTTATGCTTGAACATTTCCTGTGCGTGGCATTAAGTCAAGGCCTTTTTGTGGGAGGCAGTTCAATAGGATTTGGGGCTTTTTCCTTTCTGTGGCAGGTCACAAGTTATAATCCTGCTCTGCCACGAAGGAGGATCTTAGTGTGTTCACAGACATGTTAAAAAGGTTCACAGGGCCTCTTTTGGCTCTTGCAGCCCTTTATTTCTTCTAGATATTCATGAAGGATATACTAAAGAGTACGTAGGTTATTGGGATTCATGTTTGAGTGGACACCCTGGCTTTGGCCATAAGAGATGTGACACTTCACCTCTCAGGCCCTTTCACGTGATAACACGTGCACCAACACAGACAGTGAAATAATGACTGAATGTCCTACCAAATTGTCCTGTGTCAGCCTTCAGACCTGAAGATTTGTTCTGATATGCAGTGCCTGGGGAACTGCAGATGCTGGAGCAAAATGAATTTGCACCGTGAACACAACTCTCCTTGACCAGCGGATTTTGGTCTCTATTCCGAGTCACTGAGAGATAAATAAACACATGCAGACATATGGAAAAAAGCAAAATATATTTTGACAACAAAATTTTCCTTAATGGAGTAAATTTTTAAATCCAAGTCTATTTCTTACAAAGTACATTGCTAGTCTTAAACACACTGCTGTTTCTGTTGCTTTAGACAACCTCAGAGTCTGATCAGGCTAAAAACTAGGCTGTGCCTTAAAAATCCCATTGGGAAGAAGAGAAACAAATGCTTCACTAGTCCAGTGCAGAAATCAATGATGGAACTGCATTTTGGAGCTTTGCCATGGACGTACTCTTTCCTTCAATGATCCACGTTCAACAAAGGGTATGAAATAATATAGAAGTCATTTATAAAAATCCACAGAATGCTTGCGCTCTATCATTTTTTTTTTCCAGGCACAAAATGCTTATCACAAACGTTCCCTTCCATGACATCTAACATTTTCTTCCTGACCTTTTAAAATCAGCATTGATAACAGCAGGCATGCTGGGAATTAACTCTACCGAAGATCTAAATAAGGCCTTATAGGAAAGCTTGCTATGGTATAAGGATGTTGTTATACAACCTTGCTATACTGCTAAAATAGTGGCAAACAACATCTCACCCTAAACACAGAAACACTTCTTTCAGATAAATTATGCAAATTTCATTTCATTTTTAGCTGCATTTCTCTTGTGACTGTCTGGTCGAGTAGATCCTTGAAACAGAATCCTTCTAAATAAACGCACTGTTGCTAAATGCATTTGCCATGGCAGAAGTCTGAAATTACAAAAAATTAATCTTCTTCAAGGTCATGCCTGCTTGGAGTTATTGGCTCTGGGAAGAGCAACAGAAGGGCCTGGGTTTTGTGCCCTCAGTAGAAGTTGGGGATGATGGAAAGGGAAGAAAGAGCCATTGACTTCTGAAAGAACCAGCATCATCTTTAAGATGGAAGCACCGTGCTGCAGTGGTTGACTTTGCAATCAGTTTATCCCAGTGACACACAATGGAGCCTCCAGGCTGCTGTTTTCCAAAGGTTTTGCCTAATGTCACAATGTTTCCACCAGTTTACTTGTAAAATTAAAGCCCTGGGAAACACAAAAGCGAGGTAGAAATAAAAGCCAAGGCATTAAGTTTCTCTTGGGATTATTAATATAGTTCGGAATCTCTGTAATGGACTCAAAGTACTTATCAAGCATGTGATCTGAGGTTGCACTGCTCACAAAGCAATTACCTCCCTGAGATAAATGCAGATACATTGGAAAGAGCACACTTTTGTTCAGGCTAATAAAAAAACTGTATGCTCGAATAAATGAGAACATTTTCATCATATGGAACATGAGAAGAGAATGTGGCTGATTGTACCTCAAATACCAGTGGGAAAACTGCCAAGAAGGCCTTTAAGAACAATACATTTATTGACTGTTCCATTTGTGTAACAGTCACGAAACTCCAGATGAGCATTTGGGCTTTCAGTTTGCAGTGGACAGAAAATGAGACAAACCCCCCTGTCATTTGTAATGCAGGGCTGATGAACAGAAAGGGATTGTGTGGTTGTGAGGGTGAAATATCTCTCTCAGATGTTTTGACATCTCTAATTTAGGTGTCTGCTTTATTCAGTGAACAGTTGGTTGGCATCTAAGTGAGATGAACCTGGAGGTTACCCACCACTGAAAGACTAAACCTGAGAAAAAACTTCTTTATAGTGAGTATGATTAAGCACTGGAACAGATACCTGGAGAGATTGATCCCATTCCTATGGAAGGCTGGACCAGGTGATCTTTCGAGGTCCCTTCCAACCTGAGATGTTTTGTGATTCTGTGAAAATAAATTATAGGAATAATTTTTGAAGGGTCATGACAGAACCTCTATTCACAGAAATGTTATTACCAGACAGGACGTTGTTCTGAATCATTCTCTTGGGTTTACAAACAGCTCTTACCAGGGGAGTTGATTCACAAGGGTTCAGTGTATATTAGGCAGAGAGATGAATGACAAGCATAATAGGATTTAGTCTTTACCTTATGATCCATTGTTCACTGATCACCTGCATATAATCTTTTCATTAGTAATGGTTATAACAATTACGCTACTAGCACTTGTTTTCTCATATAGCAATTAGAGCTTCCCATTGTAATAAATTAAACTGTCATATCTGTCAACAAGTAAAATAATAGAAACCTCATTTTGTGCCTTTCCAGTGTCAACAATATAAAAATCACACCACTTCAGAATAGCTTTGGTTGTGCAGGATCTCTGAAGTTCATCTGGTCCATGTTCAACGTGTCTGTGTTGTAAAAGAGTCAATTTATGCTTTCTCCTTTGTCAACATTCTGCCTGTTTGTTGGTCTTAATACAGTTTGTTAAAGTTTTTCTTGCACTGGGGTCTCCAAAACGGGACACAGTAGTCCTGACACAGTTCCTAAGTTGCTGAAAAAGTGGGTACAAACACAATTTGTACTCCATCATCATGGCTAGGCTTCGCGAACGAAGATTTGTGAAGGACTCTACCCACGCTTGCTACAAGCGCGCTGATGGCTAAAAAGGCCAATGCGAGATAGATACGTCCGGTTGCAAAAGGCACAGCAGAATGGCTCCCCAGGTGGTACTGACAGGACACGGTTCTTTCTGCGTTGCCTTTTCTCCTCGAGAGTGATCCTGCGTGTATTCTCAAAAGAAGCAGCAGCGTTGTGGATAGTGTGTCTCCAGGCCTCCCGATTGGAGGCCAGAGCAGACCAGTGATGATGATCAATATGGCCAAGGCTGAGATGTTGTTTCAGGGAGTCCTTATATCTCTTCTTCGGGGCTCCTCTCTTGCGGCAGCCAGTGGCAAGTTCACCACAGAGCACAATCTCAGGGAGGCGGTAGTCCTTCATCCTGGAGATGTGCCCTGCCCAACGCAGCTGCATTCGCAGTAACATGGCCTCAATACTTGTAACTCCTGCCTGTTCAAGAACAGACGTATTGGTCACGTACTACGTGGTGACTAAAGCAGTGCCCTCACTGTTGCAAGGGAGCACTGATGACTCATATGCAACTTGTCCTGGAGTCATAAAATCATTTAGGTTGGAAAAGACCTCTAAGATCATCCCTGCCCACAGCAGGAAGTTTGGAACCGGATGGTCTTTAAGATCCCTCACAACCTAAACCATCCTATGATCCACAAGTCCAATCCCTCAGTGCTCCATAGACACCTTGGTCTCTACCAATTGTTTATTTTCGGATCTTTTCCATCAAATCACTTCTTCAGGTTTTTGAGATTCATCTGAATGACAGCCTTGCAATCCAGCATACAGACTGCTCCCTGCAATTTGGTGTCAACCCCAAACTTGCTGAGTGTCCCTTTCCATGTAATTACAAACCAACAAATCATACCCTTACCATTTCATCTGGCAGATGTTTCCAGGTTTCCCGGGTGCTGAAGAGCAAAGGCCTGTTCTCAAAGCTTCACAAGGGACTAGGGTAGGAGTTACGTGACTACTAAGAGAGAAGACCAGAATTTAAACAGAAAAAAACCAATATTTGATATAAAAGCAGGCAATGACAACTGATCCGGTCAGCAATTACTTGAGACTGAATGTGGACAGAAGCAGTCGATGTGCACACAAATCCCTTCTGACCTGGCAATGTTTCCACCCGTGGGAATGTTTCTCACCACATGTACCTGGAAATGCCAAAACAAATATGTGTTTTAATGTTAGTGCACACATTAATCTTTTAATCTTTATCCAGTATTGGGTGAAAGTATAATCTACAGAAATATCCTTGTCTCCTTTTTTGACTTTTACACTATAAGGTGGATGTAAAGAAGCCACAGTATGAACAGGAACTTGGCCCAAGACTTTTTAAAACCCCCATGGAAAAATCAACAGGCGAGATTCCATCTTGGTTCCAACAATGTCAGTCTGGAGACACCTCAGTAGCCACCTCAGTTTATTGGCATTGCTGGAGATTAGGATCAAGTACTGCTACAACTGGACACGTCAATCATTAGCAGAGAGCTTTGTACCACGTTCCCTTTGACTGCAAATTTCACATATAACGAGCAATACACCCAAAACTCATTTCAGAGTATTCCACCTCTTCCAGTGCAAGAAGAGGAAATTAAAATGGAGCAAAAGCAAACAACCTCCTTTTTGGGTGAATTTGCACTTGAAAAATACACTGTTCTCTCTGGCCACTACTTGAATTTTGTAATACCTGTGACGCTGAGTCACCTTGTCCTATCAGGAAACAGAAGAGCTATAAATTACCCTCCAGGGAAGAAGTCTGGTCACTTCCACAACTACCTGAAGAAAGACAGAAGAAATTTCTGATCTTCTTGGAAACAAAAGGTAGGATTTACATTGATTTGTTGGTATAAGTATTGTAATTTTTTTTCATGTATTAAAATACAACTTATTGTCAGAAGACTTCTTGAAAAATTTAGGGCAGTCTCAGAAAGAGGATTTTATTCTGTAAAAAATAAGAATTACATAGGCAACTGTGTAGCAAACGCTGGGAAAAAAAGGGGGAGAAAATTAATGAACTATCAAAAATGACAGATGAAAAGACACCTGTGTGCAAGAAAGAGCATCTTGGCAGGTTATATGTACATGGAGAAAGGGACAGAGAGACAGTCAAGCATATTGAATGGGATATACATTGAGCTCTGTATATTTTATTGGTATATGTTACTATCATCACCTATTTCCAGAGTGATGAAATTACCACCTTGTTTAATTTACTCCTCTTGTGCAAGGTGGCTGCTAAGTAAGACTTTGTGCAATAATGCTGTACAAGTGGAATGCCAGAGACTATGTTCCAGGTCTTCTTCAAGGATAATAAAAAAATAATGGGGATGTTCTTTTGTAATGGATATTCAGTTCAATGAATAATTTCGGATACACCTTTTTATTTTTTTTACTTTTTTTTTTAGAAGGAGAGATGGAAAAAACATATTCACACAAGTGTGCCAAATTGATATAAACTAGGGATGCTAAAGCACCATCTTTCAGTGGCAGATCCTGGTATACAGATGGATTTGCAGGAAAGTCAGTAAGACTTGGCACATGTCCTGATTTATGTTTGATTGAGGGCGAACAGGGGAGGGGGAGAGAGAGACTGATTTTAGGACCGATGCCTAGAAATTAATGCAGAGCAATTAAATTTACATCTCATAAACTGTAAGCATTTGGTTGAAATCAGTGGGATTGCCAAAAGTATGTTAATATCTTGGAGTGGGAAACCCACTGGGTCTTAAAAAGCATTCCAATGGCATTTTGAAACTTATATCATGTATTAAATTACCAATTATATTTAATTGTAAGTTAATTCATAGAAAATATTACAGTGAATGAATACTTTGCCCATGTCTCTAAGTTAGCTTTACTAAATGGAAAGCTTCAGAATTTCAGTGAAGAGGTATTTTTCCTTTAAAATGTGTTTTACATGCAAAAAGGGTTGTTTCTATTTGCATATCATCATATTTTGCACTCAAAGGACATATTTTTGCTTGTAACTTGAGTACAGCTAAAAATAACCCGAACCTCTACTTAATTTCTAGTTAGAAATTAGGTGAAAAGAATCATTTTTTCCATGATATTGGGAGTATAATCTTTTGTTGCTAAACACCTAGTTCAGATACATTACAAAGTTTTAGAATGGGTCGGGAAATAAGTGTTAGAAAATTTAATAAGAAAACATTTCGATGGTCCTAGAGCATTTAAAAGAGTCGCAGGTAATGCCAGAGCTAAAGCAAGTGACATAAAGCAGCACCAAGAACGGGAAATCAATTACTTATACTGTTAATGATCAATATGTTTTCCCTTGGACCAACCAGATTTTTTCTCAAGGACAGGTGTTCAGAATAAATCACTTTATTTTGAAGGCTGTGAGAGTTTAATTGAACAGATGTGCCCAGAGTTTCCAGTTTTTTAGCCTCTGAGCTGCAGCTGCCCGTAGTCACAGTCCACTTCAAAGGGCTTTGCTGTTTAGCAGATCTCGAGCAGCATCTCTGGCTACAGGTTGGGGACTGTGGGTCACATCCAGTGCCAGGTAAGGAAGCTGGTGAGGAGCAGGGACCTTGCTGTACCAGTTGGAAGAGGGCAGTTTTTCTTTCCCACATGTTCTCCACCAATACCAGTGTTCTCCAGGGCACCTTGTGTTTTATATAAACCGGTTGCCTCAAGGGAAAGGGGCTTTGCTGAACATGAAAAAATCAGCAAACCCTATTGGCCTTCCCCCAAGAATAACTTAAAACCAAAACCAGCAGCCCCTCAAAACCAAACAAGTTAAGCTAATAAAATATCTCTGTGGTAACATGCCCATAAATTCCCTTGGGTGAGAGGCTGGGGAAAAATGCCAAAATGAGTAAATTCCACTCTAGTCGTCTGCTTGCCTGCCCAATGTAACAGAAACAAGCTGAATGTAACTTCTATGACTGACTGCAGATACCTGAGCTTTACAGTGACCTCCTGGGTCACTGGAGTGGGGTCATGTGCTGCTTTGAGCCTCCAAAGAGAGGAGACTTGGAGTCCAGGTTCTGGTGGATGCTTCTTCAATTAGAATCATATATTTGTAGAATATCCTGAGTTGAAAGGGACCCACAAGGGTCATCAAAGTCTAGCTCCTGGCCCTGCAAAGCACATCCCCAAGAATCACATGGTTGGAGAAGGCTCTGATTTCTCTTGTCATTCTGCGCCACCTGTGATATAATCAAGAGTTGCCTTAGAGCAGATAAAAACAAACAAAAAAAAAACCCTTCTGAAGCAGGTTTTTCCCTGGTCCGTTTCTGGCTCAGCCAGTTCTGCCCCAGCTCACGTGCAAGGCTTCACAGTGCTGCTCATTGAGTTTCAGGGTTTGAATCCTGACTCCTACACCTGAGTGTGAAGATCTGCCCAAGGATCAGTGTTTAATTACCATTTCAACCAATGCACTCCAGTCACAGCAAGCAAACAGGAGTAGGGAAATTTTAAGACTAACCTAGACACAGAAACAAGCTAAAAGCAGCATCCTATCCCATTCCAGTTTGGCAATGGGCGGAAGGCTTCTTACAGAAAGGGAAGCACAAACACCTCTGAATTCAGATGGAGATATTCAGGCAGGATTACAGCAGGAAGAACGAGATATACAAAGCAGTTGATTTATAGAAATTTGGAAATGAGGGGGAATTACTTTTATTATTTTACTTCTAAATGGGAGGAGGAGAGGAGGAAACAAAGGAAAACACCATATTACCTTGCTACTTGGGCAAAAGCCAGGAAATACACTGGGAAAAGATGCATTAAGTATCAGACAAATGAAAGCTACATAAAAAATAAATTAAATCCTCATTCTCCCCTTTTCAGAGATGATTCTGCCAGTGATGTTCCTGTGTCTCACAGTTGTACTGCCTCCATCCACTGCACAGGTAGGATCCACACTTTATACTCAGAAAATTTGGGTGGGCCCTGAGGCAGTTGTGTTCTGACTGAATACGGCTTTTCCTGTGCACACCAATCATATGCATAAAGAGTCTGATTAGATATCTAGGATCTGGAAAACTTTCATCCTTGAAGTCTGCTTCCATTCAATGCAGTCAACTGGATGCACACTTGCACAATAAACCATCTAAAGATTCACTGTTACTTATGAATTGGATCAGAGATAACTGTATTTTCCAGAAGTTTCCATACACAGATCCAGGAATCATATTTTCCAAAAGATCCAGCCCTCTTCCCACTAGTTTCCCACAGGTTTACAGACAGCACTTATCTTTCTTTCTCATCCTACAGGTCCTGAGCTGTGTACCTCTCCCTTTGCTCAAAGATCCATCCTCTCATGTATCCCTGATTTCCTTAAAACAGCTAAATTAAGATACTGAATGTACAGAGAGTGGTTCCTCCCAATGATATTTAGACTGAAGTCTGTAGTTTGCTATTTCTGCTTCAAAATCATTATGACTGAGGCCTTGATTACTTTTTTATTTATTACTTTTCCCTCTAATTCTTCAATTTCTGCTCTCCAAGCTGCAGTCTGGAAGACTACTTGAGAATGGATGTACAGAAGAGACTGAGTTCTTCACATGGCTCATTTTTAACTGGAGAAAACATGAAAAGTTTGAGAAATGCTATCAGTTGTGGCAGAATTGTAACAAAATCTATAGCATGAAGGTATAGGCATTTATTTTCTGCTCAGCAGGATGTGCTGGTGAAGTACCACAAGAGATCTGTGATGATCCTGTGATTAAACAACTGTTTTCCTCAGCAACAACAACAAAACAAAAACAAAAACCAACCAACCAAAACAAAACCAACAACAACAAAACAAACAAACAAAAAAACCCCACAAAAACATTGATATATTGATGTATAAAATACAGAAGAAGGGGACCACATTATAACCACATTCATGTCTTCACATGGAAGTACTCCTAGAGATACTTTGGAGATAAAGCAACAATCACAGAACCTCCCCCATCACAAGGATCATCTCTTTGATCAATATAATTGATCAATACAATTATTCTCATATTTTAATATTTCTTAGAAAGGATACAGGATTTAGTTACATTCAAATAAAACAGAAATATAACATGTTCTTTCCATTTAGGAACCTGAAGGTGTCGATGCTCTGTCAACCAGCAGAGCAGATCAGCAAAAGCTGATTGTTGACAGACATAATGCCCTCAGGAAAGGAGTAAAACCAACTGCCAGCAACATGATGAAGATGGTAAGTTGTGTGCTGTAAATCTATTTTTAATGAGTAGTGGACTCAATAAGAGGTACAAGACTGTATGCAGGTTACATTATTTTGTTTAGCCACAAATTCATTCTCCAGACCTTTCACAAGGATGGAGCACAGCCAGCACCAAGAGAAACATAAAGCTGGGCAGATGGAAAAAAAAACTCTGAAAAACTTTGCGTTGTATGAACAGTAATGTCTCTTTCTTTTGGAGGAAAATGAAGAGGAGAAGAAGGATTCATGGTATTATTAATTTCTTTTTGATACATCCTTCATCAGTCCCCACAGTTTCTATTCCCTGGGTGCACAGTAATTTTTTTCCTACCCATCCCTTCCCCCGAAAAAAGGGGGTGAAAAGGATTTTATATTTTATTTTTCCTGCTTTGAAATGTAATTTCCAAATGTTTTTCCCTTATGAGGGGTTATTCATTGGCATGTGTCTGAATGACTGGTATTTCATTCTTTCATTAAGGAATGGTGTCCTCTGGCTGCAGAGAATGCCCAAAAATGGGCCAATCAATGTACTTTAAGTCACAGTCCTTCTAATCTGAGGAGAACAGGTAAGTGAAGCACAAGTGTAACTGAATAATGTCACATATGTTATTCGTATGTACAGTTTTGGTTTTGTTTGTTGGGGGTTTTATTGAGATACAATTCATATAACATTTAGATTTTGTTGGTCATGGGACAAAGGGAAATTTCTAGGTATAAATCTGTCCAGCAAGTGAGAAAAATTCAATCCCATTCTCATCCCAGTTGCGTCAGTTTTACACAGGCATATCCCATTTTCTTCAGTAGATGAAAAAAAATCATAGAAATAAAGCATATTCTCCCACAATATCCATCAGAAAGAAGAGAATCTAAACCAAATTTAGGGCAGGAACCAGTCTGCATGTGCTGGCTCAAAATATCTGGAAAGAAAGGGGCAAGGCGTGAAGATCCAAAATTGGCTGGTGATACTAAGTATAGTTTCTAAGACAAGATAAATCCCTGGGCAACTTGCAGCCTGTAATTGTCTTTGAGGTTCAGATTAACACTTTGGATATTGAAGTTACAGCAATATGACTATGTTAACAATAGTCAGGGCCCAGTGTGGTGCTCACTGACTTCTGTCTATGTCACATTTAAGATATGGACAGTCCTGTCCATACTTTTTGCCTAAAACCCAAATTGTCTGGGTTTTGTTAATGTGAATCCCAGATAAGAACTAATGCAGTAAGTTTAGACCTAAATAAAAACAGTAGGCCAAGACAGTGCAGACACCTTCTTGTGTACCAGTTGTCGTCTTTGGATTACTGGGATTTTCCCAAGATTACTGGGCTGTGACCTGAATAATGACTGGGTTGGCAACTTCCAAATTACAAAATTAGTCATGAACCTGTGGTGCACACGTGCAGATGTGTCTACAGTCGTGCAGAAGGCCTGTCAACAACCAAAGTACCAGACAGACAGGCTGGCCGTGCTGCTAACTGGTCAAGTGACAACCTCTGTTTTAACAAAGAATGGTGTCGCAGAACTGGAAAAAAAACAACATCCTGCTGCTCCATCTGGGATGAGAATTTCTATGAAAATCATCCCACCTTTTTGGTTTCATTTTTTTTTTTTATTTTTTTCCTCACACGTGTATCCTTTATGCCTTTCTCAGGACCTTTCTCTTTTCAGATGTACTATGTGGTGAAAATCTCTTCATGTCAACCTCCCCACTCTCGTGGTCAGACGCTCTTCAGACTTGGTACGATGAGGAGAAAAATTTCAAATATGGAACTGGAGCAAAAACAAAAGGTGCTACAATTGGCCATTACACTCAGGTACATGCATTTATATATATATCTCGGGCTGAATAAATAAATATATACGTCTTAGCTAAGCCACTGTTACCTTCTCATTTTTAGAGAAAATAAGTGCAATAGAGAACTGAAGAGTTATTCTGACAAAACAAGATGGACACTCTCAAACTAACAAAATTAAAATAATAGGCTAAGTATCTTATGGAATAAAGAGTAAAGATAATGGTATTTCAAGACTTCAGGAGGAAATAACTTGTTTAACAACTGAAAATTGTCCAGACACTAGAAAAACAAGGTTATTAAAATACCAGCAACAATATATAAATAGGTTTGTTGCAGTCTACAAAGTTCCATTGACTCAGAGAGTTTCCAGCTGGACAACAGTTTATCATAACCTCCTTTTGTTCACCTGCACAAAGCACAGGATACAAAATTTCACATAATGATTCCTACAGTAACAGTTTTTATTGAATGAAAACATTCATAATGGAGATATTTTAACTCAGAGATTTTATATATGTGTATGATAAATTATCATCATATCCTCAATATTCTTTAGTTGAATAGGGGTGAAAGCAGGTTTTCAGCAAGGCGGGACTCGTATTTTAATATAAAGGGCAAGTGAGTGACTTAACTGCATTGCAAACATTTCTGCAATGCATATTGCATTTAAATGATTTTCAAATGTGTATTTTTCATCCTTCTATGATTTTTATTCTTATACCTACAGATGGTTTGGCACAATTCCCATAAAATTGGATGTGGTTTCGCTTTCTGTAGCAACAGCAGATTCAAATACTTTTATGTCTGCCAGTACTGCCCCATGTAAGTATTGATTCTGATTTTGGAACTTCTTATTACTTTATCATAATTAGTTGGGAGATGGTGACGTTTGTAATAGAGTACATCATTTATAGCTGAGGAAGAGGTCTGAAGAGTGTATTAGAAATATGAAAAGACAGAAAGATACTCATCAAAAGAGTTGTCAAACAAGCAAAAGCATAAAACACATGGAAGCAACATTCATTTTCAAATTAAATTTCATTTGCCTAAAAATCCCAATTTTCATTGCAGTAAATCAGAAAAAAAGTATTTACAACGTTGGTTCAGAAAGGCAGATCAATATGTACAGTACAGTAAAGACTATAATTAATACCAAATAAACTTTAGTGGGAATTTTAAGGTAGAGTGATTATTTCACATGCTGCCTAAAATTAATTTCCACATTCACAGTGGTGGGTTGACCTTGACAGACCGTCAGTAGTCCACCCCTCTATGATTCTTCTCCTCAACAGGACAGAAGAATTAAAAATATGACAAAAAGTTCAGGGGTCAAGATGAGGGCAGAGTTGATCACTCATCACCATCATGGGAAAACCTGACTTGGCTTTGGGAAACTGATTTATTACGATTAAATCAAAACAGGATAATGAGAAATAAACTCAAATCTAAAAACACCTTCAACCCATCCCTCCCTTCTTCCCAAGCTCAACTTCTCTCCTGATTTTCTCCACCTCTTGCCCCTCAGCAGCACAGTGGATGGGAACTGGGGCTCTGGTCAGTTCATCACACACTGCCTCTGCAACTCCTTCCTCCTCATGCTCTTCCCCTGCTCCAGTGTGGGACCCTTCCTGTGGGAGGCAGTCCTACATAAACTTCAGTGTGGGTCCTTCACACAGGCTGCAGTTCTTCATAAACTGCTCCACGGGTTCCTTCCATGGGGTGAAGTCCTCCAGGAATGGAATTCTGCATTTTGGGCTCCCCGCAGAGTCACAGGTCCTGCCAGGACCCTGCTCCAGCAGAGGCTTCCCACGGGATCACGGCCTCCTTCAGGCATCCTCCTGCTCCAGCGTGGGATGTTCCGTGGGCTGCAGGTGGATCTCTGGTCCCCTGTGGACTCCTGTGAGCTGCAGGGGCACAGCTGCCTCACCATGGGCTGCACCACGAGCTGCAGGGGAATTTCAGCTCCAGCACCTGGAGCACCTCCTGCCCCTCTTCCTTCACTGACCTGGGTGTTTCCAGAGTTATTTCTTTCCTATTCTCACTCCTTTCTTCTGCCCAGCAGTTGTTACCCTTCCCTAAATGTGTTATCACAGAGCCTCTGCTGTTCCTGGTGGGCTCAGCCTTGAGCAGCATCAGGTCCAGCCCAGATTTGGCCAGCACTGGCCCAGAACTGTCTGAAACAGGGGCAGCTTCTGGTGTTTTCTCACAAAAGCCAGTCCTGCAAATTCTCTCCCCCTCACCCTCCCTTCCCACTACCAAAACCTTTCCAGACAAACCCAACACATACATAAAAATTGACATATAACCAAAGACTGAGTGTAAATTAATATACAAAAACACCTTTATAATTAAATTTTCTTCTGAGATATTGTATGGTGTCTTCATAGCTTATGTTGGTAACGTTGGTGTTTCAGGGGGAATCTACTAAGTTCCATGAAGACACCCTACAAGGAAGGAGAGCCCTGTGGGGATTGCCCTAATGCTTGTGAGGATGGATTGTGCAGTAAGTTCTAAGTTTTTCAATTGTGACCTGGTTAAAGTTGATGCTTAAAAAAAAAACAACAAAAACAAAAAACCCAACCCAAAACAATTAATTTATACAAATTGCTTTCACTCCACAGTTCAGCCCACCCAGGTAAAGCACCAGCATGGTAAAATGGGATTCTGTAATCGTGTTTTTGGCCCTGCATTTAAGCAAATAATTTCAAAAAAATTCAAAGAAGCAAGAGTCTGTGATAAGGGTGGGCAAATGTTAGACAGTGGTTGGTGTACCTCAGCGTCCCAGATCCCTTCATTAAAGATGACAGTGTCAGAATCTCCATGTGGAAACTCTCATGAACACTTCCCATTGTAAGAAGAGTCGTGATCTACAAGTGAGGTCACAGATACATTTATACCAACAATAGCACAGAAGTGTGAGCTCCAGATTTCCAGCAGCAATCCATATGCTTTTCCATGCCCAGGAGAGACAATTCCCATCCTTGCCTCTAGGAAATGCCAAGGAAGAAGGGGGCTTCTTTGTGTTTTCTTCTTCTTCTTCCTCCTCTGAACGACAGTGGCTGATCGGGTGGCAGTAGCAACACACTTGATAAGGACAAGTAGCAGACCTGAGTTTTTAAAATTCTAATAGAAAATCAAAACATATGGGCTGAGCATCACAATGCAAGGTTTAATTTCAATCTTCTGTAATGTAATTAACCAAATTCTCACCATGGCCTGTAGCATAAAGGAAGAAAGCCTCAAAACAGCTTGCTCGTCCAGTTCTCCTTGAGGGAACTAAGGATTTTGGATGTGTGGGTTTGGATGCCACTGTGGAGTAAATCACAACAACAAGGAAAAAATTACAAAAAAAATGCATGTTGATGAAAAATTATTCTGAAGAGAAATGCTGCAGGTCTTCATTTCCCTCTCATGATTAATTTTGTGTTTCAATTCATTTTCAGCCAAGTCTTGAAAGTTTAGAAGATGTTTTTTCCAACTCCCTTGACAAAGTCTCCTGGAAGTACCCAGAGCTTTGTCAAGTTCATCACCCTGGTTCCTGCCAATGCAAAACTGAAATAAAGTAACAGGCTCAGCTTTTCTCTTCCTGGACGTCCGTCTCCTTAGTGACTTTTTTCACAAAAACTCATCCCACCCAGCTTCTCCCACATATGCAGAAGGACCAGCTTCAATCCAGTGACTCCCATAAGAAAAAGCTGTTGGAGGATGTATATATTCTATTTGCAAAATGGTCTAGAACACAGTAGAGATCTCAATTGAAATTTGTCACTTGGTTGCCAGGTATATTTAATATTTAGCTCTTCTCATCTTTCTTTTCCCAAAACATTGCCTAATGAACATTGTTTAAAGTTCTGAGATTCCATATGTTTCATGTGTTCCCAGTATAGATGGATAGTGCTTGGTCATGCAACTAGTTTAACTTGAACATTTTAAATTAATGTACTGTTAACAGGACCAGAAGATAAACAGGATTGCTTGAAATATGTAGTTCTTAAAAGAAATTAGGAGAGAAGAGCAGTTTCCACTAGAACTATTCTGGTTTAGAATCTGTCTTTTGCTGACATATGTTCTACTGTAAAATGTTCAGTCATGAAAAAAAACACGAAAGAAAAGAGAAAACAAAGCCCAAACCAATTTTTGGTTCATAATTTAAGTTCATTTAAATGAATATTTCTCTTAGAGTATAGGATTGCACTTAGCATAAATACAGGTACCTGTACCTGCCTTTTAATGGAAAAGGGCTTGATTCACATTAACAAGACAGTCACGGGGGAAAGGTCCTCGTGTTTGGAAACTTTGTTTTTACTAACAAGTAGAGGTGCCTTCCAAAATTATTTTTGTAATATCTTCTTTTGCTGTATCAGTTCATTAAATTATTCATTCTTCACTGACAAATTCATCATAAAAAAAAAGGTGACTAAACTTCTACCGATTTTGTGACTTTATTGGCATTAGGTCTTGAAGGGAGCCTAAATCTTTAGCAGCATAAACACAAGCAGGTCAGGTGGGAAACTGAAGATTTCCTAGGCAAAAACAGAAGTCAGGCAGGCAACCTTCCATCAGACTCTCTGCCAGAGAGAAATAACAATTAGCATAAATAACATGCAATCCCCACTCTGTGACCTTTGGGAGGCAAGGTGTTCTTCTGTGCAGTCAACAGTGGGAATAAATATTATTTTAGTCTCACCTTCCAATTCTTTCACATTCCAGTCCTCTTTTAGTAAGGAAGCTGCCTGAAGATTTCAAGTCCCAGACTCCTTGGCACGGAATAATTTCAGCACACATTTCCAACTCAGTCATTTTAGTGGTATTTCTTCTACTGTGAAAATAACTATTAAGTAAAAAGCTCAACTTCACAACTCAAAGTGCTTGATGTTTGGGCTGGTTTTTTTCTCATTCATCTCCACCACTTTTCCCCTCCATGGCATCCTGCCCTCTCAGCTGGGGACATGTCTACTAATAAATTAGGCAATGCCAGGGCGTAGGTGTGAGTGCTGGAACATGACCTACTGCACTCTTAAATATTTAACACAGGTCCAAGTAAGAATGATGATATTGCAATAGGTAATCCAGTGTTGTTACCATTAGGGAAATGGGCAGAACCATTACCCTCATTCCTAAGAGAGTCCTTTGCTATGAATAAAGAAATCATAGAATCATTAAGGCTGGAAAAGACCTCTAAGATCATCGAGTTCAACCATTTACCTAACATGGACAGATCAATCAGTAAACCATATCCCTAAGCACCACAGTTACACATTTTTTTAACACTTCCAGGAGTAGTGATTCCACCGCCTCCCTGGACAGCCTGTTCCAGTGCTTGACAACCCTTTCTGTGAAGAAGTTTTCATTCATGTACAATCTAAACCTTCCCTGGCACAACTTGAGGACATTTCTTGTCCCATCACTTGTTACCTGGGAGAAGAACCTGACCCCTACCTGACTACAACCTCTTTTCAGGGAGTTGTAGAGAGCAATAAGGTCATCCTTTTTTCCCAGGCTGAGCCCTCCCAGCTCCCTCAGCTGCTTCTCATCAGATTTGTGCTCCAGACCCTTCCCCAGCTTCACTGCTCTTCTCTGGACTCACTCCAGCCCCTCAATGTCTTTCTTGTAGTGATTTCTATTCCCTTCCACTGTAACTCATAATATAAGAACTGATTTTTCAATCACTCAAAAGAGCAAACAAGTAGTGTAATGAGGTAAAAATCAATCCTCATACATCTCACCTCCGAGGATTCAGGGAATAAAGGTCAATAAGCCTAATTTAGATCTCCAGGGAGATAATGGAGCAAATTGTTTACCTGTCATTTTGAAATCAGTAGAGCATAAAATATCAGCATAGATCCATCGTGAACTGATCTTGCCAAAACAAACTCTCTTCAGTGAGTCACTCAGATGAGTAGATGTTTTTGTGGCTTTGGTAACCTGTTTGACAAAGCCACAAAAGTCATTTCCAGACTAGGCAGATGTGGTTCAAATCAAAGTAATAAGACCTATCTGTTCAACATGTTGTTGAACACACATATTCGTGATCCTCCTATGCAGAAGGTGGAGATGGAGACCTCTGGCTCTGCAGGGAGATACCTGCACAGATGGACAGTACCCACAGCCAGAGCTAATTGCACAGTTCTTCCATGTGATGTCCATAACCTTCCCCTGAGGAAAGCAGCTCTGCAGAGAAGGACCTGGGGGTCCTGGTGGACAACAAGCTTCTCTGTGAGCCAGCAGTGTGCCCTGGGGGCCAAGGGAGCCAGTGGTATCCTGGAGTGCATTTAGGAAGAGCACTGTCAGTAGATCTAGGGAGGTGATCCCGCCCCTCTACTCAGCCCTGGGGAGGCAGATCTGCACTGCTGTGTCCAGTTCTGGGCTCCTCAGGACAAGCTCCTGGAGCAGGTCCAGTGGAGGGTGACAAAGATGATGAAGGGATTGGAGCACCTCTGATGAGGAAAAGCTGAGGGAGCTGGGGCTGTTCAGCCTCGAGAAGAGACACTGAGAGGGGACCTCATCCCTGTCTGTCAGGGTCTGCAGGGAGGGGGCAGAGGATGGACCAGGCTCTGCTCAGGGGTGCCCAGCAATGGGACAAGAGGCCACAGGCAGAAACTGATGCCCAGGAAGTTCCACCTGAACATCAGGAAGAACTTCTTTCCTGTGCAGTGATTGAGCACTGGAACAGACTGTTCAGAGAGGTTGTGGAGTCTCCCTCACTGGAGGTATTCCAGAACCATCTGGACACAATCCTGTCCCATGTGCTCTATGACCACTGCTTTATATGTGGTCCAGCTACTGATGTTTCTAGGGCATGAGGAAGGTTCAGTGACTGACTGTGGCACCAAAGGGTCATGTTGCAACAAGGCAGTGCTGGTAAAAGAATTGAAAGCCATTATAATATATTCTTCATAATTGCAAGGCAGCATGACTTGTCCCTGATAGGTCCCAGTGGTCACTGGGATCCCCACATCAGACCATACATTCCTCCTCTCACATCCTGTTCCTGCTTCATTTCACCTTTTGAGATGAAACCCTCAATAGCCTAAAAATGGGACCTTAAGCAACTGGATGTGCTTGACTTTCCTGTACCCTGTACCTGCCCTGAGCTGTTGGAATCAAATCCCCACATTCCCTCATGGACAGAACCATTCCTGAGGTATGGGGAATGGCTAAACAAGAATATGTTTCTAGTTTAAATGTGCCTTAAGATCTTCAGCTGCAACACTCGAACAAAATAGAAAACAGGTCAAACGAAGCACTCGTTAGTTGAAACCCCTCTACAGTGTTACTGCTAAGAATTTAGTGCCAGGGGAATACATTGCAGAGTCTGTTATGTATTTATCTCTCAGCTTATCAGAGGATGGTGTCAAAGAAAATGATAAGTAAAAGATAAGCTCGTTTCAGACTGACAAGACCGTGTTGTCTAGGTGGCTTGAACAGCGACACAGCAATGTGTTAACCAGCATCAGCATCGTTAGCAGAATCAGGAGCAGGAATTGCATGCCTGATGGCACTTGTGAGGAGCAGCCACCACCTAATGAGTGCCACGGGTCCGTGGTTAGTGCCGTGTACTGCCAGCTACATCTGTGAAACAAGGTGATGATAAAAGATAAGGAATAATAAAGCAGGATGTCATTAATCAGCTCCTACAGAAGTAGCGTATCAGTAGATAGCATTTAATAATACATTGCCCCAAGCAGCTCAGTGTCTGAGCCTGATCTCATCTTCTGCACAAAGCAGCTCCCCTGAGCACCAGCTGTCTTTGTTCACTTTGTGAACTGCAGCATCGGACCCGCTCTGCCGTCAGAGGGGTGCAGCAGGAGGCTCATCCTGACAGGAGGGGATACACAATACACAGGTTAACTTCTGCTTCGTTTAAGGAAATAACACCAAATTACAAGGCCATTTAGGCTGACCCCTCACCCAATGAGCCATAATTGCCAGCCAGTCACACATTACCACTTAATACAAAACAAAATTATACCGCTTGGGCACTGGTTGGCCAAGCGGGACCACAGAGCTCCTGAGTCAACCAAAGCAAAGTTTAGCCATTAAAACATCAGGAAAATCAATATGAGGGGTAGGATCCACAGAATCATAGAATCATGGAATGGTTTGGGTTGGAAGAGAAGTTAAAGATCATCTTGTTCCAACCCCCTGCCATGTATAAGGATACCTTCCACTAGAACAGGTCACTCAAAGACCCTTCCAACTTGGCTTTGAAGACTTTCAGGGACGGGGCAGCCACAGCTTCTCTGGGCAACCTGTGCTGGTATCTCACAACCCTCACAGGGAAGAATTTCTTCCCAATTTCTAATAGAAACCTACCCTCCTTCAGCTTAAAGCCATTTCCCCTTGTCCTATCACTCCATGCCCATCTTGAATTACTCTAGCCATCTACAGCCAGTTAAGTCCTACTAACAGTCTCTAAAGGGGAGAAGGGAGAGAAATTGGTGAGTTTGTGGAACAATTCCGAGAAAACTCTATTTTTCTCAAATAGAGGCATTGTATGACACTCTGGGTTGGCAAACATCTACACACAGGGCTGGTGGTGTGCTGCAGGATCTACAGAGAAATGGGGGGATAATTTCAGACTGCTAAAAACAATTGCTATGTGTCTTCATCTTTGTAGTCAATGAAACTGTCTGCCATTATATTGGTTTTGACTGGACCTGCCCAAATTGTCTTCATGGCAACTCTTAATGTTTTGGATTTGTGACCAAATCAGTGTTGATAACACACTGGTGTTTTAGCCACTGCTGAGCAGGGCTTACACAGAGTCAAGGTCGTCTCTGCCTCTCACGGTGCCCCACCTGCAGTGAGGAACCTTCGAGGGGAAAAGAAGAAACTGAAAGGGGACACAGCTGGAAGAGCTGATCCCAAATGACCAAAGGGGTATTCCCTAACATATAACATCATGCTCAGCAACAAAAGCTGCGGGAAAGAAGGAGGAGGGGAGGGACTTCTGGAGTAATGGTGTTTGTCTTTCCAAGTTGCCATTACATGGGATTGATCTCTGCTTTCCTGGGGATGGCTGAACACCTGCCTGCCCACAGGGAATAGTGAATGAACTCCATATTTTGCTTTGTATGTGTGTGCAGCTTTTGTTTCACCTATTAAAATGTCTTTACATCAACCTATGAAGTTTTGCACTTTTACCCTTCTGATCCTTTCCCCCATCCCTCAAAGGTGGAGCGAATGAGCGGCTGTGGGGCTCATCTCCCTATTGGGGCTAAACCACAGTGGCCATAAAAGCTTTACCATCTCTCAGTGTCTCCGTCCATTTTAGAAGGGCTGGAAGTAGGTGATCTTTAAATGTCCCTTCCAACCATTCTATGACTGTATGAGAAAGGAGGTTGTGGCCAGGTGGGCGTCGGCCTCTTTTCCCAGGCAACCAGCAGTAGGACAGGAGGGCACAGCTTTAATCTGTGCTGGGGAGGTTTATGTTGGACATTAGGAAGAAATTCTTTACAGAGAGAGTGATCAGACACTGGAATGGGCTGCCCTGGGAGGTGGTGGACTCACCATCCCTGGAGATGTTTCAGAAGAGACTGGATGTGGCACTTTGTGCCACAGTCTAGTTGACATGGTGGTGTTAAGTCATAGGATGGACCTGATAATCTCAGAGGTCGTTTCCAATTTAGCTGATCCTGTGATTCTGTGATTCTGTGATATGTATCTTTCTTCATGAAAAGCAAATTTTTTCCATGCTGCTGCTTCCAGCAGGTGTGTCACGTTAAGCACACCATGTGGGTAAGTGAGTGCATGAGCTCAATTCTGGGGAAGCAGCAGGCAGGTTTCAAAGACAAAATAGCAGTTGTGCAGCACGCCTGAATATTCCATACATATGGAATACACGTGGTGTGTGTAGTGTTGTCCCTCCTCATGAGGTGTGTTGTGTGACTGTTCAACCGGGAAACACGTCAGCAAATGCACACTCTAAAAATAGCCCTGGGGTCTAGGGCAGGAGTGGGGGATGTGTGCACACATCGCTGTGTGCTCACACATAATGGGCATGAGGTAGTTGTGAGCAGTTGAAGTGGAGAGGTATGATTTTGTACTGATTCTCACAGAGGAAACAGCACAATTTGATGTGTCCATTGCAGACTGAAACACATTCCCTGTGTATTTTAGTGGACATGTACACACAGTTGTCCATCACTAATTGATTTCTGCAGTAGGAAGAGTAAATGCTGTCTCCATGTCATGACATGAATCTATTCTTAGCTTTAGACCTTTTTTTTCTAGATCTTCCTCTGAAACTTCTCCATCCGTTCTTTTTTCCATGTCTGTCTGTACCAACACATTACAGAAAGCCAGAACACAGGCTTGAGCACTGACGTGGTTTTCTGTACCTTTATAATCTTTGTCCTTGATATTAGTTTGGCTTAGACCAACCATCATTACCTTCCAAAAAAGCCTTGGCATGGTTGAGAGGTTAATAATGCCAAAGGCCCTTAATTACCAGCAGCTTGGAAGACATGGTTCAAGAATTAGAATGTCCAGAAACAAGACAACTGGCCTTGAGACCCAAAAAGTTATCCTACACACATAGTGCTTGTAATGGTTTTGGATTTGATTTTTTTGTTGAATGCTTAAATTTTATAGTTTGCAGGTTTTTTTCTCTTTACTCCCTCTATGAATAAAAGGGAAAGGGAGAAGGGAAAAGCTACTGAAATATTGAATGACCAAACTAAAGTTGTATAAAAATACATATATGTATTTATACTTATATATAATTAGAATATTATGTACACATAAGAAGGGACCTGAAACGCCTCCCCCTGCCCCGAAGGGAAAAGGGAAAGGGAAAATAAACCCAAACCAGATATACACAATCAAAACCCAGGAGTAACCAATAAAGAACTAACAAAAGAAAATCTTACTACTTTCCTCAAGACAGCAGAATTGCACCAAGCGACCACCAGCACTCTCCACTTCCCAAGGCCCACGAGGCCTCACTGGGCTCCACTCCTCCACACGAGCAGAGCCAATAGCAGAGAACCTGCTCCCGGATCCACCGGAAAGGAAAGAGAGCAAGAGGCTTCTCCCCCTTCTTATTTATACCCTGGTTTACACAAAAAATCATATGGAATACTGGGAACATGACCACTTACCCGATTACAACCTGGTTACCAGGGAAGGTCCAGAATCAAAACCACTACAGTACTATAGACATAGCTTTCATATCCTTACAGCTCTCCCTTACTTCTGTTCTCAAAACAATTGTTTTCCTCAACCTTATCCTGAAAGAGATATAGAATAGTGAATGGCTTGACCCATGAGATACTTTTTTTTAAAATTCTTGGTAATGTCCAGGCAGTCATTTACTTTATCTGCTCATCCAGCCTATCTCAGGCACTTGCTGTAAGAAGAGGAGGTGAAATGCAGACCTGATGTGCCTCCATTACTTCCAAGGGCAGCAGAAGGAGAATGGCTCTGAAGTAGAACCCTGGCTTCTAGAGCTGGCTGAGACGAATCCCACTGCAGCAATCCAGTTCCTGCTCTTGCAGGGACAGGTCTTTCTCATCTGAAAATTCAAGAGACCTGTATCTATAGTGAGGTTAATTTTAATGACAACAGGCTTGGCTGGGGTGGAGCTGGGAGCTGAGGGATTTGCAGAGCAAAAGGGTGCTGGTTGAAAAGCCAGAGACTGAACCGTGGAGATACTGGCAGGTAGTTAAACACTGAAAGATTTTCTGCCATTAGTCAAGAGAAGAAGTTTTAAGAAGCACATTTAGACAAGTAGTCATGAAACGCTCCAGAGAAGTGACTAACCCACCAGATGAACTAGTTATTTTCCCCATATTCAAATCCTGAAAGCACAGAGGTCGTCTACAACATCACACATTCATAGGAGACCACAAATTCTTGATCTCCCTTTGATTACATTATAGATTATGAGTTTGGCCAAAGCAGACAATGACTGAGGGACAGGAGGTAGCAAGAGGGAGAGGTGTCACCACAGAACCATGCAGCCAAATAAGTCATCTCTATAGAATCATAGAATGGCTTGGGTTGGAAGGGACCTTAAAGACCTTATTACAAAGTAATAACTAAAAGCTGCCTGGCTTTTCTCTGTTATTTTCTCTGTTTCTGACTAGACCAGCAGGTCACAGCAGTGTGACATCTGTAGGGCTAGTGAAGAGCAGTGGTTCTGTAAGCACCTCTTGCAGAGCTACAAACAGCTGGGGAAAAAAAAAAGTGACAGAAAAAAACCTTACCAAAGGTATCCACAGGAAAAGTACAGCTGAGAAGAAATGATTGGAAAAAGGGCACGTGGTCAAACCTGTGTTAGCTCAGCCTGGCTCTCCCTTGTGTTGTCTCACCTGAATGCAGGTTAACAGAGATGTTTCACTGGAGCAGAGCTGAGTGTGACAGTCTGATTTCAGGCTGTTCCTTCTCACTGGCTTTAGAGGAAGGGCAAAGTATTCACCTGTTCAGTTTACGGCTTCCTGTGAGAATCTGCCACTTTTGACATGGTGCCAGAACATGTAAATTGTTTGATGTGCCGAAATTCCAATCTCTGCTGACTCTATTCATATATGTTTTGGTCAAATTACTAGAAGAGCTTATTTCCTCCTTAAGCTGCCTTTGCCAAATCTTACAGTAACAAAATAATGAATCTAATTTTAATCAATCCTTAGGACGTAATTCAGCCTTGACAGAGCCTGTTAAGAAATGTAGTTTAGTCTTCTGTGCCTACATAAAACAAAATTCTAATTTTCTAAAGCATTTTTCGTCAAAAAGCCTTGGCTTTCCCCCCCGCCAAAACAACCCCTATGCTCCAAGTATTTACCTAAACTACAGAAATAAAATTCAAATATCAAGTAAAAGCTAAAAAAGGGTCGAAAAAGCCCTATAATATGTGATAAGGATATATATACACATATATATGATATACATATAATATATGGCCCTGACAGGGACAGAGTTCAGCTAAACTAACAGATGCTTCAGTTTCTACAGATTTGACTGCAAATAGTTGGCTTTTTTATTGTATATTGATATAAATTATTGAATACCAAAACTACACAATCAAGCCAAGCTGAATCAACTGTGGAAGTGATTTAATTTTTATAACAATGTGTATTTTCGTGAACAAAGGTAAAATCACAGGACAGGGCAGGGGATGCAATATCCCCTAGAAAATGCTGAAATCTGTTGCCAACACTGGTGAGACAGGTGGGCTTTTTCCTCCTCAGGAGGAAGAAACATATCCCTTAAATCCTGCATTAACCTGGATTATATCCTGGCCACACCAGACGCTGTGTGTATGAACTGATTATTTATTTCACATGCATCAAGCCTGACACATGTGCGATGCTGAAGCCTTGCTGGGCCCCATCAGCTGTCAGAGGAGGCTGCCAAGTGATGCCCAGCGCTGGCAGATGTTTGACCAGCAGATTCTGCTCCTGCATTTTTCCCCTTGCCATGTCGCAGCTGGAATTGCAACACACTCACCAAGCTACGAAAAACTGCTCAGTCTTGTTCAGAAACTTGCCTTCATTGAAAATATAGGAGTGCCCTCTGGTGGAAAACTGAACAGCTGAAGTTTCAGTGTCGCTAAAAGTTTCCATTTTTCCTCAAATGCAAATAAGAGTTTGTTGCTGGTAAACCAGAAGGTCAAGTCAATTCTTAGTTACGTCACTGGATATTTCAAGGCCAGGTTGTTCCTGAGCTTTGTCAATCTGCAACGAAGCCTTCAGAGCCCCGAGGTTCTGGATTGTTAACCCAGGGGCAGTGGTTGGACGAAAATGTCATAGAATCATAGAATGTTAAGGGTTGGAAGGGACTTTAAAGATCATCTAGTCCCAACCCCCTTTCCATGGGCAGGGACACCTTCCACTGGTTGCCCAAGGCCTTATCCAACCCTGGTCTTGAACACTGCCAGGGTTGGGACATCCACAACGTCCCTGGGCAACCTGTTTCATCATCTCACCACCCTCACAGTAAAGAATTTCTTCCTAATATATAACCTAAATTTCCCCTCTCTCAGTTTGTGCCTATAAAAAGCATCTTCCATAAGGAAACAACATTGGGCAGGGTACTTCAAATGAAAGTGAAAATTTCCAGGGTCTCCTAGAAACACTCTCATCAACCCAAGGACAACTAAAGCAGCACAAGCCAAGACTGTAATTTCAGTTGCTCTAACATGAGAGTGTCTGACAGTGATACAGCTGTCCCTGCTGGGAGTGGTCTGTGTTAATATAATAACTCTGTGTCAGTATAAAGCCCTTCTGTCTGTATGTCGGTGTGTGTAGGTTTGAAACTTCAATCAGATACCACCACCTGAGCAAATCTACCCAAATCATATAAAAATGTGGAAAATAGAGCTTGCAAAGAAGTGAGAAAGCCTCTGTCATGACAGCCACACAGTTATATCCCCAGATTGTCTATCCAGCAAGTTGCTGTGTGTGCAGGGTGTGTCCTTATCCATCCTGCCCTGCCCAGGAAGGGGATAGATATTTGCTCTCCATCAGAAAGCAAAGGGACACCACTCTCACAGGACAATTGCCGCCTGGAGCTGCTTATTAGTGAGAATAGTCAGCAGTGCATTGGGTTACATTCACTTTCTCAGTGTCCTTGAACACTTCCTATGATTTAACTCATGTGCTTGGTCATTCCTGGAGGCTGGAGGTGCAAAACCTCCACATAGACTGGAAGTGGTCCCCTAAGGCATCCTGGGGAATCCCCCACACGGAACTGCAGCATATGGAATCATAAAGTCATAGAGCCATAGAATCCTGGAATGGCTGGGACAGGAAAGAACCCTAAAGATGCTCTAGTTCCAACACCCCTGCCATGGGACAACTTCCACTATACCAGGATAGTTGCTCCAGTTGCTCCAAGCCCCGTCCAACCTGGCCTTGAACACTTCCAGGGATGGGGCAGCCGCAGCTTCTCTGGGCAACCTGTACCAGCACCCTCGCACCAAAGAATTTCTTCCCAATATCTAATCTAAATCTCTCCTCCTTTAGTTTAAAACCTCTCTCTCTTGACCTATCCCTATCTGCCCATGTAAAGCGTTGTTCTCCTTGCTTTCTTTTTACCCCCTCTTTGAGTACTGGAAAGCCACAATGAAGTCTCCCTGGAGCCTTCTCTTCTCCAGGTTGAAAAATCTCTGTGATGCACAACTTTGACAGCCAGCTGAGCAATCTCACCCTCATCAATGAAAGAAAGAAAAGGAAAAAAAAAAGAAAAAAGAAAGAAAGAGAGAAGAAAGAGAGAAAGAAAGAAAGAAAGAAAGAAAGAAAGAAAGAGAGAAAGAAAGAAAGAAAGAAAGAAAGAAAGAAAGAAAGAAAGAAAGAAAGAAAAGAAAGAAAGAGAGAGAGAAAGAGAGAAAGACAGAAAGAAAGAAAGAAAGAAAGAAAGTATTTAGGGAGGAAAATCAAGGAAAGGAGTAGTAATTTACTCTTAAACTCAGGCTCTCACATGATGACGTTCTTTTAAAGTAAATATACATTAACTTGTATAAGTTCTTATTTGATAACTTGAACAGAGTTTGTGATTTGGTGCTTGGCACTAAAAGTGTTCTTGGAGGAGATGAAAAAATTCCCTGCTTGTACAATATGGAATATTAGAGAAAAATTACTTTGGCAAACAGCAAGTTTCCTGGTAAACACTCTCTGGCTCTGTGGGAGTGGTACCTCACTGACCCAAAGTGTTTGCTTTCCACAGAGCAAAGGACAAGCAAGACAAAAGTCTGTGGGACTGCAACCTACAGATCTGTCATATGAGAATGTCATGATGTAAAAGCTTTTTTCTACTCCCTAAAGCTGCACAGCTACGGGAATAATCCAGGCAGTGAAATTTAAACCCCTGGCCATACACAGGGGAAATGCGATAAATCTCCATGTAAATGGTCTTCACTGCAACGGGACACAGGACAGATCCACCTGCAAGATTACAGAGAGCAGTGGGATGACAGAGGTGGAGTTGATGGAATTCACCTCCAATACTTAAAGAACTGATTGAACAAACCTTTGAACCACGAACAAGGTTCAAGGCCAGGTTGGACGGGGCTCTGAGCACCCTGGTCTAGTGTATCATCCCTGCCCTTTGGAATAAGATGATCCCTAAGGTCCCTTCCAACCCAAACCATTCTGTCATTCTATGATTCCAACACCCAACTACACAAAGGCAGTCATCACACAGTAATTTAAAGCTTTGCAAAGATGGATATGGAACTTCTGACAAAAAAAGGAACCAAAGGAGAATTTCAATCATTGATCTATTTGATCCAGGGAGAAATTCTGAATCAAAATATTGAAAAAGCAATGCATAAATCCATGAAAGCTATGTTGATAGCAAAACACATCTAATATTTCAAATTTCCATCAAGCAAGCCCTGTGAGATGAAGAGGCCTCATGGTAACAAAGTCCTTAAAAGGGAACTTTTACATTTTCCTTTACGTACCCAAAGCAGAAATGTGAAACAAGTTACTCTGCTGCTCTGGTATGCAAACTGCTGGCACATGAGATAAGACCATGCTTGTGTTCAAGTGGCATAATCAAGGCTAAAGCAGAATAATTATGTCAAGTGGCTGGATATGGTAAAGTAAATAGTCAGTATGAACAGGCAGGGCTGGTTTGGTTTGCAATGGCACTCACACGTACTGTGCCACTAATACCATATACAGTCAAGATTGCATAGGGAATGCTCAGAAATGTGGTTTGGATACATTAGAAGCAAAACTAGGTTCAAAGGGGAAAATGAGGTAAAGAAAGGACTGTGTATTTGAGTCGGAGAGGAGATAATGGGGTGCAAGGTCAGGCAAAATCGGGTCAAACACAATAAAAATGGAAAATGAAGAATAGAATCAAAGAGCACTAGGAAGTGAATCTTCTGGCGGCAAGAGTGTGGAGACCTGCAGACATCAGTGATGCCAACCTGTGGACACGAGTCCCCCAGAAGAGCTGAGGGGCACGCACTGAACAACCCAGTGTACTTTGTATCAGGTCAGCATCTTGGCAGGGGGAAGAGGATTGGATCACATTTTTTATAAAATTGTAATCTGATAGTGGATCTGTATCTTAAATTAGATTTAAGAGCTATAATTAATAATTTCGTACTTGCACATAAATGCCTGCATAGCTGTAGAGCAGTCAATTAATATTTATAAATGACTTGTGTTGGAAGGGACCTTAAATATCATCAAGTTCCAAATGCCCCCACCATGGGCAGGGATGCCACATACTAGACCAGATCGCTCCAAGCGCCATCCAACCTGCCCTTGAACATTTCCAAGGATGGGGCAGCCACAGCTTCTCTGGGCAACCTGTGCCAGGGGCTCACCACTCTCTGAGTAAGGAATTTCTTCCTAACATCTGATCTAACCCTGCCCTCTGTCAGGTTGAAGTCATCACCCTTATCTAGTCCCTCTAGGCTCTTGTCCAAAGTCCCTCTCCAGATCTCTTGGAGACCCTTTAGGCACTGAAAAGTGCTCTAAGGTCTCCCTGGAGCCTTCTCTTCTCCACGTTGAACAATTCCAGTTCCCTCAGCCTTTCATGTTCATATAAGCATTCAGTTCAGTTGTGAGTCCACAACTTCCTGAGGTGCCCCAGGATATCCTGCCAGGGCTCCAGCTACAATCTGGAAAGGCACAGGTCTTCCACATGTACTTTGCATCATCTTTAGCACTGCAAGGGTGTCTTGGACAACTTGTTTTATATGAAATGGTGCCAGGTGCCTCCATACAGGCTGCTGCATTCAGACTTAGGTCTCCACTAGCCTAGAAGATCTCTTTCCCTCTGTCAGATTTAGAAATCTACATTTTAGATAACCTCTATTAATCAGACACAACTTTATTTCATGATTTCTCTCAAAAGAGTCTATTCATTGATTTATGGAGCATTGTATGTATTTGATTTTCCCTGCCTTTTACACAGAAAAGCACTAACATAAGCACATGTACCGAGAAATCATTGATATTGCTGTGAATAACTGGATATTTTCCAGCAGCAGAAAGCTCTAAAAGATTTATATCCATTTCAATCAGGAAATATTATTTCCTTACCAGTTATTTTTCTGCAGTCCATTACAGAACAGCGTGTTCTGGGTTCTTCTTTCTGGAATGTGTGTACATTTTCTATCAGATCATGTCTCTGTAACTGGGAAAACATCGCAGGATGCAGAAACCAGAAATCTATGCCTCTCTTTACAGCACTTTTTCTCAGGCCTTTTTCAGGAAATTACATACTCCTTCTTGCCTCTTTTCCCACCTATCCCTATGTTTCCTGCATGTCAGGCTGTGGAACAGCTCAGCTTTAGTTAGGGGTGTAGAAAGCCCTCTCAGTCAAGATATTCTGTGAATGTGTATGTAAAATGCCCTCTGATTATGTAGGTTAGATCCATCTTTTATCAAGTAGTTTCCAAATTCAGAGTGTTATAAAATCTATGCTATTACACACAAAAAAAAAAAAAGGTGAGAAGTCACTGCACAAAGAACCTTGGCTGTGTCTATATGCAGTTAGTTCAGGAATTATTGTGAGTCAAACTGCAATTAATCAGCAATATCATTTCCAAATGGCTCTTCAAGCTGGGATTTTAAATGGAGATTCAATGAATACTTCTTTTCACTGCTCCAAATGTCTATAATTTGCTTACTATAACCAGTCCAATGGAATGCTCCATGTAAGACTTACTGATTTGTAAAGCAGATTTTCCTGTTTTCTTTTACATTTTAACATAATTTACTTTTGCAACAAGTTCAAGATATTTTTCACCAACTGGACACTATTACAAGAAGACCAGCCTTCTTTCTGTGCCATCTACAATACCTCTGGTTTACTCTTAAGTCAAATGTATGAAAAGGCTAAAATGCTCATATATAAGCATTTAAGGAATTAATTTAGGGCCCACAGTTTTTTTAAAGATTTCACAGTAGAAGATCCTACATTGTTGTCACTATTGTTAAATTAGAGGAAACCTTTTTCCAAGAAAATACCTGAAGCAAAAAAGAAGATATTCATGAAAATCTTCATGAAAATTTGTGTAGCCTGTTTTTCACAGACACCCATGTCTGAAGTCATTAACAGTGTAAACTGAAGTTGAGCCCACAAAACCATTTTTATCCATGAGTAAAAAACAAGTATCTCCAGATCATCAGTACATTTGAGATGTCAGTCATAATTTGAGCCAGTATTTCTTTGTGTCTTCCACTATTAGCTGGAGGAAAATGGGTGTATTCTCCATTTCCTTTGAAAAAAGAAATTAAAAATTAATAACTCACCTATATCAAAGCTCAGTTTGCATTCTAAGAAATGTTACTTTGGTTTGTTTTCTCTGTTTGCTGTTGGTCAGATTTATTTTAAATAACAGATTTGGTCTAAAAGATCCGCTGTGCAGGACTATGTTTTGTTTGGTTACACCTGACTCTTGCAGAGGAAGCCATGTCTGAAAAAAATAGTGCTGTTCTACATGAGGTTTCCATGCTGAATTATTCTGTGTTCACTTTCCTTGTGTCTTTCCATATTATTAACATTCACTCATGACAACCATTGGTTTATTTGTTTTAGGGAGGGAAATGTGATTGAAGGGATGTAGCTTATCTCTCTCATTGACCTGTATCTGATAGTTTCACTTATTCTAATCTAATATTTTAAATAAATTAGATATGCTGCTTCCTAAAGGCGACTTTAAAAGTGTGTTTTATCTATTTACTAAAAAAGAGATGAAGAAATCTAGCTCAAATACAAGGCTTTCACTGTTGAGTTGTCCCAGCAGTTGGAATGAGTTTTACTCCAGATTTCTTTTCTGGAGGCAGATTCTTGATGTCCCATGGTATAGATTCAGAGCATTTTTCTAATGAATTACTACATCCGAAGTGTAGCTGAAGTGCCAATCTGTACATGCTTAAAAAAGAACAATTATGCATTTTTACACTGCTCAGCTTCTCCACATTTCAACAGAGAAGACTGACAAGAGCATGAACACACACATGTATTGAGCTTTGATATGAAAACTGTATGATTTTAGTGATTAAATCATTTGATAATTCATTTTGGACTTCATGAAAATTACTTACACACACACAAATTCCTTCTGCAATTCAGTACATTGGACTTTTAAGTAAGACTAGAAAAGAACAAAGTTCATTATCCAGGGAAAACATGAACTCTCCTTGCTGCAAACTTTTTAGAACCGCACAGAAAAACAACTCTAAGGCACAGCCTATTTTTAACAAATCATCTTCTGGGGGCAGAAGGGAGGGATAACAATTTTTTTTTAATTATTCCATGACACTGT
Organism: Cephalopterus ornatus; assembly: GCA_013396775.1. Lineage (NCBI taxonomy): Eukaryota > Metazoa > Chordata > Aves > Passeriformes > Cotingidae > Cephalopterus > Cephalopterus ornatus. The sequence continues at coordinate 325,273 of VZRE01013999.1, forward strand.
GCTTATGTACAGTAACTGTTGGTTCGTTTAGGTTATTGGCTTATTTTCCTTGGTGATGAGTAGTCACCAAGGCAATGGCTTCAAGTTTCACAATGTCATGAAAGGATGTACTGTAACCACAGAATCTCAGAATGGTTTGGGTTGAAAGGGACCTTAAAGATCCTCAGGTTCCAACCCCTGCCACGGGCAGGGACACCTTCTATCAGACCAGGTTGCTCAGAGCCCCATTCAACCTGGCCCTGAACACTTCCAGGGATGGGGCAGCCACAACTTCTCGTCACACTGCCAGCTTGCATGTCTTCCTCCAACAGCGCACCTGAGAGGTCACCTGGAGGCAGTGGTCCCTAAAATGTCTCCTTTGAAAGCAAATTTCAACCCCTGAAGGCTGCAGACGTGCCACAGTGGGCCCCAAGCTGATCAGGACATCTGCTTGGACTGAAAGGTGCTGGAGGAGAGCCATGGTGAGTAGCTTGGCTCTTCGAAGACCAAAGGCAGACATGGAAGGCTGTGTTTTTCTGAGGAGTGTGGGTTTTCTCTACCTGCTTTTCATCCTGGCTGAACACACACCTCCTCCAGTTCAATACTAATTGGTGCTGAATTAGAATGGTGCTGAATTAGAATGGTGCTGCAGTCGCCGTTTCCAATTTGCAGGTCATCTGTGCCCAGCACCTCAGCCCTGGTAGTCCAACAGCCTTCAAAGATACTTTTGGCATTACATGCCTTGCCTTTGCCTGGGCTAGCTCTTTTGGTGAGTCATCTACCCCTCCGATAGTAACTGATTGATTTATTTATTGATTGATTGATTACTCTGTTGGCTGTCTCCTTAATAATAATAATCTGGAGTGGAAGGCAAGTTGAGTCACTCGGAAAAAATCAATAATGTTCCTTTTTGCCAAACAAGGTTAAGCCTGCAAAGTGTTCTGCATAGCTAAGGAAAAGATCTATACAAACTCTGAACCACATAGAACTGCATGGATTTTAATCTAAAGCACTACTTGAGCTGTCATTAACTTCATTAGAAATAAAGAATTGAAGAAACTGGATTTTTGTCATCATTGCAGCTCAGGTTTACAGAAGTGTTGGAAGAACTTCCAGTCAAGTGTCTCAAGCTGAATTTTTTTAAGAACTTTCCATAGATTTATCTTTAAAAATATACATACATTTGCATAACTCTGTGGAATTTATTCTTAATTCATTTTTTTAACTAAACTGCTCCATCCCTGCAGGTAATCCACATGAAGAAGTGAAAATTGCTATGATAAATTGCTCTTGGTACCGTGGTTCCGGATGTCAGTTTTGTTAATCTTTTTTTTTTACTTCTCAAGTATTTTACTCATGGGCCATGAATTGTAGCATATCTGACAATAAATCTTTATGGAACAAATGGGTTTAAGTATTTAAACAGGTGTGGCATGTTTCAAATAAATACTTAGAGTAGTATAATTTCATTTGCACTGCACAAATAAAGCTCAGGTCACTGTAGAGAATTAATGAAAATTTCTGGGTACAGTGAATGGGGTAAAATAATGGAAGTATCTCCCAGGATATTGAGAAACTGGAGATCCTAGACTGCATCCCCTCACAGTCAAGAAAAATCCAGTCTTAATAACCATGGTAGGTGGCTTATTAGGCTTTCTGATGGTGATAACCTTGGTCTCATCAAAATTATCCCAAGCACTTCAGATAAAAAACACCCTTTCCCTAATCTCAAAATATTGAAGGATGTGGGAAACCTTATCACAAGCGACTTCCCCTCAGGGCTGCCTGCTACACAAAGAACAAAGGCAGCTGTGTTTTCCAACACAGGGATTATAATTCAAGATTGAAATGTTGGCAACAGCACATAGCTGGAGAAATTCTGCAGAAATCTGGAGACGGTGAAACAATGTTGAGTTGTAGTGTGGGCAGCAACCTCAACCCAGCATGGTAAAAGGGTGCTCAGTGCAACACACCACAGCGAAGGCAAGGACGAGGAAGGGAACTCAACAAAGGACAGGGGAGATGTGCCGATGCTTTATGACTTCTGAAAGGCAACAGACACCGTGGAAAGAAGCAAGACAGGTTGTGTTGGAGCAATGAGGACCTGTCAAAGCTACCTTTGTGATATTACCTTATAAGCGAGTGAAAGCAAAGAGTCTGCAAAAAGGAAAGGTGAGCTGAGTGATGCCAGGTTGGACAGGGCTCTGTTTCTGCCCATGGCAGAGGGTTGGGACTAGAAGGTCTTTAGATTTCTTTCCAACCCAAATCATTCTCTGCCTCATTAGAACAAAACACATGCCCCACATCCCTCCAAAGAAGGAAGATGTAACACTTGCAGCCATTCTGCAAGTAGTTTACTCTTAAGCAACATATGGAGTGAGTTATGTGTACAATCATCACAGAATCACAGAATCACAGAATGGTTTGGCTTGGAAGGAACCTTAAACACTGTCTAGTTCCAACCCCCTGCCATGGGCAGGGACACCTTCCACTATCTCGGGTTGCTCCAAACCCCATTCAGTCTGGCTTTGAACACTTCCAGGGATGAGGCAGCCACAGCTTCTCTGGGCAACTTGTTCCAGTGTCTCACCACACTTACTAAGAATTTCTTCTTAATATCTGATCTAAACCTGCCTTTTTCAGTTTAAAGCCATTCCTATTTGTCCTATCACTGCATGCCCTTGTAAAAAGGGATGCCTAGTGCCACATTCTTAGTGAGCTAATGGAGTATAAGCTTTATTCAGCAAATGCAAGTTCAGGAACCACTTGGAGGAATACACCACTGTGTTGCCCAAGTGCAACACTGGGCATTCTGCACGTGGCAAAGAAGTTAATATTTCTCCCACTCTTTTGCCAGAGTCAGAAAAGACAGTTGCAAAGCAACCAGCCCTGACCTCAAGCTTTTACTTTGTGAGCACATTAGCACTGTAGCTTGCTGAGCAGACTAGAAGCATTTTGGCCCAGTCAAAGTCAAAATGCTGCGAAAGGACAGGTCTTTTAACTTCTCATTCTCCTTGCCCTGGAGACAAGCAAGAGGAATCCAGAACAACGGAGCTGGATTGGTTAATTTTCAGGCACCTGTTTCTTAAGAAAAGTTCTTTCTTCCACAATGGGCAGCCCAAAAGCTGATGTCATTTATCAGCAATAAATATTGACAAGGAAAAAGAAGGGAACATGTATATATAGAGAGAGCCCTGGACTGAGGAGAGCCTCTCACTCTCTTGCCACTTTCTTAGACACAGAAGGATTCTGGCTGGATGAAGGTAAAGTATGCAGAATTTAACTTCAGTCTTAGGATTTTATCCAAAGAGTCACTTCAGCAGTATTGATTGGGCACTGTGCTGTGGAGGTTAAAGGAGTTGATATCCAAGTACCTTCAAATGTGATAATTAAAATAAAATGCTTATATTATCTCAGAGGAAGAATGTAAAATAAATTATATATTTTGGTCTGAAAACACACCCTCCACCAGTGGGGGTGAGAAATGGCATCAGTGGAGTCTAATTCCCATATTTCTTTAGATCAAAATGTACCACTTCATTCTTCAACTGTGAACATAAATAAATTCCTACTGCAGAGCATGGTCCACATTGGGAAATGCTTTTCTAATGTCTTTTGGATTATTTTTATGTTGAATTTATTTCACCTGAATATTGGGATATACCAGTACAGCTGAATTCAGAATTGTGTCATCTCTAAATGCTAACTATCTGTCCAAGCTTTCACTATTTAAGCTACTAAAATGTATAATATATACTATAGTATGCAATAAGCTGATTGTCTTTTCTTAATACAGGGTGAATTATTTTTTTATGAAAATAGAGTAAACTCAGAGAAGAAAAAAATTTTCAAAGTTTCTGAAAAGACAAATATTCCCCCTTTTTCAAAAATTCAAACCTGCTTTGCCCTGAAAGCTGCTTTAGCTGGCAGGAGAAAGGTTCTGCTGAAGAGTGAAACACCAGACTAAACATGACTGTATTTTTAAAATAGAACATGGTTTTAGCTTTGCAGCTATCAATTTATGTATTTTTTTTTTAATACTTAATCAAATTTGCATGAAACCTCAGGTTTTCAGGTAGAGCTACCTAAAAGTGCATTGCTGGCATTTGTCTTTTCAGAAGCATAGAAATAATTTCGTGGATTGAGCACTATTCACAGTGAAGGATAATTGTATTTGGGAACCACCATCTTTTGACTTTGAAAGTAAAGCCCAGTTTAGTTCAAGGGGCAGATTTGAGGGTACAGTCAAAGATGTGCAGAAGTATTTGAATTTTTTAACTCTGGATCTAGAAATGTTTTATGTTTCCAGTTGCAGCACTTATCTGGGGAGTCCCAGAGAGATTTTGTTTCTGCATGTAAGGGCAAGACAACTACTCAGTGGCCAAAGATACCCCTTTAGTTTATGCCTTTATTCATTAAAATCAGCGAGATCCCTGCCTCTACCTCATGCAAGTGATTTCCTTACAAAATCATGGGAAAACAATCTAAAGACCAAATATCTGAATGACATGATAAGACAAGAGATAATGGTTCTAAACTAAAGGAGGATGAAGTTAGAGTAGGCATAAGAAGGAATAGTTTTAGTGATAGTTTTCCGTGATAGTTTTCCTATCAAGCAGTATTTCCTAGATCTCTACAACTGACTTGTACTGCTCACATTGTGGATTTTTCTCAGAGGCCAGATCTAAGGTTTATTATGTTTAATGGTTTTTATTTTGTCTATCTTCCTCCTGCTTCAGTCTGTTTTAAGGCAGCCTCCTGAGTTCAGTGTTAGTCTCCCTTGGGATTTTGCCACATCTTTGCATTATCTCTTATATATCCTGATCAATACAAAGACATATAATTTTTGCTTCTTCTGATACGTATAAACAACATCCTATATGCCCAAGTGGGTTTCAGACTGTGTACATCTATGGTATTTGCTTCTGTAAGGTGTCTTAGGAGCCAGAGGGCAATAACATTATTTGCTAATATTATCGTATATGAATGTTTTCTTTATGTCTCGGTGTCAGATATGATCACCACCATTAAAACAGGCCCTTATGAGGTTGATTTAATGAGGAAACAGGGAACAGTGACAGAAATGGAGACAACTGTTGGTGTGTTTAGCGCTCCACTCCAAAAAACCAGTTCTCACTATGGATGGTGCTTGAGCAGGACACTGATGTGACAGCACTGAACACATTAATGGGCTTTTTTTGTAATACAAGGAAGCAAAGATGAAAGAAATGCTGCAAATTCAAGATAGCTTGAATATAGAAGTTCCAAGGGGAGCTGATCCAAGTAACACACAACTTTAGGCTACTTACAGCCCCTGCTTCAATGCAAGGTGGAATCTTCTGTCTGTAGGAGACAGTGGTGCCCTCGCACCATCGCACACTCGTTTGCACAGTTTCAGCACATCAAACTTATATTCTGGATCCACTAAAACAAACTTTGTGCAGGCTTGACTTTGCCACAGTTTTGCGTCTTGCTTACATATCACATTATGCCATGAACTACATGGAACAGAGATTAATGGATTTAGAGGTTTTGTTTGTGTTTTTGTTTTTCCCCTGTAGAAATGGATCTACTGACTGCAATCATTTTCCTGGCTGCTTTGCTACACCAGTGTGATGGACAGGTAGGAATACTCATCTATGCAAAACGGACATATCTGAGCCCATTCTGTAGGTACCTGACCTGGTGTAGTCTGGACTAGTGATCTCTAGATATTTACAGTTCAGGGGTGAAGTTGTTGTTAACATGTTAATATAACACATAAAAGATGAACTCTTATTTTCATGGGGTTTTGTATTATTATTATTTATTATTATTATTATTATTATATTTGTTGAGCAACCTGGTCTAGCAGAAGGTGTCCCTGTCCACGACAGGGTGGTTGGACCTACTGAATCTTTGAGGCACCTGCCGACCCAAACCATTCTGTGATTCTGCCTATCAAAATATTCTTCCACTTGTGAGATTAATTTTAAAAATACATTTTCCACAGATAAATAAGCAATTTAGCTAAGAATCAGAAATCTGATTTTTAAATCTCTTAGAGAGGATTAACCTTGTTAGATGTAGAGGTCTACCTTGTAGGAATTTGAATGTGAGCAATTTATCAAGATCTTATTAAAGAATGAAAAGCAATAAGTACTTCAGGGAACCAAATAATCTCTTTCTTCAATAAATCTCATGAGAAATATGTCCTAAGTTGCTTCTTTCCTTTACCTGAGTATAGCAGCGGCCTAAAATAACTGGCTGAGTTGTTATTTCTACCACTGCAAATGTACTACAAGATGTAGTACACTTCTTCTTGGGGTAGGTTTAGTTGCCCAAACATGTTTCAGTTCAGCTTGAGACTCTCCAGGATCCCTGAGCCACTCACAGGTGGCTGTACAGTGAGCTACACCTTTCTGGAGCAGCAGTCTGAGCATATCTAGGGCTCTCTGGACACTTCAGACGGCATTAGATGCCATTTTAAGCCACTGACTATGTTCTTTAAAACCTAGAGTTGAGCTCTGAAGGCAAAGCAGTGGGATTCATTCATAATATTTGGACATTTCAAAATTTAGTCTCATTTTATGTTTTTCTCTTCGAACATAAAGGTAAACTGAGATGACTTTTGAATATTTACATACTTCCAAATCTTACAACACACAAGAGCTAGAGGCTTTTTTCAGAGCACACAAGAGGTCTAAGCCAGCCTTGACATCTAATTCCAGAGCTAAGCTTTCTCCATGTTTGATGTGGAGAAATCTGAAGGCAGAATTCCTGTCTACAAATATCATTCAAGGTCATATCTCCTAATGAAAAGTGCAGTTCAAATCAAGGAAGGAAGAAAAAAATATTATAATAATAGAAGAACAAATAAAAGAACGTTGAGAATTTCCAAGAAACTTTATATTGAGAAGCAGCTCCTAATTTATCTTGTTTATTAGGCTTCTGTTAACTGGGACCTTGTTATTGTTTTCCAGGATTTTCCATATAAAGGAGCGAAAATTTTCTCCTTTCCTAATTCTAAGCCTAAACACCAAAAAGTGATCCTTGATCAACACAATGAAATACGCAGATCTGTATTTCCCACGGCCAGGAACATGTTGAAAATGGTAAGCTATGCATTACAACTTGCCTGCTTTTCCCTTAAAAGAGAGGATAGAGAAACCCTAGTATCAAAGCAGGCTGAGAGATGAAGGGATTGAGAGCAGCCCTGAAAAGAAGAACTTGGGGGTGTTGGTTGATGAGAAACTCAACATGAGGCAGCAATGCCCATGTGCAGCTCAGAAAGCAAATTGTGTCCTGGGCTGCTCCCCACCAGCGTGGGCAGAAGGGAAAGGGGAGGGATTCTGCCCCTTGGCCCCCTCAGGTGAGACCCCACCTGCAGAGCTGCCTCCAGCTCTGAGGTCCTCAACATTAGAAGGACATGTAATTGCTGGGGTGAGTCCAGGGGAGACCACGACCACAAAATCAATCAGAGGGCTGCAGCACCTCTGCTGTGCAGACAGACTGAGAGAGCTGGGGCTGTTCAGCCTGGAGCAGAGAATGCTCTGGGGAGACCTTAGAGCCCCTTCCAGTACCTAAAGTGGGTCTATAAGAAAGATGAGGAAAAACATTTTATCAGGCCCTCTTGCAATAGCACAAGGGGTAATGGTGTTCAATTAAAAGAGCGTTGGTTTAGATTAGATATAAGAAGAAGAATTTTATGAGAAGGGTGGTGAAACACTGGCAGAGATTGCCAAGAGAAGCTGTGGCTGCCCCATCCCTGCAAGTGTTCTAGGATGGGTTGGATGGAGCTCTGAGCAGCCTGGTCTAGTTGAAGGTGTCCCTGCTCATTGCAGAGGGGTTGGATTAGATGACCCTTCAAGGTCCATTCCAACCCGAACTATCTACAATTCTGTAATTCTAAAAAACAAAACACATGCCCTGGAGGAAGCAAAGAGCACGTGAAGCAAAGGAGGAGCAGGAGTCCGAGCAGCAGCTTCTGAATCACACACTGTCAGGGGGGAGATAAAAGATCTAGATCTGCATAACCATTTCTCCTCACATGAGTTTGCTTTGCCCATCGTTTCTCCCATCCCTTTCACTCCTGATATTCCTTGTTATTCCCTATGCCATGAACAGATGAGCTGGTTGGTGCTTTGTGGTTAAGCCTGCACAGTGAGACTTGCAAACATTCCCTAGGTTCAAAGCCCAGCTGGTGCCTCTCATTCCATCCCAGCTGCACCTGGGCTGAAAATCAGTTCTATACTATCCAGTGCACTGCACCCTGCAATGTTCACTCAGACACAAGTCTGACAGAAAGCAGCAGTATGTTATAAAAATCCTATTAATCAGGACCATCTGGAGATCAGGACTGTCTGATATAACTGTGCAGAGTTACCTGCTCTGGAATCTTCAAGAGTAGAAAAAATGTGGTTCCTGTGCCCTAGGAGTGTAAACTGGCACTACTCCTTCTCTTCTGTTGAGGACTGCGAGAACATTAGTGCACAACACCCAAGCAATTACCCATTTTTTTTATTTCTCATGGACAGCACTAACCTATTTATGAACTGGATACTTTTTCCTTTGTGTCTTTCAGGTGTGGAGTGATAAAGCTGCCAAAAGTGCTCAGAAGTGGGCAAATAAGTGTCAGATGAGAATCAGTCCAAGGGAGCAGAGAACCCTTAATGGTACTGACAAGGATGGAACCTGAGCTGATGGGTTAATGTTTGCAGATGACCTCTGGGAATGTGAAATAGAAATAAGGATAACTTTTAATCTGTTGTAGAACAGTTTTAGGATTATTAGAATAGCTATTATTATTAGAATACATTTTTAGGACCTGGTCTAGTAAAAGGTGTCCAGGGGGACTGGAACAAGATGATCTTTAGGTCCCTTACAACCCAAACCATTTTATGATTCTATGATTGTTAAACACAGAACTATCATCTTTGTCAGATAAATACCCTGAAAGACAATTTATTGGAACTGGAGAGAGAGTGGATACTTGCCCTATATTTGCACCTTTTAAGTGTCCACTTTTGTCTCCTGCTGGAAACAAGACAGTGCCATAGATGACTGTTGGTGTGACTAAGTACAGACGTTTTTGTGTAATGTTTTGTGGTCTAAATATCTGTATCTGAAAGCTCATCAAAATCACAGTAACATTTCCTGCAGCTTTCAGAGGATGAGGTGTACTGTCCTCTTAAAGTCACAAGGCAAAGAGATTGGCATCCTAGACAAAGTTTTTTAGACTAAAACTCCAACTTCTCCCACCCCAGAGCTTGCTTCTCTGCTAAGGAATAAAACAGACTTTCTTCTACTGCAGGTGTCACCTGTGGCGAGAATGTGCAACTATCGTCTTACCCAAGAACGTGGCCTGAAACAATCCAAACATGGTACAGTCAGTCCTCCAATTTCAAATACGGATATGGACCAACCTCCAAAAATGTCAACATCGAGAGCTACACTCAGGTAAGGAAAACTGAAACACAGTGCAGTGATACACTAAAGTTACTGCAGTACCCTTAAGGCAGCTGGGAGTTATTTATAATTATTAGAACAATTATCACTGTCATCAAACTATTATCTATCATTTACATTCTGATCCAAAGATGAATGATAAATCAAAATTCTTTTCCATATAATTATGAGGCAACGGAACCAGTATTTTTTAAGAGTTGTCCATAAGAGAAACATTATCCAGTAGAAATATCTTTAATTTAGAAATACATTTAACTTAGAAACACCTTTAAATAAGTACCTTTAATTTAGAAATAATTATTTTCTATATATGGGTGAAATTCCCAATTAAGAAATGTCAAAGCAAAATATATATGACGAAAGTATTTGACCTGAGACTTAAGTCTCTATCCAGAAACTGTGTTCAAAAACATTTTTCTATGTATTCTTTCTGACTACCGAACTGTAAACTAAAAAGCTGAATAGAAAAAATGAAAGAAAAAAATTCCTTCTATTATTTTGTGAGCTTTTTGTTGAGAATTGAGTAAAGATGACTGAAATAATGTGCTTATTTTTCATTCTACAGCTAATCTGGTACAACAGTTACCAGGTTGGATGTGCAGTTTCCTACTGCCCTACGAACACCTACAAGTACTTTTACGTTTGCCAATACTGCCCTGCGTACGTACTGCCTGCTTACTCATGATGGATATGGATAATTATGGATTATGGATACGATCCCAAAACCCCCCTGTGACCCACTGGCCATGTGTGGGATAAAATGACTGCAGTCTACTTTGACCTTTTATAATTTTAAAAATACTAGCGTGAGTTGTGGGCTTAACAGCAGGTCGAATAGCAGTATTTATTTTACTTCACGCTGAAATAGTTATTAGGGAAATTTCAGCAGATGAACAAAGGTGTAGCTCTGGCAGAATCAGGCATAAACCACGCTATAACTTGGACCACAAAGCAGAAAATCAGATGCAAAGTGAAAGCCAACAGCAAATGAATATTCAGAAGTAAATAGCCCATCTCAAGCAGCTGGTGTCAGAAGGGGTCTGCTGAGGTTATTGAGCAACCTGGTCTAGTGGAAGGTGTCCCTGCCCATGGCAGGGGGTTGGAATAAGGTGATCTTTAAGGTCTCTCCCAACCCAAATGATTCTATGATTCTGTGACTCTATGATTGCCTTTTAAGCCCCAATCACTTGCAAACCACTAGAAAAGCAGAGCTAGAAAACACATAATTTTTTAGTGGATAATGCTATACAAATAATTAATTTCGTTTCTTTAAAACTTATTGTCCCTCTTATTTAAAATCAAATTTATTGTATTCGATGAATATCTGAAACTCAAACATGACTGCCCATGAAAATACTTTTATCCAAAAGCCTCTGGATGTCTTTCACTACAATGACCCCTCTTAATGGCACAGACTTTCGCATTGATCTTGTCATGTCTTGTATTTCTTTCAAATTTCAGAGGAAATAAAGAAATGCAAATAGCTACACCTTACAGAAGTGGACCAAAATGTGCAGACTGTCCTGGCCACTGTGACAGAGGGCTTTGCAGTAAGTGACTCTATTCTCCTCCTGAAAACAAACCTCAGATAGCGATGTTGATCCCGTGTAGCATTTTTCTTTTACATGGTTATTTCTTGTTAATCTTGATGAAAGATCTTAGAGCTGCCCCTTCCATTACCCACCCCCAGCAATAACAGTGGTTAAATATCCCATCAGAGCAGACAGTACCCTGAGCAGAGGGGTTGGACCAGATGACCTCCAGAGGTCCCTTCCAATCTCAACCAGGTGATTGATACCCACCTTGTCACCTGCATTCCCTTTCTATAATATTGAAGCAATTTTAACAGCAGAGCAAAAGCGCAAAGATTATATAGACAAGAAAAACTCGAATCTTACGGAAAATGCAGAAGTGTCAAACCAAAACTTGGTTTTCAATTAATATTTCACGTGTTTGTTTCTCTCTCTCTTATTTTAGCCAATCCTTGCAAGTATCAAGACCTCCTTGGAAACTGCAAGAACCTGAAAACTTTATTTGGCTGTAGCCACTCACTGGTGAAGCAGAAGTGTCCTGCAACCTGCAAATGCACTACGCAAATCATATAAAGTCCTGGTGGATGTCATTACAGCCGCTGTGAGACTCATAAGAAAAGTGTAGAACTCACTGTAAAGTGTATTCACTCTCAGTGCATCTGCTCAGATTGGTAACAATTTTATCTGGAATCTGAACGTTATTTTAGACCTAAATTAGACTAGTACCCCAAAATAAGTTCTGCTGTTATTTTAGGCTTTGTAAAAATTATGCTTAAGCTACTAATGTGTTATTTTGTGGCTTTCCTTGCAGTGGCTCTGCCACTGGTTAATTTCTTTTTAATGGGAAAAACACTTTTAAAACACTTCAGGGGTTTTTTTGCATAATATGTGAAATGCCACTAAACTTTCTTCTTTTACCTTTTTGTTGATTGTCAGTGAAATGTATTCCTGCTAAATAAACACACGATTTACCACTGGTTCACAAACAGAGCTTTTAATCAAAGTTATTTATAAATCAAGGTGTTGGGTTTTTTTAATTTGGAAAATTCGTGATGGATATTTCGAGTCTCTTTTACACTGCATGTGACCGTGGATGAGACAGGAAGAGAAATACAAAGCGAAGAGGGATGTAATTTTTGTACAAGCAAAATAGGAGGCACACATTGAATCTGACAACTTTTACTTTGTGGTCTAAACACAAAGATTCTGATAGGTCTGTTTGTGCAGGTGACAAATGGCTCCTCCCTACTAATCTTCTTCCTTACAGTTTTCCAAAATGATCCATCCTGGTGCCATTCAGGATGCACTAGGGTGTCCCACAGGCCCTCCAACTGCTCCTCAAGACTGCTGCTGGTCTCCCGTAGCTCTCCAGTCACGTATACCAGCCCTGAGCAGGGCAGATCCCACTTGCAACCTTCCCTTCCTATTTTAGACCAGTAAAAATCATTTTCTCCTAAGGACTGCAATTCTAGTTCAAGACACAGGAGGGTGAGCCATACCCAGACATTGATCTGCTTCGCTTTTTCATTTTGCTACCTGTAGAAAGAATTTCTCCTTCCTTTAGACATTAAATTTCTGGGCCAACCATGGCCTGATTTTAACAATTGCTTGCACTGTATTTCTTAGTTAATACTGGCTGAATAAATAGTCACTATATATAGAAACAGTCTGGGAGTGGTTTCTTCCCCTCTATTGTTTCATCCCGTCTCTGTTGGTCAGATTACTATCATATTAAAGCAATTGATAGCATCAAATTAAGGTTTCCAGGACATCAATGGCTAATTCTGGTAGGCTTGATTTTTCTACCTGCCTGAAGCTCAGTTTCACCATCAAGACCATGCAGGGCTCCAAGAAAGCTGGAGAGGGACTTTTTACAAGAGCATGGAGTGACAGGACAAGGGGGAATGGCTTCACACTGACAGAGGGCAGGGTTATACTAGATAATGGGAAAATATTCTGGACTGTGAGGGTGGTGAGGCCCTGGAACAGGTCTCCCCAGAGAAGCTGTGGATGCCCCATGCCTGGAAGTGTTCAAGGCAAGGCTGAATGAAGCTTGAAGCAGCCTGGGCTAGTGGAAGTTGTCCCTGCCTATGGCAGTGGGTTTGGAACAACATGATCTTTAAGGTCCTTTCCAACCCAAATCATTCTGTGATTTGTGGAAAGCGTAATTCAAAGAAAAGCTGCATTGAAATTTCCTAAGAAGGCAATGTTTTCCTCAGAAAACACTATTCTATGAAACCTCAACTCTCTTACAGCGGTATACAAAATTTTGGAAGAACTTTCAGGTGTTTTCTGGGTTATTTTCAAAGACTTATTTTTTTGCTTAAAACCAAAGAGATGGGTGTTAAAACTCCTTCCACGTACACATTTCCTCTTTCCTCCTTCTCTCTCTGGGCTCATGAATATTTAACAAAGAATTATTTTATTATTAGGGATTTCTGAGAGAGTTGCCTCCCCAAAGATCCAGCTTTTTTGCTCTGGATATCCGGCTATGGTGTTTGAGCATGGCAGCAGCAGGAACTGGAAGGGATCTTCTCCAACCTGAAGTGCCTCCCTGGAGCACCAGGCACCCAGCTCGGTTACTGCAGAGTATCCAGGCACAACTTTTACACTTCTATAGAAGATATCAAAAGATTCTGCTTCCCTACCAGTGTGGAATAGAACAAATAGCAGGTGAAATGAAATGCTACGTGGATGCTCCTTTTTCTTAGCGCAGGCATCAAGGAGCGCGTGGGTCACTTGGTTGTTCCTGTCCCTGGAAAGGCTGAGATGCTGCTGAATGTGGGTTTATCACACACAGATGAGGTAAAAGCAATATGACAGTCACTGAGATCCAGCATGTCAAATGAAATTTTTCTCCATTCTTTGACTGTATTTTCGCAAATTTATTTTTCATACTGATGTCTTGAAAATTGTTTCCTTTATGGTATTAGCACATGCTTTTGGTATGTGCTGCATTGTGCTACTTTTTAGGTGTTAGTCCAGGCTTGAAGCAAATAACACCAGGAATTTCTTACAACTTCTATTCTGGTTCCAGATGTACTCACAAGAAGCACATATGCCGAGAGATGATAAGAGTAACTACTGTGGTACAAGTCTAAGTCTTATCTGTGGGGAGTGGTATAAGAACTCTTCAGCAGACAATTTACATGACAACAGTTTTAAACATATCTTTGAACAAATGCTATGAAGTAACTTAACAGCTGGAGAGCTTCTGAAGAAAGAACATTTTTTGATATTTAAAATGCACCAACTGCAATAGTCTCATTATCTAATTTGGCTGTCTAAGAATCAACCTCTGGGCTAAGTCCAACGGAAGGTCTTTCACTTCCAGTATCTCAAAGTCTTGCTGAGAGTCATGGGACTGTATCTTCCCTGTTTTTCTCCAGCTATTGGTATGTTAGAACAAACCTTCCATCAAACTTGCCTCACTCATGTCCTTAACATATCTCACCTACAATAACAACTGGTTAAACAGGGAATTACAGAATCATTAAGATTGGAAAAGACCTCTAAGATCAGTCCCACCCTAAACCCAGCACCACCACTTTCACCACTAAACCTCGTCCTCCAGTGCCCCATCCACATACCTTGTAAACACCTGCTGGGATGGTCACTTCCCTGGGCAGCCTGTCCCAGTGTTTGACAACCCTTTCCGTGAAGATTTTTTTCCTAATACCCAACCTAAACCTCCCCTGGAGCAACCTGAGGCCACTTCCTCAGGACCTTGTACTAAATGGAAAGCGAGGGTTGAAAACCTTCACAACGCCATTAGAAATTTGTGTTGTCAGAATGTCCAATTTATTCCCAAAAAGCCAAAACTCTGGCAAGATAGTTGAGCAAGACCAAGCAGCAAAGGTCCATCAGAGCAGGGACAGGACAAGGATGTTCCCCACCCCTGGGCTGCTCCCGGTTTTCTAGGCCAGGCTGCCAAAAACTGTGTTCCTCTAAATGTAAGGGCCACAGTTAAACTGTGAAAAACAGGAGATGAACTTTCTCATTAAGAAGTTTCTTGACAGCTACTATCTCTGCTCTGGGCTGAGAGCAAGACATTTAACCTTGAGCTTCAGACCCACTGACTGCAACACAGAGATAATCCAAGACATTCACGGCAAGGAAGATCAATTAGTGAACGCTGAGAAAGAACCTATGAAGCACTGACACCTGTTGAATATAGTATCACATTTGATAGCCACACCTCCACATAATTATATCTCAGTTTGACCACAAGTCAAGGGGACAGGGGGTACCAGGAGATACAAGGAAGGAAGTGACACTCCCTCCCACATCGACTCACTGGTGACATTTGAAGGTTCATGGGCTGGTCACTGGGCTCAGCCCTCTGCTCTGGGGTCTGTGCAGTGCCACAGCTGGGCTGTTCCCGAGGACTAACAGAGATACTCTGTCACCAGCATCAATAACAAGTCTTGTAGAATGGCAGTTTTGAGGAAAAGTTGAGGCCCCAGATTGGCATGGAAATGCTCTCTCCCACACTGAGGAAATGGCCCAGACTAACTATTCATTCTGTTAGTGATGGGCAACCTGAGGCTCAGCACAGGAGTAACTGAAAGGGACTCTTTAAAATGGTTATCCTCACATTCTTGGGGGTTTTTTTTCCACAGGAATGGAAATGACCACTTCAAATCAAATGGCATTGGTCGCTTTCTGTTTCAAAACATTAACACTCCTTTTCTTCTTTCTTCTCTACCTCCCACTTCTGCATAAAGTGGTGGAAGTAAAGGAGGAAAGCCCAAGCTGCCACACTAAAATCAAATTCAGGCTTTTGTTCATTTCGTTGACAAATTTTGAGTGAAGCACAAGATTTTTTATTTCATTCATTAACTTTAAAACACAAATTTTTATTTAGTGCAGGTAAAATCATTCACCTATCTTCTTTAAAAAGTCTTTTCCCAATGGAAACGGATTCCAGAAATGTATACTGAAGATAATAAGGAAATATATGTTAAACCATGTTATTTTTATTTAGCGATACACAGTATTCTTTGTGCAGGCACATATGATAACTCAAGTTACCCACCAAGTGATTCCTAAAGGGACAAAAGATGTTTATTTTGGCAAAAGTTGAAGTGTAGCCCTTGTGATTTTTGCACAGGACTGAAACACTGAAGAGCAGGGGAGAGTTTCTAAGAACTACTGTTTCTAAGGCACGGAAATTACATTATTTCTGTAAATTCAAAGCAAGAATGGATTCACCTCTTGTGCAAATGTGACTGTGCAACTCTGGCCACACAGTTGAGGAGATTTTCCACCCTCACCCACCAATGTATCAGAAAACATATAAAATGTCTCCTGTTTATATGAAACAGACTCTGAAGTTGATGGTTTTTTTTAGGAGTGGCTCCCATGCAGGTGTCACTATTTCTTGTGGCAGGAGATGTTGCTCAACGTCTTGGTCTTTATTCTTAATTTTTGCACAAAACCAAGGATACATATACTGTCTTTACAAATTTAGTGAAAAAAAAAATTCTAAGCATTAAAACTGGAAGAGTCAGCAGCAGCCTTCCATCTGAACGAATCACAGAATCAACCACAGAATCATAGAGTCAACTGGTTTGGAAAAGACCTCCGAGATCATCAAGTCCAACCCTTGATGAAGAAGGACATAAAAACTTTACAATTAGAGGGAAAAGCATTTATCTAAGGTGGTATGTACTAGCCTACCTACAATTGCAGGAAAAGTCCTCAATGACCTAAAAATTCCATGTTCCTAAACAGACAAATGCTGCGTGATTGAAGAGGCAAAAGAAAAATCAGCCACGATAAATAAGGTGTTGGAAGGAGCAACCATGTTTCTTCCACAGATTGGAGCACATCAGTGTTCCTGAGGAAATCAACTTATAAATCAGAAAGGAGAGAAGAGACAATGGAAATGAAATGTATAAAGGACCAGGAGGGAAAAGTGAAATGAAAGCAAGCTGTAGAGTGTAAAGACTGGGAGAAAAAACGTGCGATAAGGCAGAAGCCATCCAAAAATTTAGAAAGCTTGCTGGACAGGCAAAAATCACCAGAAATATCAACAGTCATCCAAACTTAGCATTTAATAGTGAGCATTGAGGAGGTTTTAGTGCACTCAGCGCACTCATGTTAATGTCCCTGACCAACCTCCTGTGAAGGTTCTCCCACCACCTGCCCATGGCCCCAGGAGCCCCGTTTTGGCTCAGCCTGTCTCATCTGTGCCTGTCTCTAGTCTTGTCTCCTGCATTAGCCTTGGACCATCCTCTCTGTAATCAGTAAACATAAGGATGGATGCATTTGAAGCACAAAACCCATCCGGACAATTTTGACGTAATATTGACCGTAATAAGTCATCAACCAAGCTTTAACCTTCGGAGCTTAGATTATTCCAGCAGCTTCACACTGGGAGTCATTGCAGATCTAGACATATCTGTTGAACAGATCAGTCCTAAAGATTTTTATCTGTCCCTATAGGAGTTATTTAAGGCTGCAATGCATGTTTTAGAGATAAATAGGGAATATCTAAGAACTGTGTGGCATCTAATGAGCTATGGCATGAAAACTTGTGTCTTTCACAGCTTGGCATGAATGTTTCAGAGACTGGATTTTTCCACTGAAGTTATTTTTCTTTATATACCAATTTATTTGCTCCCAATTCACAGTAGTACCTCTAGTGTTGGCTTGTCCAGGAAGGGCTGTTGTATTTTAGATAGTAAGTTGGGTTGCAGTTGTTCATTGAATTTGTCCTTGGCCCATTCCGAGGAAATAATAAATTCATCTTGTCAGTTCAATAGCACAGGGCTACCTCTGGTTACTCAGTGATTTAGTGTCCACTTCCTGATAACTAAAAAACAGCCATGTAAATTAATTATGAAGGTCACAAATCATGGCTTTCATCTGGTCAGCACTCAAGCTGCAAACAAAGTCCCTACTGTTCTAATATTCAGACAACTGCAGGAGATGTTAGTTGTGCACAGGGGAAACAAACAATATGGGAGTTTCTTGTAGGAATTTGTTATGTACTAATTGTTCTACCCATATTTGCAACTCATGCCAAGGTCAAAATGATCAGAACGTGTGGATCAGTGATAACACAAGTACAAACCACACAATTTAACTTGTGTGGCTCAGATTATTGCTTTCTACAGTTTCAATCTACCAGATACCCCCTCCAGTCTGGCTGCTGTAGATGGATCGCTGCAAAGGAACACAGGAGCTACCTTAGCTAGGGAAATTGAAGCTAACAGACCTTTCCACTGAGGAATATTCCCTGATTTTGACCCTTTGAACCCTCTTTGACCCTCCGTGCATGAATTGCAATTATTGTGGCAAACTTAGCATCATGTATCACTTCAGATTTCGATACCGTTTGTGCACTCTGCAAGATTTGGTGGAGAGAGGAGTGTTTAACCTTCTCAATAGGAAGATACAATGAAGGGGGAAAGATGGGAACAGGCTCTCTTGCTGAAACAGCAAACATGCCAATTTTCCTGGAGTCATCACTCAGGTGATGTGGCCTTTCCTTACAACAAATGGATCACACAGGAGTTTTGCGGGAACAACAGAGCCTTTTACTGAGCAAAATTGTAACTGTGAATGATCATCTGTGGCAAAATAAATAAAGAGAATTTATAAAGCTGAAGAGGGTTTATCCAGTTTTCAGAAAACAGGGAAATGGAAAACACCAAAATTACCATTTACAAATAGAGACCTTAAAATTCAGTAACACAGAAAAACGGTAAAAATTTGATATGAGGAATAAAAATAATTCAGCTTGTTACAGACAGGGCAAAGAGACAAATACACTTAACGCTGCAGTTACATCAACTAATGCCATAGTTCTCTAGAGTCACTGTTTCTGAGAGAATGTACTGACAGGACATGGGGTAAAGGCTTTAAACTGGCAGAGGGCAGGTTTATATTGGATATTAGGTAGAATTTCTTAGCTGTGAGGGTGGTGAGGCCCTGGCACAGGTTGCCCAGAGAAGCTGTGGCTGCCCCATTCCTGGAAGTGTTCAAGGCCAGGTTGGACAGGGCTTGGAGCAACCTGGGATAGTGGAAGGTGTCCCTGCCCATGGAAGGGGGGTTGGAATGAAATGATCTTTAAAGGTTCCAACTTGTGCCAGTGCTTCAACACCCTCACAGTAAAGAATTCCTTCCTAACACCCAAGACTCAACCCAATTCTCTTCAGCTTTCTTTAGAAGTGCCCTTTGCTAGTGCTCTTCTAGCATGATGCAAAGCGTGAACACAAATACAGGTGTACTCGCAGCTGCAGTGTGGATTTTGAAACCCAAAGGGAATCCTCTGTGAGGAAAGACAACTGAGATGACACACTGCCATGTCCGCAGTCATCTCCTTGGGCTTTTTTAGAAGCTTAACACCTACTTGCCCTTAGAGCGAGATTTGCTAAAGGACTTCATGCTGGCAGGAACAGCCACCTCAAGTGCCCAGTTATGAGTAAGCACAGAGAACTGGTAGGGAGCAGGAAAAACACAATAGCATAGGAAAAGTCAATAAACATATGTGACTTCTCACTAACAACTTTTGTAAGCGCCATCTGAGACTTTAAAATATACATCTAATCGTTGCTATTTTACTATTTCTTATTGCTCTCACAGGATAATCGGTAGAGCTTTTAGGTGTATGCAAATCATCCATCTTAGCCGAGGTAGGCCCTTTTTATCACCAGAGCAGTACAAACAGCTCACTGGCCCTTGTGGAAGGGAGAAGAGCCCTGTTATCTCTTGTACACAGCTTTTCTGCAACTTTGGGTTACACCTCAACCAAAAGCTTCTGCTTCTGCATTTTATTCCTGCTTTGTAACGCTCATGCAATAAAAGCAGAACATGAAAGACTAAAGTTTTTAAGCTCCTCTTTAAGTCCCACTTTAGCCAAACACAGCTTAACTGGATGTAATTCTCTGGAATTCCTTCCAGTGTTAACTCCCTTGAGTTCTCTGCACATTGGAAAGATTAAAAGTATTGTACAGTAACCAGGTAAAGTCTTACTTAGAGAACAAAGTCTGTGAGCTTTCAAATGGAAAAACAAAACACAGTTACTTCAGCAAGAGGCACTGTAATATCAACCTAAACTAAACCATCATCTACCTATAATGTGTGACTGGTTTTTGTCCATTACCACTTCCTCTTCTGGTGGACATCTTAGTCTTCCCTGTAATAGATTTTTAGTGGTGCATTAATGACCTTATTTTCCCCATGTTTTCAAGAAATCAGATAAGAGGCTGGTGGGAGTGATATAGATCCACCCAAGACAATCTCATTGTTGCTGTCCAAGGAGTTGCAAAGCTCACTTGCTGTTAGTCCCTTCTTTAAGGTAAAGACTACTTAAGGACTGCACGGACAAACTGAATTTACTTGGCTGAGCTTTCAACCTGGGGAGAGGTAGGGGATCTGCTGACTCAAAGAATTAAAGTTAGTGTTTAATGAAGAAACACTTCTACCGTGACACCACAGAAACGGGACAAATGTCAATGTTCTCAAAAAAACTTACTCAGCTCAAAGGCCAGGAGATCTAAGAAATGTTTTTGCTACAGTGTGGGTATGGGCTGCACCTTATCCTACGTCCCTGCTTTCTGTAGCTGTGTTCGCAGTAAGAGCACGCACCAAGTAGCTTGAAGATTGGTGTGCACCCAGGCCATGCTCTGTAAATCCACATCATTGATTGAGGGATACTCATAGCTCAGACTTCAGTGAACTGAGCTCAGAGTCTTAAATAACATCAGCCTCTTCTAGGAGACATCCTGAACTTGATCGGAGCCTTTGCCAGCCAACAAACACGACCAAAAGGGGATTTTATCCTTCTGGAAGCTTGAAACTCTGCCATAACTGTTCGTATCCATTTGCATTAAGGTTGTGATATGTCACCAACACC
The DNA here is from genome assembly GCA_013396775.1 of Cephalopterus ornatus. Classification (NCBI taxonomy): domain Eukaryota; kingdom Metazoa; phylum Chordata; class Aves; order Passeriformes; family Cotingidae; genus Cephalopterus; species Cephalopterus ornatus. The sequence continues at coordinate 346,099 of VZRE01013999.1, forward strand.
CCATGTTTTCATCATTTGGAAAAACAGGATAAAAGCCCCAACAGCCATTTAAAAGACAAATACGTAAAGTTACTTAGTAGATCCAGGTGTGCAACAATATTTATAAAAGAACAACCTCACTTCTCCCATTTCATTTATAGCCATCAGGATTGGGATGAAGCTAATCAGGAGGCACAAGGGAATTTCCTGAAGACCAGCAGGTCCAGTTGTGTGCATTTTGATTGCCCTGTGCAGCATCTGGATGAACACAGAAAGACTGCTGGCCTTTGAAATGAGATGTTGCAGGTGGTTGTTGCCCATCACCTGAAAAACCTGTGTCAGAAACAAGGCAACCAGGAAAAAAAAACGGGAATGACCAACATTCCATTGACAGGGCAGTTGCTTCAGCTGGGAAATATAGCAGACCAAAATGCAGGACCTACTAATTTTCTCCTGTGAACAAACGTTCCAGTGGGCTGCAGGATCCAAACCTTGTTTTCATGATTTAACAAAATAAACATGCCATATTCTCCACAGATGGTATGATCTATGGCCCACAACCATCTGTAGAAGTTTATCAATTTAGTAGGAAACTTCATTCATACACAAAACAAAACACCTAAAAAAAGTGGGAATAATTTCCTTTCCTTTAGAGAACTTCCCCCAGAGAATTTCTACTGGAGAAATTAAGCTGTTTTTGTTTAGAGCTGTGTGTACAGGGGACAGTGGTTACAGATCTCTGTCAGTGCCAAATGTTTCTTGTGATTCCATTTTCCTCTTTTCTTGGAGAAATAACTCCCAGTGTTCAGCAGATTCGGCAGAGAGGGGAGTCCACATGCTGTGACCATGCCTTTTCCATGTCCTGTGAAATTATCAGGTTGGGAGGAGCTACAAAGAGTCTAAAACTGTCATTTTCAGTGCTCGGGGTAGAGCAGCATCTTGTCGCAGTCACAGGGAACAACAATCCAAGGTTTAGCTGAGGAAAGCCAGGACTGTTTTCCTTGCCACCACCAGTGACTCAGGGTATGGATGTTCATCCTTCTTCCCTTGGAGAGGCTTGAGGAGAATATCCAAAAGACCTGCCATTTCCTTAAGCAGTGCCCAGACCCAAATTTGATACAAGTCAAAGCCCATTGTAACAGCCAAAAAGAGAGGCAGTGAGTCAGGCCAAAGTAAGTTTTCACAAAAAATCCAGTGAACAAAGTAGCTCAGCTCCACCCTCTGGATAAAACAACTTCTTCCTCCTTCAGAGCTTATGGTGCCAGTCCTTTTTTGCCTAAAGATGGCAATATTAGAAGTTAATTGGTGACAGATTCAACCTTGTTCATGGTGAGAGATAAGTGTTTCATTTATTTACAAGAGCAAGTACTGGAGTATAAAAATACTGAAATATAATTTCTCCAGAGTGCCTATTTGCATGCAAATCATCTGTACATATCTATGACCCAATGATCTGTGCCTGCTGCACGCTAGTTCACCTCACCAGGAAAACATCTTAATTACTATTTCTGGCCCCCCCAAAAAGAAAGAAAAAATATAGGCGTGAATATTTTTTCGATATAGGTGGTGTCTTTATGTGTTTATGTATCTGCATGTGATTTAAGATACAAAGTAATAACCACAGAGAAAGTCCTGATTGAATGGAATTGACCCATTCTAAATCTTAAGCACTATTAAAAAGCACTTTCCCCAGTAAGATTTCAGCAAGGAAACTTTTCTCTACCCCTGAAAGGACTTCGAATAAGGATTGCACATATGTCATGTGAGATCCTCACCAGGGAAAACATTATGTAATGAATAACACAAGATATTTATGGCCGAGCTACGGGTAAAAAACAATGAACTTTGCTCATGAGTTTGTTCTTTTTTAATCACTTCCCGTGCTAATGTAGGAGCTCACAGGTCCTCACAGTCAAACCTGCCTGCCTGTCTCATCCTGTGGCACAGCAAGGATGAGCAATGGTATTTTAACAAAGCCCTGCTTCCTCTCTTTGAGCTGTTTGAATGAAATACAGTCTCCATGACGAAAAAAACACACGTATGTGCTTATTTTAGCTTTGCCACTTGCTTGATTCTGTGATAGACTGGTGTGTTCCTGCTGAATAATTTGATTTCCCTTCCAAATCCACAGACTCATTTGCGAGGAGAAAAAGCAGAGATAAATTTAAACTTAGTCTGGATTATGGCCTAACTCTACCGTTATATTAGAAAACTGTGAATTGGCCTCAGAAACAGAAAAAAAGCCGTTGCATTGCCCCGTGCAACAGTAGAGAGATACCTTAAAAGTAACTGAGTTCTTTAAATCTCATGTGAGCAGTTTTCCGACAGTATCTCCCCAGGACAGCAGCTCAGTGGAACATCATCTCCCAGAACCTATATATTAAGATTATTTTTATACCTAAGGACTGATACAGTGTTTCACTGCTGTACTCTGGCTCTACTACTTCATGATCGAATCGTCTACTACTGCAATATCATCCCTTTTTTTATTAGGTACCATTTTCCATTAAATAAAGGTTCCTGCTGTACAATTTTGGCCTATCTTCTGACTAATGAATTAACAGAGACCAAGTTATTCGCCATCACATCAATATGATTTTTTATCCACAAAACTTTGAGGAGCCAAAACAAATTTTGACAAGCGATGTGACCCCTTGAGGGCAAAATATCATCCAACAATAAGTGAAATTTGATTTTCTCCTTCATTTTTTGAGAAAGCTTATAACCTGAGCTTTTTAAAACCATGTAAAAGATTTGATGTCTGACATATTTTCATTGTCTGAGTTAAGGGAAATGCAAAAAAACCCCAATAATTCAAATTAAAAAATTGAGTTGTTTTCTTTAAATTCCTTTTTAATAATGCAAAGGTTTCTTTTTTAAGAACTAGAAATATCCTTTTTACTTATAAAGAAGTGCAATCATTTTCTTTTTAAATAAAAGCTTACAATGAGACCTAGTGCTCTGAGAATGAGAACTTCACTGTGAAATAAAACCAAGTACGTCTTCAGGGTGCTGAAGGAGATTCACTTTGCTTATCGCATCCTATATGAAGAGGTAGGAGATTTTCCATGTTTTATTTGAGATGAGAAATTATTTACCTTTTTAAAGAAGAGCTACAACTTGAAAATATTATTGACTCCAGGAAACACAGTTGAGAGTTGCTGTGTTCCTGACTACGTGCAGCAAACCAGGCTCTGTGAGATTTTCTTGAAGGTTATTTCCTTTTTAAAGGAAGGCGGTGAGAAGTACAACTGTAGCCGAATGAGCTGGTTTGCAATACAAATTGGGGGGGGAGGGAAAGGCATGTAAGCAGGATTTCACACACAGAAATAGCCTGGGAAATAGAAATCACTATGTTGATCCATAATATTTCCCTCCCATAGTGGGTGTGACGGTGTGTTCGTGTCTCTATATCTCTTTTTTTTTTTTTTTTGCTGTATCACCCAGACCCACTGAATTAGGCAGCTCTGCTGGAGGCAAACACCCATTATCAAGCTGTCCCAGCCCCCTGCTCTGCAGCAATGCCTTCAGCCTCGGACACCAACATGAGGTTCAAGTTCTCCATCCTGGCGCTCCTTCTGGAAGTGATCGTCATTGTTTTGTTTGGGATATTTGTGGAATATGGAACCAATACTGATTCTGACACCTTATACCCACGTAAGTGCTGCTAAGAATTATAGAAGTTAGAATTTCTTTAAGCTAATCCTAGGCAAGATTTCTGAATAACTTATGAGACCTGGTAATACAGATAGAAAATAAAGTTGTGCTTTGGGCCAAACAAATTTTTCTGAGGTGTGAAAGCAGCAGGTTTCAAAGACAAATTCAAGTTGAGCACATATAAAATTCTGTAAGTACCTAACTGCTGAGAATTTCACTGTTCTGGGAGAGAAGAGTCCTGAAAATAGTTCTAGTGTTTGCACAGCAGGTTAAAACTTGGAGAACTATGTGTTGCTTTGAAAGATTCCAGCATTTTCCAGAGATGAATGGGAGTGTTTCTTGCCAAAACTTCTATCCTGATAACTGTATTAAATAATTAAAATTATTAGAACACTAATAATTCAGGTTTTGAAAGGTTGTCTTATGAGAACATGGAAATTGGGCAGCAAGTGCATCATCACTACAAAATGTTTGCAGAATACAGACTCCATAGTTTTTGTGACAAAGTGGATAACCCCCTGCTCTCTTCCAAAGCAGTGGCTCCGTTAGGCACTGATGGTTTAGCCTTCAAATGCTTCTGTTGATTGGTTGCTCTGCAAATGCTTGATGAAGATGAAGGAGAAAGCTTTTGTCCTGAGAAGTAGTTGTTGACTTCTTGCACCCTCGGCCTCCTCATGCAAAGATAAAACTGTTGTGAATAAATAGAAAACAAAATTTGCAGAGCTGCAGACTGCATTTTCTAGGCTGTACTGAAGGTTTCTTATTCTTTTTCTTGGCTCTGATGCCACAGAGTTGTAGCCCTGATTGCAGTCCCCTTAATAGGGGTCACAGAAGTAGAGAACTCCTTGCCTGTGTGTAGTACCCTTGTAATTTTGAAAGTATCCCTCACTTTGTCTCCTTCTAACTGTCATTTCAGTGATTGTCACAGGGGAATGTGATCTCAGAGTCTAGTCTTGTGTCACGTATTCTCGCAGAGAGCATTGCATGGCTAACAGAACAGTGAATGCCCAGCATTATTCAGCTCCAGATGCAAGTGAGCTGATGAACATGAGGGGCTAATCACTCACATTTGGGTTAACTCCACTGAAATGCAGCAGGATCCCTGGGACACAGGGACTTGCGCTGTGCCAGGGCCCCTTCCATTTCTGTGACACAGCTTGGCCACGTCAATGATAACCATAGGTTCGCAGAATGGTTTGGCTTGGAAGGGACTTTAAAGATCATCTCATTCCAACCTCCTGCCATGGGCAGGGACACCTTTCTCTAGCCCAGGTTGCTCCAAGCCCCATCCAACCTGGCCTTAAACACTTCCAGGGATGGGGCAGCCACAGCTTCTCTGGGCAACCTGTGCCAGGGTCTCACCACCCTGACAGTAAAGAATTTCTTCCTTCACTATCTGCCTGTTTAAAAAGTCATTCTCCCTCTTTTTCATAGCCCCTTTAAGAACTGGGAAGTGCTCTAAGGTCTCCCCAGAGCTTTCTGTTCTCCAGGCTGAACAACTCCTGCTCTCTTAGCTGAGGTCATATTGAACTATCCCAATTGTATTGAACTATCCAAGTTCCTAAATTAGGTGGCCTTAGCTAGATGATATATTGGGAATGGCTCTTGGTCCACTGGTACCCAAGAGGTGACATCTAGGCAAGAGCTATGCCAGAAAGCACAGTAATAATTTGACAGCACTATAAATTGTACTATTTACTAGGGTTTTTTTAATTGTCTGAAACACCTCTCCACCTACCTCTTCCCTGACTCTATCCCAAAAGAACACGACAACAGATACAACCACAGAACAAATTTTTTGGGGGCATCTTTGCATAATTTGGTAAGCCAGAAGGATGATGTTTAGGACACAAGACCTTTAGATTCAGTTTACTGGGGTTTTTGCCCCTCAAGAACTGAGAAAATGCCTTCTCCATTCTCAGTATCATACCTCTGGCTCTGGTACTAAACTGACTGCATTTTTTTGGAATCTCTTTTACAAAGGAAAATGAAGGAAGGTGCACTGGATTCTTCTGCTTAATGCCAGCAATTTAATAGTCTTACAGTACTGTGGTGCATTTCTGAGTAAAACCTCTTCTGGATGGAGGTTGCCTGTGCCTCAGACATCACCATGGGCACTGTGTTCCTTGGGGAGCTCCTGGGACAGGCTGCTTTAATTTAATATCTCTATTTTAAAAAGGCATCAGAGAGAGGGCAGAAGCCTCATCAACATCACAAAGAAGAGGATACTTCATGCTGGATGCCAACACTGCAATATAGGTCTTCAAATGTATCCTACCCAGTTAGGAACTACCTATAGTTATTTCTTCCCTAATACCAGTGTCTGAAAGGTGTGGGAGGAATTTCCTGCTGTCTCCCATGCCTCCCTGCACAGGCTGTGCATGACTGTGCTATTCCTGCATGCTGTCCCTCAGCTGCCCACACTGCTGACCTGTGAGAAACTTTCTGGAACGGGTTTGGCTCATACAAACCAACCCCTTTACCTCCTTCCTAGGTATGGCTTTAAGCAGAGCATGGATAAGGGACTGCTTTTAATAAGTAGTACAGGTGGGAAAAGCGTTTTGGGAGAGAAGAACATGTAGCTGTACAGGTGTGAATCAACCTGTGCCATGTGCCTTTTGGCCAGGCTGCTCAGTTTATGTCCATACTGATATGGACATAATCTAAGCAAACACCAGAGATGTGATGCTGGACTTGTCGATGTTGACCTGACAGAGCTCACTCCCAGTAAAGAACGAGAATAAAAAGCAGGATTTCCTAATATTTGTATTTTCACTTTTAAGACCCCTTCCTCTAAAATTTAGCTGTCTACAAAGTGCACACAAAAGCACAATTTGCCTGAGGACCTGGCAGAAAATTAATGCTGTGGTTATACACGTGTATTAGGATATACCTTGAACCAGGACTTCCCCTGAGTCCACAAAATGATGTGTTCAAACTACTTCCCATGCCATCCCCGAGGATGTTGACACATCTGTACCTCAGAGATTTAGTTGTTCCATCCAGGGGTAAATTCATATTCTTAGAACTGCAGTGCAGGGCCTGATTTTATATGCCTTGAACACCTCAGCACAATAAATTCCAACTGTTTCAGTGGTTTTGAACAGAGGTAAAAATGAAAATAATAATGGAGGATCACCATAGCTTTGCACTCAGGGAAGGAATGCTGAGCTGAGATCATTCCCAATGTTTAGCTTTGCACTGTACTATTTCTGCTGGATGAAAGTACAGGCATAGCAAACTGGACGGACAGCTTCAGGTGCCCTGTGCCACTGGAATGGGAGAACAAGGGGGTGTGGATGGTTCTTCAAGAACTCCAACAGGATTTCTTTAGAACTGGTATCCTGCATTCATCGTCCTGTGATTGATCCATGACTCAAGGCTTGGGAAAACCAATGCATCCCTCCTCAGGGTTCTGTGGTTTACCATTTTAGGCAAAGCAATCAGTTTTAGGATAAACTTAGATACCATAAGGATCTTTGTGTTAAGACTGACCACCTTGCAGTGGAATTATTATGTTGGTCTTGGGCAACCTTGCAGAATCCTGTGCAGTGGTTTTGCTCAGGATCTGCTGGAGCGTTTTTCCCAATCTTTGTTTTCTTGCCTCACAGAACAGAACTACTATGCTTTGCTAAACACAGCTAGTTACTGAAACAGTTCAGCTCAAATCAGGCTGTCTTCTTCATCATTTAAAATCATTCCAGGCCTACTCTTCTCTATAAAAAAGCATGAAGGTAGTTAAAGCTCAAGGTATAGGCTAGACTAGATGGAATTTGTCCTCAACATCCATGAATTAACCTAGTTTTAACCAGGACTTCTAATTTACACTTATTTGTGTAAATAAGTCCAGACAGCTTTAAAATGTCCAGCCTGAGGAGGAAGCAAAAGAACTGGGGATGTTTGTGAACCACCTGCATTTCTATAGAATCATAGAACGGGCTGCCTTGGAAAGGACCCTGGAAAGCATCAAAGATCACCTAATTCCAAGCCAACTGACTGTGCCATTTCTTAAACAGAACGTGAGGGCTCTTACTACACACCTGTAAGTATTTCAGTGCTAGGTCAGGGCTGGAATATGACTCTGCAAATATGGAAGAGTTTATCAGGAATCTCCAGTAACTTACACTTCTGGGCCCTCTTTTGGCTGAACCCGGTAACACATAACAGCAAAACTAAGGAATGCTTAAAGTAGTTGGAAATGTAACTTCAAGCCAAATATTATACTAACCAGCTCAATGTCTCAAGTTTTTCATGCATATTGGCATGTAGGAGCAATGAAATAGAAATGAAAAGAAATGGTTTGTCTATACTAGAGGTTCTTACTAACAATAAAATCAGAAAAAAAATCTGTTACTATAGTACTCAAACCTGTTTGGTTTAGAGCTGATTAAAACACATAAAACTTAAGAGTAAGAAAATATTTTAAAATATAAAATGTCTGTGTTGTGGACATAGTTCATATTAAAAGCCTAAAAAAAAAAGAAAATTAAACATAATAATTTTAAAAGGTAGAAAAAGAACTAGCCATATTTTAACAAAATACATATTTGGAAAAAAACCTCTAACATTTAAAGAAAGACTAAGTATGTGCTGACTAATGATATTAATTTTTTAATTTAAGCTTTACCTTAAAATGACTTTTTCTATTATCCACGTAAATAAATCAATGTCTTGTACAGTAGTTTTTAGGGATCCCAAGCATAATGTTCTTTCTCTAGTGATATTAGAAGGAATATTATCAATAATTAGGTGTTGCATTTCCCAGACATTCAGTCTTCAACTAGTAGACCGGTCATGAAGTGGGGAAGAATGGATCACATCCATGACAGAACTTTGGAATTCTTCTCTTTGGAATTCTTTCCTCCTTTATCCCCACCTTTCTACCCTTCCCAGTCACTTTTCATCATCACTGCACAGACATGTTTTCCCTTCAGATTTTCAGGATGTCCACGTGATGATCTTTGTTGGATTTGGTTTCCTGATGACCTTCCTGAAGAAATACGGATTCAGCAGCGTTGGCATCAACATGCTCATTGCTGCCTTCGGTCTCCAGTGGGGAACCCTGATGCAAGGATTTTGGCACATGCATGAAGGGAAAATCCAAGTTGATTTCAGAAGGTATATGTGCATTTACAAAAATTGATAATTCTACCCCTTAAGATATCAGGAGAAGCCATGAACTACACTGTCCATGGGGTCAGATAGTGTAGAACTTTAAGTTCACGTAAATTTCATTAAGCCTTTCTCTCTACCTCTCAAAATCCATCTGGCTTTCGCCTCTAAGGGGGCCACACCTGGGCCAAAGGAGCCAAAGGGTGGAATGAAATTGGAGGTGCTGTGTTATGTGTGGGCCGTAGGTTCTGCAGAGAGGTTGCTTTGAGCCTCTGAAGTTGTAGAAGCTGGAAGATTTCAGCAGTAGCACAGCATATCCACTGCATCCAGCAGGCGTGGAAGGATCTATCTTTCCATGACACACAGGGTCACAGAAGAAAGTATGGAACAGCATCTCTCTCCACTCACAAGGTTTTCTTCTGCTTCCTAAGGAGTGATTTTCATGAGCATCACACTGCACTAGGGTCTGAACACTGATCATAGAATAAGAGACCTCATGAGCAATGTCTCCAGTAACTTTTAATCGCCCTCCCATTCATCTATCGTGCTGCTACCAAGGTCTCAGAATGTTTTTCACATCTGAAGTTCTATTTTCTGAGGCAACTTGTAGACAATTTTAATGGAACAGCATCCAAACATTACTGCAGGACAAGAAGGAATACTGTAAGTAGCTCCTTAATGCTCACAGGCAGGCATTTGTAGAGCAACCCATAATTCAGTGCCTCTCTGTGCTCCAAGTTCTTGGCAAATTTGTGGGTTTATTTACCTTTGCCATTCCCCAAAACATGTTAATGCTAAACCTGCCTGACAGCTCATGCAAACATAATGCACAGTGACAGAAAGTCATGCAAGACTTTCAGAATTATATGAACCATCAGTCTGAAGCTAAGATGTCATCTTTGTCATCTCCCTGTCATCTTTGGAATCCTAGTGGCAGTCAGGGCTGGAAATTGAGGTGCTAGAACGAGTCCAGAGAAGTGCAACAGAGCTGGGGAGCACAAGTCTGATGAGGAGCAGCTGAGGGAGCTGGGGGGGCCTCAGCCTGGAAAAATTGAGGCTCGGGGCGACCTTCTCGCTCTCTACAACTCCCTGAAAGGAGGATGTAGTCGGGTGGGGGTTGGTCTCTTCTCCCACGTAACAAGTGACAGGGCAAGAGGGAATGGCCTCAAGTTGTGCCAGGGGAAGACTGGATGTTACAAAAAATCTCTTCAGAGAACGGGTTGTCAAGCAATGAAAGAGACTGTGCTGGGAAGTGGTGGAGTCACATCCCTGGAAGTGTTTAAAAAAACATGCAGATGTAGTGCTTAGGGACATGATTTAGTGGTGGACTTGGCAGTGCTGTGTTAACAGTTGGACTCAATGGTTTTAGGGATTCTTTTCCAATCTAAATGATTCTATGATATCCCTGCACATCTGCAATACACATCTCATCTCCTTTTTCACCATAATTTCAACCAATTAAGCACATTTATGGTATAAGCAGGAGGAAACCTTCCCACACTTATTCCTCAGCAGCTGGTGAGATCCCTAGAAAATCCATCGGGAAAGGTTTCATTTAATTTTTAACCCCAAAGATGATCTTGATAATTTTATACCTGAAGAGTTAAAGTTCTATCATATTAATGATATGTCAGGTTGGATATTACAGCCTTTAAACTGCTTTTGTCTTTTTCATGATTTTTTGCTTTGCCTTGTTTTGTTTTTCTTCACTTTCTCACCTTCAGCATGATAAATGCAGACTTCAGTACAGCAACTGCTTTGATTTCATTTGGAGCAGTCCTGGGGAAAACAAATCCCATTCAGATGCTGATCCTGACAATTCTGGAGATCACCATCTTTGCATGCAATGAACATCTAGTTACCGAAGTACTTCAGGTACAACTATTTAGCAATAATTATTTTCTCTTTATAACAAATGCTTTCACTTTGCAATACTTCCAGTTTGCATATTCTAGGTTCTCGTTTTTACCACAGAAATTAAACCATTTAAGTCATCCAGACTTCTCCTTCATCAAATCTTCATCTTTATGCTGTATAAAATCTGAGGTCTTATTTTTGATCCCTGTTACAGGCCACAGATGTTGGAGCTTCGATGACTATCCATGCTTTTGGGGCTTATTTTGGTTTGGCTGTAACCTTAGTGCTGTATCGTCCTGGCCTGAAAAACAAACATGAAAATGATGAATCCACCTATCACTCGGACATGTTTGCCATGATTGGTAAGTGAAGTGAGAGTGAGTGCTGATCAGTTAGTTGTTCATCCCTCTTCCATCTTTCTTTTTAACTGGTTACCTATTATTGCGCTACATCCATTTTCCTAAGTATACTCATAGAGGCAAATTCTTTATAATCTGATGCATGCAGCATGTTTTCAGCGATACATGTATATTTATACAGCTTTTCCTTGCTCAAAAGAAAGATCGAAGTAAAGATGCGTTTTCACTGTGCATTAATGGTGACTTCTTTTTTATTAAATCTTCTGCTTTTAAGCAATATTTCCATATAAATTCGTCATATTTAAAAGGATTGAGTTGTGCCTGTCATGGCAATGACTGTTAGAAACCATATATCTGTGTGTCCATGAGATCTATTCATAGGCTGATTAACCAGCTAAAACTATCACTTATATCTATAGATGATAAAGATGATTTGCATGTGAACTGTCTTGCTAATGCCTCTTATTCTCGTTGGGGTTTCGCAGTGGTGGTCAGCTCTGGCAGTAAGTAGCCCATGACAAGGGGTTAGAACATGTTAGCAAGATTTGACAGAGCTCATGTGTCAAAATCCCAGCAGCCAGTGTCAAAAGCTTTTGTGTATTCTGTTATTTCTTCCAACACTTTGGCTAGTCCATGTTTCTTATTAATCATCTCCCTCATTTCTTGCAGGTACCTGTGTTGCACTGGGTCTTTCACTCTAAAATACCTTGTGTGACTGAATAGCCTTTGCTTTGTTTTGACTTGTATTTCATCCAGGTACCCTGTTCCTTTGGCTGTTTTGGCCCAGTTTTAACTCTGCCATTGCACTTCAGGGAGACATGACAACAGCAATTATCAACACTTACTATTCCTTGGCTGCATGCACCATCGTAACATTTGCTCTCTCCAGCTTGGTGGACAAAAGAGGCAAATTCAGTATGGTAAGAATCACATCATAACCTCTGTTCAATCGAGTTAACCCTCTATAAAAAAGGTGTCACATGAAAGGTGGGAGTGCAGACATTTGCTTGTCTGTCCCCCAGGAAAGTTGAGACCCTGGTGTCTGACAGTCTGTCAGCGTCTTGTAAGGAGACCCTTCACCAACAGATCTACTAGATCGGAGGGTACCTCGACCTCCCTTGTTAGGGAGGCCTGAAGTTGTGTCAGAGGAGCTTTAGGTTGGATATTAGAAACAGGTTCTTCCCCCAGAGGGTGGTTGGACGCTGGAACAACCTCCCCAGGGAAGTGCTCACAGCACCAAGGCTGACAGAGCTCAAGAAGTGTTTGGATGCTATTCTCAGGCATATGGTGTGACTCCTGGGGATGGTCCTGTGCAGGATTGAGTTGACTCAACGATCCTTGTGGGTCCTTTCCGACTCGGTATGTTCTGTGATTCTGTGATGACCTGACCAAGGGGATTGAGTTCACTCTCAGCAAGTTGGGTGGGAGTGTTGATCTGCTGGAGGGTAGGAGGGCTCTGCAGAGGGATCTGGACAGGCTGGAGAGCAACTGCATAATGTTCAACAAGGCCAAGTGTCGGGTCCTGCACTTGGGTCACAACAACCCCTGCAGCACTACAGGCTGGGGGCAGAGTGGCTGGAAAGCTTCCTACTGAAAAAGAGCTTGGAGGTGCTTGTCCACAGATGAACACAAGCTAACATGTACTCAGGTGGCCAAGAAGGCCAATGGCACCTGGACTGTGCCAGCAACAGTGTGGCAGCAGGACCAGGGCAGGGATTGTCCCCCTTTGCTGTGGGCACTGGTGAGGCATCACCTCGAATCCTGGGTCCAGTTTTTGGCCTGTCATTACAAGGAAGAAATTGAGATGCTGGAACGAGTCCAGAAAAGGACAGCAGAGCTGGTGGAGCACAAATGTGATGAAGAGCAGCTGAGGGGGCTCAGCCTGGAGGAAAGGAGGCTCAGAGGGGACCTTGTCACTTTCTACAAGCACCTAACAGGAGGTTGTAGCAAGGTAGGGGTCGGCCTCTTCTTCCAGGTAAAAAGTGACAGGATGAGAGAAAAAGGCCTTAAATTGTACCAGAGGAGGTTTAGATTTGATATTAGGAACAATTTCTTCACAGAAAGGGTTGGAAAGCACTAGAGCACACTGTCCAGGGAACACGGTGGTGGTGCAGAGTTGATGGTTGGGCTTGATAATTTTAAAGGTCTTTTCAAACCTTAATGATTCTATGAATCTGTGATGATTTTCCCTTGTCCACAGGACCTGCTTAGACCACAGTGACATTAGTCCAGTGTTCAGGTGGACTTCTGGGTCTTATTCCAAAGACAACCTTATTTGAGTTATCTTATTACAAGAGCCAAAATAGGTCTCCCAAGGTCTCCCTGACGATCTCACAGAGCACCTGCACAACAGGCAAAACCAAACTAAGTTGGGGCTGCCAGGCAGACAACCTTTCATCTCCTTGCCCTAAAATGCAGCCCTATATTTTCAGCCACTTCTTTCCACCAGCTACAGTTTTTTCTGAGCTCAGAATGATCAGGATAAGGGTTTGCTGCTGTTGTAGGAGCCAGCTCTCACTAGTTCAGCCTAGATTCTCAAGAGATCATATGAGTTCTGGTGACTTTGCAAAAGCTGGACTTCATTAAAGTGGCTTAGAGCGAGAATATATAACAGGGAACCCTGCTTTAAATTCCTGCTCTTTCTTCACTGGAAAAATCTCACCTGAAGAAAAGGAAAACTTCTGTGTGCAGGAGAGCCTTCAGAGGCACTCAGCCCTAAAAGAAGCCTCTGCTCCTCATATATGACCTCCCCCTCTGCGTCCCCTTTGCAGGTTCTCATTCAAAATGCCACCCTGGCAGGAGGAGTAGCAGTGGGTACCTGTGCTGACCTGAACATTCACCCGTTTGGTGCCATGTGCATTGGGATCCTTGCTGGGATTGTCTCTGTCCTTGGATTCCACTTCCTGTCTGTAAGTACTGGGCACCCACCTCTGCTCTCGTTTACTTATTGCCCTTTGGATTTCCTGGAGCTCCGGGCATTTGCTACAAAGGGAGGATAGAAACTGGCTGACGCAGCAAACTCTAGACAATGGTGACTTTTAATAATTATTTGATTCTTGTCCTTCTGCACTACTTTCTTTTGCACGTCATTCTAGAGATCATGGAATTCTATAAACTCACTGTAAACTCCCGATTTCCCCTCATTTCAGCCTCTCTTGGAATCCAAGCTGAACATTCAAGACACTTGTGGAGTTCATAATTTGCATGGTTTGCCTGGAATTCTGGGAGGTCTCGCTGGCATCATAGTAACTGCAATAGCACACATGGAGACAAGGTAAGTTATAGACAGATGAGAGAAAGGGTTTTTTTAATTTTTGAACATCTATCTTAATTTTCTACCTTCTTTGGATCTAATTGTGATTTTTTTTTTCAGAAATACACCTTTGATTTAATGACAGGCACCATATTCTGGTTTAAATGGGATTTTTCTTAATTTTTCTTAATCTCCTGCCTTTAACACACCGTTTAAATGCCAAGTTTGTTCCAGATTAAAAGTGCAAATAAAAATAAATAAATTAAAATCATCATAAAAAAGCCCAGTGCCCAGAACCATTCAAACATAGAAAAAATATTTATTGTGATTCTACAGTTGCACTGCTGGTAATTGTAATATTTCAAAACAAATTGGCAAAATGGGCCTTTTCCACTACCTTATGAGACTCCAAGAAGATGAAATGCTGGTCTTTTTGACAACAGGGAGCATACTCTAAAGGCTTAGAGGATACTAATAACCTTTTCAAAGAACTTGTTTTCATCTGATGTCTAAACCAAGCCAAATTAAAGTAATGATTTCTGTCCTGTACGCAACAATGGCAGGATTTGTTGGACCCAATGTTCTTGGAGATCTTTTCTTGACAATTCTAGGATATTTTCCTATGAGCCACCTATTCCAGCAGGCAGCACGTACAGTGTTGTAAGACCAAATATCAAAGTGTACCAATTTTTTAATAGTCAGTGGTTTGCCTTCTACCCCTTTCAGGCACGGTGTCCTGCTAACTCCTGGCAAGCAGGCCGCTGCCCTGGGAAGTACACTTGGAATTGCACTGGTGGGAGGAGCATTGACAGGTCAGTATGATGCATGTAGCAACCGAAATATGTGTGAACTTAGAGACTTTTCCACGGAGAACGTCAATGTACCAACAATTTCAGGTGAATAATACAAAGTAGAAGTAATGCACAATGGCACACTGGCAGAAATTTAAACACAGAGAAGCGGTTTTTCCAATATTTTTGTCTTCAAATAAAGTCCAGGTTGGACATAAGAATTTCTTCAATAAAAGGGTTGTCAGACATCGGAAGGGGCTTCCCAGGTGGTGGACTCCCCATCCCTGGAGGTGTTCAAGAGATGACTGTACGTGGCACCCAGTGCTCTGGTCTAATTGACAAGGTGGTGTTTGGTCAGGGGTTGGACTTGATGATCTTGGAGGTCTTTTCCAACCTCCATATCTCTATGACTGCATGATTCTAGATATCCTACTGAATACATGCTTCAAAGATACTGAGTTTTATATATATGTATATATATATAGGAATAGTAAGATGTTGTTCTGGATGGAATTCTTCTCCAGATTTAAAATTCTGAACAGAAACTAGTTTGAGATTAATACATATTTTCAGTGAGGTGTCACATGTTTCCATGTGTTATTGAATACTTCCGAACAAAAAAACCAAGAAAATTTCAGTCTGAAGCCTGGGAAAGGTCTGAGCAATTAAAAACAAGATCTTATTGATGTTTATGTGAAGAAATCTGCATCACCCCTCAGAATAAGTGACCTGATGTTTCAGGACGGTTGTGTATTTCTGTAGATAAGGAAATGAGTCAGAAATCTCAGCTGACTCCCCAGAACACATCTGAGGGATGTTTATTTGGTCATTTTCTCAAATTTTTTAACCTCTGATGCTGTTTTTCCTGCAGGTGCTATTCTAAAGCTGCCTTTCTTGGGACAAGTCTCTGACCAGAACTGCTTTGATGACTCTGTTTTCTGGGAGGTAAGATAACAAACTCCTTTATTTTCATGATGTTGGAAAATGTACAGCACACTGTGCAGCCCTGCTCTCCTGGGGTTGGTGGTTTGCCACTTGAGTCAGCTTTCAAAAATGATGCTCTGCCTCAGGCTGTGGATGTATCAAGGCCATCTTCAGGACTTTTTCTGGACTTCTTAACTAGTCATGGCCTTTTGAACAAAAAGTATAAATACAGCCAACAAACCGATATCTCAGTGAAGCTCTTTATCTCTAAGTGCTCACTATATCAGGTATCCTATTCCTTATCCTTATCCTTATGACTGATGACATACTCCTAATTTAGACAACCTGAATTTTATCCTTTATGCCAGGCCAAACCCAAAAAGGCAAGGCAAGAATTAATACATGACATACATTCATTGTAAATAAAATGTTGTGAAGCAAAAAGGAGTTCTTGTTAGTTTTTTTTTTTAATTAATTAAATTCCAGTATGGACCAACCACACAATTTGGCTTTTGGTGAGAGAAGGTTTGCAGTCTAAGGGAAAGTTTTGAGCCAAAAGATCAGCTGCAGCAACGACAATCAGAAAAACAGAAACAAACAAACAAAACCACAAAACCTCAAAACCAAATAACAAAAACAAACAACCCCCCACCCCAAACAAAAACAAAACAACAAAAACCAAAACACCAAAAAACCCAAACAAACAAACAAAACCACAAAACCCCAAAACCAAATAACAAAAACAAACGACCCCCCACCCCAAACAAAAACAAAATAACAAAAACCAAAACACTAAAAACCCCAAACAAACAAACAAAAAGCTCCAACCAACTAACAAAAAAAAAAAACAAAAACCTAAAATATTTTAATGACAGTTCTACAAGACCTTTGCTGTTTGACCTTGGGAAAGTCAAAGCACTAGTTCTGGTAAGACCTAAAATGGGTTGTCATGTGTAAGTGTTTAAAAATGTCAGGAAAAGAAGACTTTTAAAGTGGCTGAAGAATATACAGTCTGTGTTGACCTGTGATAACAACTGACCCTGCTCAGCTGAAGGTCCTGTAGTATCACTAACACTGATTAAAAATACTCAATTCTAAGTGAGCTTTATCAGGTAATGGGAAGGAACACTGATATCTGGCATATAACATCATTTACATTTCTTTAGAGATGGCCACCTTGTTTCTTTAGAGCTCCTTGAAAATCCCAGATATTAATTCCGTACTCTCCCGGCTGACATCAGTGTTAGGGAATTCTTCTATGAAGAAAACCCTAAGCTCACTCCTCAGACTCCAGAACTGGTGGTTCATGTCAGGCTGTGCCCAAGTTGATAAACAGAAACATGACATATACAAATAGAATTACATTCTCAGCACATTTTAGTCTTCTTTCATGGCAAAAGTAAGTCTATGTCCCGTTAACTGAACTCTTCTGTTTTTCCTGGCAGGTTCCAGAAGAGGAGAAAGGACATGAAATTTACTCCGGCAACCGTGATGAGAACAGCAGATTTGAAGCTGCCATGTAGAAAAATAATTAATCTGTAATATTTGTACTAATGAAGCTCTTTCCCATTTGTGATGCTAAGAAACAACATCCAAGTATTTTCGTTACCACCAGAGGGTTTTAAGAAATAGCTGTAGATAGCTATATTTTTGTAATATAAAACAAGCTTGATTTTAGAGTATATAGTCATTATGACAAGCCCAGGCGAATTAATTAGGTTTTCCTAATATATTTTTTCATCATCAAAATTATCTATATTTTATCTTCGGTTGCCACTGAGTCAATATAGCTATTGTAAGAAATTTTGGGTTTCAAGATTACTCCAGGATAATATATTTATAACTGCAAGATTTCTGAGTTACAATCGCATCCTTCAGCTGTGTAGAGGTAATCAAGAAGAAATTCATTTATAATTTTTATTCAGATTCTAACAAGCTTTTCGCCAGAGCATCCCGTATTAACTTTTTAAGAAAGTGTGTTGTCCTATTTTTGGATGGGGAGTGGGGAGGGGTGCAGAATGGGCTGTATTTTGAAAGTTGATTACGACAGGAAACAAAATGTTGAAGTCATTCTCATGGCAAAGCACAGAATACAGATTGATGGGCTATTCTAAGGGGCAATATGAGTATCAAGACTCATTGTTAATAGGTTTATTGAAAGGGAGAAGAAACTGAAATTGTGAAAAATTTCCTTACAGTCATAGATGTATTTAGACTGTTTCAGGGACACAATAAGGAAATTGAGTAGGAGCTCTGAAAACCGGGTAGTTGCATAATATGTCTTGTTACAATCAGCAGTAACAAGTGGGTTGTAGCACTGGTGATGTTAATAAATATGAACTGAACTAATGTTAGCTCCAAAAAAGCATGAGTTGTTAGGAACTCATCAGAAAGAAACCATGTCCAGTCTACAGAAGACTCAGCAGAGAACTTCTATGTGGTGAGTCGCTGACTTTGAAGTCACTGTCTCCTAAAACAAGACAAAGCAGAAAGAAGACAATTGAAGCTAAATTAATGCAAATTAACTCCACGTGAGAAGTGATGACAGCAGCTGCTCAGTTAAGAGAGAGAAAAATTGGGGGAGCTGAAGGAACTCTACATGATAAGCGCAGCTGGGAGCAGAGTCACGCCACACATCTGTGCCCATGTGCATGGAGTAATCCATGGAGAAGCAATGGATGGGAAATCTAACAGCAGGAACACTTCAGTGCATTATTTAGACATGGAAAGCTATCACTGATGTCTCAGAAGAATAAGCTAAAGTGGGTGAACTTTAAAGACTTTGTTTATATTAGCATGTTATTTCAAGTCTGACTTATCAGACTTAAGAGAAAATCTCCCCTCATATAAAATAGCACATATATTTTCAGTTCTGCTGATGTATTTTTCTTTGAAAAACTTTAGAAAGATACTAGTCAGGGCTGTCTCATTTTATATCAGCTGTATACTGCTATATATGCCACATTTCTACCTATGGATGAAAACACATTTGTTGTAAAACACTTTAGTTCAGATATGCTCTTTCGCAGATGTGCAGCAACTGACTCTGTTCTACCTTGTTGGCTATAAAATACCCTTTATCATTTCAAAGCTTTCGCACAATCATTTTTGTAAAAATGGAGAAGGTATTTAACAATGTAAATATTGCATAGGTAAAGGTTTTAGAAGTGGTTTTGCATAATTTGCAAAGTATTGAAGTACTTGAAAAATATTCCATATGTGGACAGCCTTTAAAAATCTTATCTTCAGTACAGGAATGTCACCCCTCAAAATCCTGCCTGGGGATTCAGAGGGTCTTTCATTCACCTCACAGAGGTAATTCCACTGATTCTGAGTGTTGACCACGCAGGAATGCCTGAGTGAGGAAGTACCACTCACTGCCGGTAAATCTTTCAGAATTATAGAATCATTAGGGTTGGAAAAGACCTCTAAGATCATTAAGTCCACCCTGGAATGGAATATCACCTCTCCCACTACACCATGTTGTGAAGTGCTGTGTCTACTTGTTTTTTGAACCCTTCCAGCAACGGTGAATCCACTGCTTCCCTGGGGAGCCTGTTCCAATGCTTAGTCCCTCTTTCAGTTAGAATTTTTTTCCTGTTATACAGTCTGAGCCTTCCTTGGTGAATGATGCCCTCAACAGTTATCTTTAGTTTTTAAAATGAAAAGGGAGAGAATGAACTATGCAGTTTTGTTCTCTAGTTCTCCTTATAATCTTTCCATAGTAATCCAGACCCTCATCCTCTAAGAACTCATTATTGTCCTCTGCTTTTTTTCTCAGAGGACTCTTGCCCCAGAGAAATCAGTCCTTCAGGTCCTCTCAAAAAAACAGAGGAGGGAGATGGATAGTTTTGTTTAATCAGAGCTTTGAATGTTACTTTCTTTTCCATGTCACTGTGCCCTTGAAGTGCATGATTTGTTCTTGTGAAGGTTCATTACCCTAATTGCTCACATCCATACTTCAGCTGCCAGTGGCATTTGGTTCTCTATCTTAGGGTATTTTCTTTGGTTGGTTATTTCCCAGTTAATCAAAGATTTAAATACTCTGAGTAGAGCTCCTTTATAATTAGTTACAACTTCTGTGTAATATGTTACTGGACACTTAAAAGAGAGAAGCTTAAAATATTTTACTAAGAACCCTTTTGCTCTTCCATGAGGGAGCCTTACACTGGCAGGAAAGGAAAGTAAGGAGGGAAACAAGAGATGAGGTGGAGCTCGAGCTTAGAGGATGGGACTGAAAAGTAAAGCAAACTGCTCTAAGTTCAAGGCTCATGATCATCAGTGTTTCTTTTCTTTCTCATAAAAGACTGGCAACTGTTTATCCCTTCCAATATTCATTCAACATTCTGTCTTTCCTTTGTTGCACCTTGACATGTTAGTTTTTACATTAAAAAAGCTTAAATAAGGTTTATTTTTTTAAGTGAATAAAAACTTTAATTATATCTTATTTAAACTAACTAAAGGTCAAGCTTATTGCCAAATCACCAATGGATAATCATAATTTGAAGACTGTTTTATAGTTCTTCAGTGCTACCTCTGTCAGAGCAGTATCTTTGTATTTCATTATTGAAAGGCAAATTTATTTTAAAGCCATTGGCTGAATATTTGCTTATAAAATTTATTTTAATATTTGTATTCAAATCCGTTGCTGATTAAATGCATGAATTAAATGATCAGATGGCCAGCTGTATTTGTTTGACATTTCTTGGGGATGTATAGTCTTCTTTCTCTCTCAGTGGGATCAACCTGTTGACAAAGTAGGCATGATGAGGGTCTTGCCAAAAGAGAGCTCTTCCTCTTCTTCACAAGCCTCTCTGCAGAAGTTCACCTTTCAGTCACCCCTCAGCTCCTTGTTAGTAATTAAATTCCAGATATATGTGGCAAGACTGACACTCTCTGTGCCTTTTTTACCCCGTCAGAAAGGTGGAGTAGAATCAAGCCAACAGGCACGCAGCTGGACACAGGCCTTGGACTTTTTCCAGGACACATTCCAGGTAGGTGAAATGTCCTGATCTGTCCTTGAGAGACCCTGGGCCAGCAGCAGACTCAGGGTAAGGCAGTACAAGAGCAGGCTTGTTGGAGCTCCTTTTCCAGGCTCCCAGCCACGTGCCAGGGCACTTTTCCTCTAGGTCTCTGTGCCCCTGTCCCCGGGGGCTGACTCCTCTCCTCTGCCTCTGGTCACATCTCTGCAGGGATCGTGGTGCTTTTAGGAGACAAGAACAAGTTGCTCGGCCTGGCCACCTCCCCTCACACAGCCTTCACCTTCTTGCCTCAAGGCCATGTACAATTTAAGGCTCTAGACTTCTACTAGAAACTCTCTCAAACACTGTTCTTTAGGCTGTGGCTCAGCTCCTCTGGCCAAGTCTCAGTGAAAGCCCTGGGTGGTTTCTTCTCAATGGCTGCTTCTTTTAACAACTCCATCTCTGCTGCTCACTCTCTTAGAGTCTAAGATACGAGTCATACTGTACCTCAGCTCTCTTTCCTCAGCCAACAGAGGACATTTTTCTCAATGTGGTGTCCAGTTCCGGGATCCCCAATACGAAGGTGATATGGACAGACTGAAGAGAGTCCAGCAAAGGGTCACAAAGATGCTGAAGGAACTGCAGCATCTCTTATATGAGGAAACACAGAGAGACTGGACTGTATAGCCTAGAGAAGACTCAGGGTGATCTTACCAGTCTGTATAAGCACCTGGAGGAAGGATCAAATAAGTCAGAGCAAGACTCTTCTCAGTGGGTGTGCCCAGTGACAGGATCAGAGGCCATGGGCACTCACTGAAACACAGGAGGTTCCTCTGAACATCAGGAAATACTTTTTTGCTGTGAGAATGACCAAGCACTCCAGGTTGCCCAGGAGGTTGTGGAGTCTCTCTCCTTAGAATCACAGAATTTTTTAGGACCTTGGAAGTATTCAAAACCTGTCTGGACATAGTCTGGGACAACTGGGTCTTGATGGCCCTGCTTGAGGGATGGGCTTGGACCTGATAAAACCAAAGTCCCCTCCAACCTCAATCATTCCATGATTCTGCGACTTGAAATTCCCAGTGAATTCAATGGAAGCAAAGTTATGCCAATTCCTAAGTATTTTAAAAAAATAAATCTGTACATCACTCCCTTGGGCAGTGGCATTTCGATCTCAGGGTATCCAGGCTGTACCTGTACTAATGACAAAAAATTAATCAGTAACCTGGACAGTGCAAAGGGTTTACGACTTTTATACTAAAAGCCAGGTCAATGACCTGCAGTTACCTATGTTCTTGGACTTTCATACTTGGACACTGCGCTACACTTTTACCCAGTCACACACTCGGCTAACAAACATTTACCTGCCTCTGTACCCTACTGAGATATAAAACACAGGGGGAGAGAACAAAACCAGTCACAAATTGCAAGAAGAGCACCTGGGAAAGAGGTTTGTGGACTAACATAGGAGTCTCCAAAGGGAATTTTTCCAGGAGGACAGAGATCCAGAGTCCACATTTTCTCTTTTCTCTTCTGTGGCAAACACTTCGTTGAACAGAGATGGACTGGAGCAGCAGCACTTCCATTGGTTTAGTGTTCATCCTGGCTTTTCTGTGCATTTTGAAAATAGCAGGTTTCTGGGACAACAACCAGAGAAAGAATTTTCCTCCAGGACCAAGAGCATTACCTATAATTGGAAACGTTCATTTGTTTGATTTGAAGAGACCCTACAGGACTTATCTAGAGGTAACAATTTTCTTTTCTATTGGTCCCATAACTGCACATATCACTGAGCCCCATAGTCCAAGATGTCAGAGTTTCCCCTACTGCCCCTGACATGTTGCATCCATGGATGATCCTTTAGCAAGGGACAGGAGATGGTTATTTGAGTAGAAAACTTTAAATGCAGCAAGATTTGTTCTTTACTGTAATATTTTCTCCATGCAGCTTCATGCAGGTTTCAGCCTTAAACAATTCTCAAATTAATAACCAGTGACTCCATTCTAATGCAGGAAGTTGGTTTTCTGACTTGAGTATAATTTAGATATGTGTCACTGCTCCTCACATTTCATATAGTTGGCTCTACTTGCTTACCAGTTGCTGAACATTTTGCATATTGTTGCTAAATAGTTGCCTTCTGTTTCTCTCTACAAACACAGGAGAAAACAAGGACAGTCAGGAAAACCCCCTCCAGTTGTCAGGAGAATTAGGAACAATGAATTATATAAAAATAAATCTATCTCTACCAGCTAAAAAGGTGTCTCTGAGATTCATGGTAGATATAGTCACGTATAAAAAGTGTGAATTTACCTAATCCTAAATCCTGGTCCAGAAAACAAACTAGTTTTTTGGGAGGAGGAGCAGGGAGGGGCAGTGTTATGCAATAATGGTAGCAAAGGTTTGAACAGGTTTAGCCCGTGAACAAAAGAAACACGATAGCATAGAAACAGGTATGAAAACATGAGTCAAAAATTAAATGTAGAAGGGTTTCTGAGGGAAAACAAAGCTGTCAGCACAACCCCTGGCTGACCTAGGGTTGACACTTCTGCTCAGTTTAGCATGGTGGGACTCCACTCCCAACTGTGCCATTTAGTCATTAGCCATCACAGTGTCTGGCACATTCACAGTATTTAAACCAATCCTCTTTCCCTGTACTTGGGAAAATAACACGGCAGAAACTCAGAAGAAGGACAGGAAAATAAGCAGCAATGAAAGGGTTTAGTCTTCATAAGCTGTAAAGTCTAAATCTCTCTTCTCCTGACAGCTGTCAAAGGAATACGGCCCAGTCTTCAGTGTCCAGATGGGGCCCAGGAAAGTAGTTGTGATTTCTGGGTATGAGACAGTGAAGGAAGCTCTTGTAAACCAGGCAGATGCTTTTGCAGAGAGACCTAAAATCCCAGTCTTTGAAGATTTGACCAAAGGAAATGGTAAGCTGGTTTTGTTTTTCCTTTGTCATCTTGACTTGTTCAGTTTTCTTTTCCTTCCTGTAGACAAAGCAGGAGCTGGGATATCACTTTGGATCAGAGACCACATAAGGCATTGGAAGTAGGGAGCAATCTCATTGACTTCAGTGGATTTATTCAAAGTTGAAACTACTGACAGTGACAACAAACCAACCATAACTCTAAAAACAACCACAGCAACAGATAATGGATAGTGTGACACTTTCAAGATCTAGAACAGGACATCCAAGACACGGAAGTATTTCTAGCTCTCATGACATGACTCTGGGCTTGTGGTTTTTCTGAATATGGTAATAGAATGGAACACAAACAAAATTAGGGATCTATTTTAAAAGGGGACATACTGTATACTGAGCTGGATTTCAAAATGGGAATTTCATACCCAAGCTTCATTTTAATTTAGCATGAGAGTTTCATATTTACATCTCCAAAGATTACACCCTTGGGCAAAGTCAGGAATAATTCTGTGCACATTTTAACAGCTGCATTTTTTGAACATATTATGCACATAAGCTTTCTTTTCACCTTATTTTTTCTTTGGAAAAAATATATAGCTGAAGTCATTAGTTATACGGTGTAAAAATTTCAGTGGAAAGAAAAACCTGACTGTGGAAGTTTTAAGATACTACTTGGATTTTAAATACATTTGTGCCAAGTCAGTTTTGTCCAGAGATCATCAGACACATGAGATCTCCTTTCAATTCCTCTTCCAAACTATGACAAACAGTGTTGAACTTGAATTTCCAATGCCATCTTTCTTTCAGTGACAAGTGTCTCTTGGGATATATACTCTTCTTAAGGTTGGATTAGCTACATCTTAAATAGTTATCCTTTTTTTTGTGCAACAAACCTATTGTTGAGGACTGACAATACTTAAGGCAAAGTTGTGTTTTGACTCAGCCAGAAGTAATTTAGTTTTTAAAAGTGACTACTACTAAACAGCTCCATTCTGTGTCTAGAAAAATCAGTTATTTCTAATCTTCTGCCACCTTGAAATGTTCTCTTTGTGTCAGGGATTATTTTTGCTCATGGTGAAAACTGGAAGGTGATGCGAAGATTCACTCTCACAACCTTACGAGACTTTGGGATGGGGAAAAGGGCCATTGAGGATCGAATTGTGGAGGAATATGGGTACCTGAGAGACACCATCGCCTCAGAACAAGGTGGGTGGGTGATTCATTCTTCAAACCTGTAGAATCATGGAATCATGGAATGGTTTGGGCTGAAAGGGACCTTAAGGATCATCTCATTTACCTCCCCGCCATGGGCAGGGACACCTCCCACTAGACCAGGCTGCTCCAAGCCCTGTCTAACCTGGCCTTTAACAATTCCAGGGGTGGAGCAGCCACAGCTTCTCTGGGAAATCTCTTCCAGTGCCACCTCTAAGGTTTTGCTCAGGCAGCCTGAAACAATTTGATGAATTTGGCTCCTCTGGCATTTTTGTGTCACGGCTTGGTATTCTGGCATTGAATAATGATCAATAATGGCAATCAATCATAGCAAATAAATAGCAATAATTAGTATTAAATTTACATTAACAAATTAGATCCCTCGCCACAACGTAAGGTATTCTTTTGTTCATTGTATAGGAAAGCCCTTCGACGCCAGTAAAATAATTAATGCAGCAGTTGCCAACATAATTGTGTCAATATTACTTGGAAAACGATTTGACTACAAAGACTCCAGATTTGTGAGACTTCTATATCTGACCAATAAAAGCATGAGGCTCGCTGGGAAACCTTTGATCACGGTAATGATAAACATATTTATGTTGCTTTTCCACTGGACGCCATGGGAAAGTAGCAATACTGGTAGTAAGTGTCTTCTGTTAAACAGGAAAATCTGAGACTTTTGGAGATAATAGGTTTCCAGAGCACTTTCTTGGGCAAAACAAAGCTTGGGAGGCAGTTTGGGAATCTTGAAGCCAACAATCAAACTCCCAGTCTCTCAAAACCAAACTTAAACAATAGTTTGAAGAGTGCTAAGGAGTAATAATACTCTCTGATACTTGCATAAAATGCTGCCTCACACCAGATTCATTTCTGTTCCTTTAGGCTTTGAAAAAGAAAAACGAGTTGGTGGTAAAGCTGGTTAAAACAGGAAAAAAAGGTTGCTGGACAACATTTTCATCCCTATGGTGGCAACTTGCAGATGTTTGAGTCTGACATCGACACTGTTTCTGCAAAATAATCATTCGGGGCTGAAAATTTTCCTTGTATTCGATGGTCCCTGATGGATTTTCTAAAGAACAAAATATTAATGTGAAGTTTTTGTCCTTGTATCTGCAAAATGGGCACAATATCACTTATCTGTTTCTGTAGTGTTTTCAGACCTCTGGCTGACAAATTCTAACAACTTCCACTCTTGTAGATGTACAACATCTTCCCATACCTTGGATTCCTGCTAAGGGCTAACAAGGCTCTTCTCCAAAACAGAGAGGAATTCCATGGTTATATAAAGGCTACTTTTATAGAACATCTCAAAACCCTGGACAAAAATGACCAAAGAAGTCTTATTGATGCTTTCCTGGTTAAACAGCAGGAGGTAACTGAAATTTTGCTCATTCATTCCAACTCTTATGGTTCTATGAAGACACAACTTCCTTCCAGTACCTATAATTACAGCTAAATTTCTTTAGGGAATCTGTCTTCGACAAAACACATATAACAAAGTGGTAGAGTTGAACAGATACTTCACCCTGTTGCAGTTCCAACTCCTTTTAATCAGTAAACCTTTATTCTTATTTCCTTCAGACTGTATCAATATATTTACAGAGGCAGCATCTTTTTTTAATCTACTTTCTGTTGTCCCAGACTTTCTGGCTCTTTTAAGAACATAAAGCATTGCAGAATAAAATAATTACCTGGGCTTTACTGGGACTCTCATTTGGGGTCTCTGATATATCTGGGTTACCTTCTCCATAGAGAATGCAGCTCCCTTTGCAGCTGGCCCCAGTAAATAGATCATGCAGAATATAAAACCTAGATCAGCATTATTCTCCAGGTACAAGCCCAAAGCTCTGCTTTGCCTTTCACACTTATTTTAAAATGCAGTATTTACTTCTCAGTAAATGTTTTTCTACATAAATTGCATTCTCACATGGAAAGCTTTAAGTTTTCATCCTTTTATCTCAACCACTTTTTTTCAGGAGAAATCAGCTACCAGTGTGTACTTCCATAACAGCAACTTGCTATCCTTGGTGAGCAATTTGTTTACTGCTGGTGTTGAGACAATTTCCACCACACTGAACTGGGGCTTTCTGCTGATGCTAAAGTACCCTGAAATTCAGAGTAAGTGGTTTTACAACAGATACTGTTACACTCAGTGCGTTAGGAACCAAATGTGAAGCTGGAGGGTCAACATATATGTTAATACACAGTTACAAAAAGCCAAGATTTCCAGTTAATTATGGTGTAGGTAATGCTGTGCCCTGTGGTCTAGACCCAGTGAGGGGCACACTGGCCATCTACCACAGATTATAAACAGAGTTCATCCGGACCAGGCCCTTCGCTCAGGAAAATCTCATTAATTAGTAAGACAAGAGCTGTCCTGTGTAGGGCAATGAAATTGTTCCAGGTTACCCTCAGAAATGAGCTGTTGATAAACCAAAGGCCTGCGCAGATGTTAAATGGACTGTACTGAGGCATCAGATACCTGAGAAGATGCAGGGAATTGCCCTTTGTCTGACATCTCCATTCCAGTTGATGGTTCAGGGCTGTTCGGAGTCAAAATGGGTTTTTGAGGCACCTCTTAGGCAGAGTAAGAACTTTAGACAGAAGAGAGGGCACAAAAAAAGTCTTTAGGTTTCTTATTGGTAAAGAAATAAACACTTTAATTCTGTTCACCTTCCATTATTTCCAAAAGGAAAAAAAAGATTTTTGGAGAATTTATGATATTTTAATCTCTTTTTACACTTTACATCCATAAAGCACAGGATGTCTCAGGGATGAACGAGACCTTGTTTTTTTCTCATACTTGATTCTTTCCTCAGGAAAGGTCCAAGAAGAGATAGATCGAGTAATAGGGTCAAACCCCCCACGGATCGAGCACCGAACTCAGATGCCATATACAGATGCTGTCATCCATGAAATCCAGAGGTTTGCCAATATCCTGCCATTGAATCTGCCTCATGAAACTACTGCAGATGTCACCCTCAAAGGCTATTTCATTCCCAAGGTGAGATGCCTACAGGATTGTTTTTTAACATTTCTTCTTCCTGAATTTGTCCAGGGATTAATTCCACTGTCATATTTCGCAGGGAACCTACATCATCCCCTTGCTGACCTCAGTCCTGCACGACAAGTCGCAGTGGGAGAAACCAGACATGTTCTACCCTGAGCACTTTCTCGATGCCAGTGGGAAATTCGTGAAGAAAGATGCTTTCTTGCCTTTTTCAGCAGGTGCCTTCTCTTTTCCATTTACTGTCATTGCAAGTAACTATTTTTTACAAGGGCTACTTGTACTTTTTGCTACTGAAGACTGGCCTCCACATGATCTTTTTAATGGGGCTATTTCACACCCCATGTTTCACAGATTCTTCAGGGGACACCTCTTACAAGAGCAAGTATTCCCAAATGGCTGCTAATTTTCCTCCAGCCTCTGGATGTTATTGGTGTCTCAGTTGGCACTGAACAAATATAAATGGGAATTTGTGGTGCTTTTTTAAATATGAGGAAAGTTTTCAGCAAATTCCATGATGGTTTAGGTAACGTATTTCTGCATTATAATCTAGAGCCCACAATTTCTCTATGTCCTGGGCTTAAGTCTTACCACACCCTGTTGCACCTTTGGCCTGTGACCACCCAAAGCACACAGGACTGGTGGCTTCTTTGTCCTTCCTGTTTCATTTTTCCATGTCCCTTTTAAAAAAGTCATGAATAATGGCAGCTGGGACAAGATTTCATATGCTGTGACAACAAGGAGGAGTTGTCATATAAAAACCCACATTCTGTGTAAAATCAAAGAACAGAAAGGGGTTGCATTTTGAGGTTTTTTCGAGGCTTCCCCAGAGCGTGACGTACACCTGAGTTTAAAAGACAGTTTAAAAGCTGCTGCAGTTCAACAGGACTGGGAAAAATTTATATTTACAGCACTTTTGAATATCCACAGAATATGTCCCCCACCTTCCCTCTCAGTCCCACTTTGGCCAGCCTTTGTGAGTTTCCAAGGAATTTTCTGACAAATTTTAATATAAAAAAATTGCCTATATCTAGACTAATAGAGCCAAAGTCTAGACTCAATCAGTTGGTCTGGGATTCACAAATTGAGCCACGCAGACAAAAAAATCTGAAAATGAAGAAAAAATTCTGATTTTATTGAAAACTAGAATTAAAGAATTCAGATTGCATTTCCATACTTTTCTCCCCAAAATGCAAGCATCTAGACAAAGGAAAAGAAAAAATACATCACCAGTTGGCTTTGTTGTCATACCTCCGCAGACCAAGTTTCCTCTCTCTCTGATGACTTCTGTACTCAACACTTTTCAAAGCTGCTGTGTTCTTCATTCATAGCTGAGATAGGACATTTCAAGTGTTCTGGATTCCCACTGACCTTTCTCCAAATAAAGAGATGCTTAAGGTTTTTCTTTTCTTCCAACTGTTGAAGAAGCAGCTCCCACTGACTCTCTTATTTTGTTCCAGGGCGGAGGATCTGTGCTGGGGAGACTCTGGCCAAAATGGAGCTCTTCCTCTTCTTCACCAGCCTCCTGCAGAGATTCAACTTCCAGCCTCCACCTGGAGTTTCCACCTCAGACCTGGACCTCAGCCCTGCTATTTCATTTAATATCATCCCCAGACCCTATGAAATGTGTGCTGTGACACGTTCCTAGAGATCTAAGCAGCATTTATTTGTTTCAAAAATGTTCAAATTACTTTTCCATGACATCTGCCTTCTTAATCCTTTGACCAAAATAATACACAACTTAATGAAGGTTTTCAGTACTTCTAAACCAAAGTAGTGTTCTTTTATTGTTTATTTATTGGGGAAGGGCAGAAATGGACCAGAAAGATGAACTAACATGTGGCTCATGGATTAACCTGTTAGATTACCTAATCTGGGCTAAATAACACAGACCCTCAGCTTTCTTATTTCAGTTTTCACTTGGTAATGAGCGTTTGTTGAAAGCATATCCCAAAAAAACACTCCTAAGTGCAGGTTTCTCCAAAGAGACATACGGATCATGAAGCTGTGCCTGGCTTGTACTATTGTGGTTAAAGATAAGCAACTGCAGAGCCTCTGGGGTGAAAGTGGGATGTTCAGAGCTTCAGGTCTTTAGAACAGAAGGGCTAGTTCAGTCAGATGGGTTTGAATCTGGGTTTGGTATCCTGTTCCCCAGTGCCTCATTGCAACTTCTTCCCTTGGCTCTTCTCCCTATTCCTTCCACTACCATGTGTGAAGAAATCAGAGTTTTGTACTTGTTATAGCAGATCACTTCTCAGGAAAGACCTTAAACCAAGTTGACCTGAGTCCAGAGGGTCTTTAAGATTTTTCCTGAATCTCCTGTAAATGGATAAACTCAGAAAAATAAAGTGTCCCCCTGTGGAAAATGGCTGGTGCTTTTGTAATGAGCCCTCTGAGGGGCTGTTAAATGTTGCATAAACACTGTGTGCAAATTCCAGCTGACAGAGGGCTCCCACCTCCTGGCAACTGTAAAAGGAAGTTAAAATTGACTGAGAGCCAAAGTAGCCTTGGGCTGAATCTGCTTCGAACCTCTGCAACTGCTCTGTCCCTGAGGGCAACGTGGGAGTTGGGTGGTGCTCTTGGTTCAGGTCCAGCATCCTCAGGTGCCACCCAGACACATCAGGGGTCATTGCCCATGTGCTGGGGACATGTTGTTTACTGAATGATCACTATGGGGTGCGTAGGGAACCTTCCCTCACCAACCACGACAAGGTCACCTCTTTCTTGACTCTTCTATTGACTGTGAAAAACAGAAAGTTTCTGGAATAGACCAAAGGCTTTACGCGTCAGTGGAAACCCGCCCATCACAGATTAGAAGCGACCCTCCCAGACACTGCTGAGTAAACCTTATTTTCTTTCCTACTGTCCCACCACACAGTCAATGAGTATTTGTGGTGGTGCTCTGTCTAAACCTCAATCCAGGTGCAGAATGACAGGTATTAAACAAAACTTCACCTAAAATGAGGAAAACTTCAAGTACTACATAACTCCTTCTCTTTGCTGTAGGTGCCCTTTTATCACATCACCACAGCATTTCCTACTTATCTCAAAAAATATTTTTGACAATTAAAAGTTATGAATAATTCTTATTGTTTGGGATTAATATATAAAGCATGAAAATAAGCAGTTACAGAGAGGCACAAGATTATGGATGACTCTGTGAGGATCCATTGCAAGGACATCAAAATGTCTCTGCTGTGGCCACAGCCTGCTCCAGTACTGAGTCAGTAAACCCCAAAAATCAAAAAAGTCAACAGCCTTGTCTGAACTGACCCTCCTCTTTCCTCCAGAACCTCTATTTGCTGAGGCAGCCTGAAATTCAGCCTTTCACATGGCAGGGCCCTGTGTTGCATGATCACCTCAGGCTCTTCACTGAGGTGTCTCTGTTTATCAGATGGTTAATTTCTGTCTCCAAACCAAACAGCCACTGGATTTAGTTACCTGGAAATTATTCTCCTTCTCATTAAATGTAGGATCTCCACAGCTTCTGTAAAAATGGTCTAACTAGGCTGAATAAGAATCTACTGGTAGACATCTGGCCCTATTGAAGGCAATAGCAGAATTACCAAATCCAATTACCTGGATTTGAAAAACACAATGATGTTGATAAATTCAGTTTTCCTAAAAAACTAGGCTGCCTTAAATCCAGACTGGACTTTGACCCATTTCCCAAAATTTTCACTTTTCTGTGGGCTTGCAGAAAATCTCCATTGTGTGCCAATAGCTCCCTCCTTCTGGGATTCCCTGCTTTACTTTAAAAAAAAAAAAAATGAGTTTTTAATAATTTATAAAGTACTATCATGGCTTGGTTTTCCAAAAACCAATCTTCCAGCCCTGTATGAATGACTCAGGTGCACACACTGTCTTTCAGATGGCACTGCACATACAAATGCCATTCTTATATTTAAAGTACTATAAACCTCAGAAAGCTAAAATACTAATGGAATATTTGACTATTAGGGAAATTAAATGTCTCAATCCATCTTTTTGCCCTCCTTCTGAGCCCTTCTGTAGGCTTTGTTCTCTAAGGTCCTTTCCCTGAATTTCATGATTCATTCTCTCAGGCAGAGAGACAAGGCTAACTTTGTTTCTCTGACAGACTAACTCTGCAAATCTTCTTTCCCTTCCCCACCACAGCTTGTGTCTCTGTTTCCATCTTTGTTTCACAGACAAATTCAGGAATAAACCCGCAGAGCTTCACAGGGTCCCCTTCCACCACCTAGACTCTTTGTTCTTTGTCCATCCTCCACCCTCTGCTCTCCTTCCTTTGCCAGGCAGGACTGGCAAAACTGGTTCCCACTTTCGCTTTAAATAATCTCCTTTTCAAAAAGAGATTCCTTTTATTCTGAACACAATTCCTGTGAGGTGCCCTTTCAGCTCAGTAGGTAAACACAAGCTTTAGGCCAAATCTTAATAGTTCCCATTAAGTATTTAATTGAGGACTGTGAGGAACCTTACCAGCAGTGCTGCAAGATTTTATCCAGCGTTGGCATGTTTAGCTCTAACACAAGTAGAAGATGGATAGATTTGTCTTCAGCATAAAGGAGACTTGTTAAATAAGCATAAACAGACTTGTTGCTGTATTAGACATTAAAAGACTTCTTTATAAAGCTTTTTTTTTTAGTTCAGACAACTCCTTGCAGATTTCTCTGCTTAATTTTACAGACTAATCTCTTTTAGGCCACATTAGGGAAAGGAGAAGCTTGAGGACTTATTCCAAGACAGATAAATAGGGTTAGAGATGTCCAAGGATTCTGCTGTAGATATCCTAGAAAGTGGTTATACAGAAGAAATAATTCTTCAGCCAGAAGCAGCACAATTTCAACTGAATTACAGCAAAACTTTTACCCTTAAAACCACTGCGAAGTGATTTGGATTTGTCATGAGCAGTTTTCCCTGAGCACAGAAGTCATGAGCAGCTACTACCTTCGATTCTAGGATCACACAGGAAACTCTCCTATGGTTTCTGATCTCACCTAAGTTATTAAATTCCATCAATGTTCTCCTGCAGTGCAAAAAAGCTGATCTGAATGTAGGTTTGTGAGGTTTAGCTACAAGTGAGATTTGGCTAAAAAATGAAAAGGTGTGTGAATCACTCTGAAAAATGAGCAGGGAAGGAACTGGGAATTCATGCGTTTCAACAATGTTATTGATGGGATATTTGTCTCCAGGACATCACCCTGAGCTGGAAAGCCACACCTGTGCAATGTCTTAGCTAGAGTAGTAGTCACAAACCTGCTGTAACCCTTCCCTCGATGCTCTGGCAGGGTGTAATTATGAATCATGGTGGCAAACTGGTCTGTCAGGCTCCAGGAGAGGGGATTCCCATGTTCATCCAAGACACAGGCACTGGGGAAGCAGGAAATGAGGTCAGCAAGATACTTCTGGCACCTCGGGTTGCCTCCCCGTGACCAGGTTTTGTTGAGGAGGTTGGCATGGGAGACATGCAGGTGAGCCAAGGTCAATTTGGGGTGCATCCTAAGGGACAGCACAGAAAGAGTGTGAGGCACAAAGCTGTGCCCCTCATTCTCCAAGCAACTGCATTACATTTAAAGCTGCCTTCTCCAGCCAAGTAGATTTCCAGGCCTGTATCAGAAAGTGGAATCAAAGTGAGCTGAGTTCATTGGGCTGGAGATTTAGGAATAATTGTAGAGGGCAGCACCTCTCCAGTTTTGGGGTTTATGTTCTATAAGCTCCTGAATCCACTCAACACACTCCAGACGTGCCTTATTCCTTACAGAAAGGCTGGAGAATATGTTAAGGAAGGCAAGGAGCCTTAGTGAGTGACATTAGGTGGCACAAAGGAGTGGAAAGGATTTAATTTCCAGTCTCTCATCCTCCAAGACAGATAGATTCCTTATGGATTTCAAATACA
The DNA here is from genome assembly GCA_013396775.1 of Cephalopterus ornatus. Lineage (NCBI taxonomy): Eukaryota > Metazoa > Chordata > Aves > Passeriformes > Cotingidae > Cephalopterus > Cephalopterus ornatus. The sequence continues at coordinate 380,009 of VZRE01013999.1, forward strand.
CTGCAGATAAATTTTCATATTAAAAGTGAGGCCTCTGGTTCCCCTACTCTTCTGCTCTGATGTCAGACCAATATTTCACCAGCAGAGGGATGTTAGAAAACTTACATTCAAGGAGTTGCGTAAAGCTCCCTCTGTGAAAAACAAATTTTGCAGGAATCCCAGATCCACCTATCAAATCTAAGAAGTTTTGACGCACAAAAGTCAAAGGACATGGAGAGACCTGTGGATCCCATGTATACACGAGGAGGAGGGGATGGGAAGTATTCTGAAATGTAAAAATGCAACAGTGATTGACTAATTAAAGAAAAATCTTCGTAAGTGTTTAATAGTTCCTTCCTTACCAAGTAATTCCTCAGTCAGGTTTTTGAGCCAGTCACAGAGAAAGCCTAACAGTCTTCCTGGTATTTTGGACATAAATGTACTTTTAGGAAATATGTCACTACAGTACTGACTTCAGTAAATGACATGGAGTGCTCAAACATACCGAAGTTTGACATCTGGCAGCATGTCCGGGTCTGGAAGCATAACCACCTGGAAAGAGGATGTTTTTACATCTACTTGCTTGGATAAAGCCACAGTTCTGGATATTTCACATATTCCTTCCTGCAGCCCTGTGTATACAAAGATAAATATTAAGGGACTTCACAAATAAAGTGTGGGGTTTTTTTAAAAAATTCTTTTTTTAGGTCTTGTCTGAGTTCAGCTTTCAAACACTGGCTTCTCAGAGGTTCCACAACATTCATTCTTTTACCTCTTAAATGTGCACCATTTAATCTTAAAAGCATTTCCCTTTGCTGCAGTTTGTTATAAATATTAATATACCTTAAGAATTACTGCAGCCATCAAGTATCCACCTCCCCACTAGGGAACATCTTCTGAAGAGCCACCCCTCAGGGTCACAGATCAGCAACGTGGTCCAGTGGAGGGTGTCCCTACCCACGGCAGGAGGTTGGAACCAGTCGAGATTTAACGTCCTTTTCAACCCAAACTGTCCTATGATTCTATGATTACATGTAGGTATTTACCTTCCTTGAAGCTTATATTCCATTTTCTCAACATTTTCAATGGCAAAACCACCTGTGGGTCACTGCATCACTGCACATGCGACTATATCTAAAGGCAGCATCAGCACATGTTTGAATACACAGCTACTTTTACTTAAGGACGGTTCTAAGACCTTTCTGCCTGGAAATACTTTCAGATTGGGAACAAATATTGGTAGGTATAGCCCACCTGATCACTTACCTGCTTTCAGTCTCAGAGCTCACGCTTCCAAAGTGCACCAATAACTTGAAGCGAGAAGACAATAAAAAGCATCCACTTCGTGGCTGCTTCTGCACAGGGAATGATGAGAGTCCTTGTTCAGGATTTCAAATCTATAATTTTATTGATCCAAGTTGTTCTAAATTGGTATACTGTTCCTAGCAGTCTTGTTCTTTTTTGGGGGGAGCATGGAAATAAAAGCCAGAGCCAGCCACACCTTCAGAGGAGGAGGGACTCTGTAAGACAAGTGACACAGGGCTTGTTCAGGAGCATAGGCTCTAGAAACACCCTTTAAGTTTTTCATGAAGACATTTGATCTCTTTGCATTCATACCAGTGAATGGTATGCTTTGCACGTACTTATAATGACCTCTTCTCAGCAGGAGGGAAATTAGTCAATTCTCATTCTCAGTGTCAAGGTTCTTCCCATGAAGTAAACCAAGACCAGAGAAACCCCACCCAGCTCAGTGGTCCCAAACACCACGCTGAGGTAGCAGCCCTGTTCCCCTTTTGCCTGAGTTTTCAGTTGTCCCTGCCAGTCCAGTTTGCTGAGGTTAACCCATCCTGTCCTTTGGATTTGGACTGGATAACCTACAGCCAAGGCAGAAGAGTCGATACAGAAGGAATGTCGAAGTGTTACACGAGAGGACACGCAGATGTTTTGCTTGAACACAAGGCAGGGTTGATATGGGATATAGAGGAATGTTACTGACATATCTTAAGAAATCTGGAGCTTATAACTTATCTACTTGAAGCCAAGGCTTGTGAAACTGAAGTTTCAGGTGCTCCCAGGTCACATTACACAAGTCCACAGCTCCACCCAGAATGATCAGCAGTGAACCTGCTCCTAGAGGGGTCTTCTGATCTCATCAAAGCCACAATCTGACCATTCTGCACTGAACAAAGTGAATCCAACACCAAGTTGAGCTAAGACCACTTCCTAAATGTTTATGTTTCTGGTTTATGTTGTTCTGTTTACGTGCACATGAGAACCCCATGATAACAACATCCTAAGAACAGCCAGCCTATCACAAGTCACCCAGTGTCAGGAAAAAATAAAATTAAAATAGTTAATTAAAAAAAACTAACCTGTACCTATCTATCCCTGTAATGCAGAACCTCCTTCTTCAATTACTGCTATTTCAGCTTTCCTTGTGTGGAAGCTGTATCTGACTCCTACTTGCTGCCCTTTTCCACACTTTCTTTCGAAAGTATTAAAAAAAAGGAAAACGTATCCATGTGGTTCTTGCAGTTCAAAATCCACACAGTAATTTGCTCACAAGTAAATCACCCTTAACGAAACAAAGCAAAAATTAAGATGCTGGCATGCAGGAAAATCATTAATGCATAATCTGGATTAAAGTACTTTTGGGTAAAGTCAGTAAATTCCCCCCTTGTCAAGTGATCAAAAATTTGAGAAATATTTCTAAACAATTATGCATGGGAAAATAGATTTTTTTATTTCATTTTCATCCTCTGAAGCCGAAAGTTAGTTGACAGTTAATGAAATACAAGGTGAGTACACAACTCTGAGGCCAGAGCTTTGCTCTATAATGTTCTCAGGTAGTTTCCCCAGCACCTGGATAAATCAGGTGGGGTTAATTTTTAAGCAGTGAACATCAAAGCATAAAAAAAACCTGTACATTCAATAAAAATTATTCAGTTTCCTGCCACAGAGGGTGTTTTACTTAAAAAAAAAAAAAAAAAAAAAAAAAAAAAAAAAAAAAAAAAAAAAAAAACAACCAACAAAAAAAACCAAGTAGAAAATTGAACGGGGGATTTACAACTGAGTATCAAATAATCCTATTTTTACTAGGTGTTTCAGGTTTAAAGAGGATTTAACTCTTACTTTGGTAAGAGATTCTGCCTAGATGTAGATACAGAAGTGAAAATATAATGGAATAGTTGCCTAATCCTATAAAAATGCCCAAATAACCCAGGATCCATTTCCCTCCCTTCTCCTGAGACAGGATATATCAACATTAGTCGTCACAAGTCAAAACCCAAAAGAATCCTTGACAGATGACATAAATCACTTGAGTCCCAGAATGTATCTACAGATTTATACACCAATATTCATAGAAAATGTTTTAACAGAAATTCAGCAGTCACAGCAGCAAAGCCATTAGAAAGAAAACAGTTTCCATGCTCAGCATCCTGCTGCTCTACATTAAGACAGAGAGTGCTGGCCGACATTATCTCCTTCAAAGGAGACTCCACACATCTCATCTTCTCAAAGCAAGTCCACCTTCTCATAGGTCTTTTCAATGAGGGTTAACAAGTTCTTCAAGTCAGCTGACTGCTGAATAGTGTTCAGATCCTTTAAAAGACCTTTCTGATTCTTTGTCTTCAAAATTTCTTCCTGAAGAAGGAAGGAATGACAGACAACAAATAAAAACAGCGTTTGTCAAGTGTAGCAGTAATTGCCCTTTCATGCAGCCCAGCTGTAGCCAAAATAAAATGAAAAAAAAAAAAAATTCAAAAAGACAAAGAGCAAGTCTTCACTCCAACAGTTATAGACATATTTCAGGTATGGTAACAGGTTCCCTAGGGCCAGAGTTTTTTCTAGGAAGAGACAAGTGATCCTTTAAATCAGAGAATGATTTCGGTTGGAAGTTGGAAGGGACCTTAAAGATCATCCAGTTCTAACCCCCCTGCCAATGACAGGGACACCTTCCACCAGACCAGGTCGCTCAGGTTCCATCCAACCTGGCCTTGAACGCTTTCAGGGATGGAGAGAGTTTCCAGGGTTTTGTTCTGTTTTCAAAACATGAGTATATAGTTCCCAATGAAAACAAACAAGAAAAAAAGGAAAAAGAAAATCTGTTCAATTTTTCTGAATTTTCAGAATTGCCCCCTCTGACAGAAGTTGTGATAAAAGCACATTCTGTTGCCTTCCTTCTCATAACCAAAGTGTTATATATATACATATTTATATAAGTTATATATATGTATATAAATATATTACATATTCCACACTCGCCTGCAAAGTGGGTGCCTGAAAACTGTGCTTTGGGAGTTCTGGAAGGTGGAGTGCTCCACTGCCATTTTCCTGGAATACCTAGAAAAGGAAAAAGAAAAAATAACCCAAAAAAACCCCAAGCATCAGGCACCCAAGTAGGAAAATAACCTGGCTGTCATTATCCAACTTCTGAAAACTAAATTTCTTAGTTTTCCAACTAATGTTGGCAAAATTGAAAAGAATCATTCCCAAAAGCAAACGAGGCCTTCCTTAAATGATGTTCCCTGAGAAACAGCTTGTTTAGGACAGGTCTGGAAGTTAGCCCATTCCTATAGGTTAGAGTACAGAAGTATTTATTGAAAATACCTTCCTGGCCTCTTTTTCATCTTCCCCTAACTCGTTCTTGAGCAGCTGGATTTTGTACTGCAGTTGCTGCACAGTTTCCTCAATGTGCTCTGCTGATCGCTCAGCTTCAGTTATTTCTTCCTAAAACAAAACAGACACAAAACCAGAATAAAATTTACTTTAAAAATGGGGAGCCTTTTGTACAGAACCATCCAGAAACAGACATTGCTGTGCAGCAGAGGTGGGTGATGATGAGCAGCAGACACTCCTCCACAAGAGCACAGGCACAGTCAGCTCTCTCTCTAGTGAAAGGTTACAACACACTGAGCAGCAGGAGCTGGGTAAGGTAATTCCTTCCCTTCCTCGCCTTTCATACCTGCAGTTGTGCCAAAGATTCCTCATTTGCCTCAAGCATTTGTCTCTCTGCCATTTGAAGGCCTGGGATATTCTTCAGGCTGTCCAGCTTCCCTGAAGGCACCTTTAAAGTCTTGAAAACTCTCAGCACCCTTAAGTGTAGAAAAAGGAAACTATGACTTGTTTGGAGTTCTTTGCAAAACTAGAAGTGCCTAATGGCTTCTCTGGGGAAAAACTAAACTCAGTTTAGCCCAACTGCTGCCAGTGAAGCAAAAGGCTCCAAAACAGGAAAAAAAGCCATCTTGAATTGTTTTCCAAAATCACGTGGAATAGATGCCAAAGGAAGGAACCAGGAGCAAGAAATCCCACCATTCTCACCTTTGCTACAGCACTGACCTTGTGTGGTTTTTATCCCTTTGGCCTGTACATTCCCTGACTACAAACTGTTCTGACCCTTCTGCTTTTCGAAGTAAAACTAAAATCAGCATTTTAACTGCTTCCAATCAATCACCATTTTAGTAAAACCTGGAAGTGTTTTTATGAAACATGATATATAGCTTTTTGTCAGAAGGAGAGTTTAGCTTGCCCTCAAAAGCATGGTACAAAACAACTGGGTAAAAGAAATCTCTTCTCTCCCTCTTCTCTTTTAATTTATAATTTCTTACATTTTTTTCAGTACATTGAGGTGCTTCTGAACATCATCTTTGTCCTTCCTCTGTTGGCACAAAACAGATCTGGAAAGAAAATAAAGGCAGAATTCCCATCACAAAGCCTGCTAGCACAGAGAACACATCAAATGAAGTACACACAGTCAGAACTTCTCTAGGTAAAAATTTCCAATTTCAGATAGAAAATGCTATATTATACTGGAAAAATATAGACAGACAGCCACATTGCTCAAAAGAGCTCCAAAGCATTTCCAGTTCAAGCAATACTAAAATTTTTCCTTTATTCCTTGTGGAAACAAAGAAGAACCACCAGGATATTTGGCACTTACAGTACTGCTGAATCCACTACAGTTTCCAGAAATTGTCTACTTCTCTCTGAGAGAGTCTGCCAAGATCCTACTGTAGCACTGGAAAGCTTCACCTTTTTTGAAGAACCATTTTCTCCTGCTAACACAAAGGAAGAAGAGGAAAAGACATGATTTGTCAAGCCTGGACAGATGGTTTTGTGACTTGTTCCAGTCAGATGGGAGTCAAAGGTGTAACAGTTCAGATTTAACAGGAAAAAACAAGATCCTACCTACAGGGGAATAGTCCCTCTGCTCCTTAACTGTCCTTCTGACTGTCTGAGCGACCTGCTGAAGAGAAAAATTTACAGCAAAGGTGGCAATTTTGAAACATCTTCTGCTGTGCAATCATCCATCTACTGCTATGAACCCACTGTGTTACTGTCTGACACAAGCCTTTGGCACCGACCACTAAAAAAAAAAAACAACCCTTTTTTTGAACTGTGCAACAGTTCAAAATTCAATTCAGTAATTCATGTCAAGCAGGCTAAGGAAAAAAAATTCACTCTTCCCAATTCCTCCCATTCTAAGAATGAGGTCACCAAGTAAAAGCACAGGATGTTCCTTGAGATCATGCTGGTCATCAGTTCAGTGGCTGGGCAAGAAAACTTGTTGGAGAATCCTGTCCTGACACACGCAGAGAATATTTTCCCAAGGTGAATAAACTGAGCTGAATGAACTCTGACCTGATCACTCTGCTCAGTCAGATGCTGTTCAGCAGCTCTTCAGAACCGCACAGGCAGCTTGCCTTTTTGCTCATGATCAGGCAATGCTTCCCTCTACTTGTGACAGGCACAGTAGCACCCAACTAGGAATTCTGGAAACCAGGGAGCAGTCACGGCTGCTTGAAAGAGCTGTTCACACTGGGCATTTCCTCGAGTTACATTTAGTTACTTAATCATTCCCTACAAATTCCAGTTTAAAAATGGGCAAAAATACCTCTTTTTTCCCGCCTTTGGTTGCTTTTCTATTTTGATCCAAAATAATGAATACCTGTCTTTTTTGACCTTGTTTTCTTCCTTCTCCATCTGTTCCTTTTTTTTGGCTGGAAGGCCCCAGTTTGTGTTGAGACTTAAAAGGGTTTTTCGCTGATCTCCCACTGGGGGTCTTCCCCACTTTAGTGGAAGGTGTGTGGTGGGGTTTCATTATCTGTAAACCAACGGGAACAGGAGGAAAAGACAAAATTAAAATCTAGCTATTATAAGCCTAAATGAGCACAAATGTTTGCACATTTGCTAATCTAAAGCCTAAATCTTGTACATTTACCTAAGTGCAGGACTCCTAAAAAAGCATCCCCATTTGCCTTTTAGACAAACTCTTACTTGTTTCACATCTGTTTCTAAAGTCAAAAGGCAGCATGACGGGTATGTCAAAGAGCAGCAATGGCAAAGCAACAGAACTGACCTGAGAAAAGCCTAATTTGTTCTCAAAGGTTTCCATCAGTAGAAAATCCTCTGCTCTCATAACATACTACCTGCAACACTGTCCAGCTCTGGGGCCGCCAAAATAAGAAGGATGTGGAGCTGCCGGAGCAAGTCCAGAGGATGCCACGGAGATGCTCTGAGGGCTGGAGCACCTCTGCTGTGGAGACAGGCTGGGAGAGCTGGGGGTGTTCACCTGCAAAAGGCTCTGGGGAGAACTTAGAGCCCCTTCTAGAGCCTAAAGGGGCTCCAAGAGAGGGACTTTGCACAAGGGCCTAGAGGGACAGGACAAGGGGGAATGGTTTTAAACTGACAGAGGGCAGGTTTAGATGAGATATTAGGAAAGAACTCTTCCCTGCAAGGGAGGTGAGACCCTGGCACAGGCTGCCCAGAGAAGCTGTGGCTGCTCCTTCCCTGGAAGTGTCCAAGGCCAGGTTGGACAGGGCTTGGAACAACCTGGGATAGTGGCAGGTGTCCCTGCCCACGGCAGGGGTGTGGGACTAGATGGTCTTTAAGGCCCCTTCCAACCCAAATCATTCTGTGATTTTATCCTTCTAATGCAGCTCAGCACAGCCATCCAATTACCAGACCTTCTTACCTTAGCCCCTAATCACAGCAGTCCTTGCTGCCATTTAAACCTATAGTTTCTTTTCTTACTTACTACAGAGACAGAGGGAAGAGCAGTCCCACAGAAGGGAGCAGCCACAACACCCCACCACCCTTCTCTTCTCTCTATATATATACAGTTTTTCTTTCATCCCCTCGGGCCATTTTCCCCTCACTCAGAGGTCCCGTCACGGCTCACCAGGGGAGCGTTGCGATTGACACCCAGTAAACAAGCCCTACACCAGACAAATAAGCCCCAGGCCAGGTAAGCAAGCCATGTTAGTAAGCCCTGTAAGAGGTAAATAATGTCTAAACCAGGTAAGCAAGCCCCCAAAAAGGTACATAAACCCTAAACCAGGTAAGTAAGCGCTTTCCCCTCCACAACTACCGATGCTGCGGGAGAGCTTTCGCAGCGCATAAGAAATGACGCGAGGACTACAACTCCCGGCATGCACCGCTCCCAGCGCAGATCAGTGTACTCGCCCACCGAGCGCAATGCAGGCTGGGAGTTGTAGTCCTCCCCACCCACACCCTCCTCTATCCCCAAACACCCGCTCTCCCGCCGCTGCGGGATAACACCGCGGGTAATACCTCCGCAAAAACCTTCCCCCTCCTCCCGGTTCATCCCCTCCCGAGCCTCACCGGACCGGTGGCGGCGTCGCCTCCTCTTCTTCCTCCTCCTCAGCGCTCCCGCCTCAGCCCGCCGGGACGTTATAAAATAAACCGCGCTCCCCGCGCGCACGCGCACTGACGCTCCCGCTCGCCGCGCGTGCGCGGGGTCCGCGCGCCGACGGAGGGGCCGAGACAGGTAACGGGGGAGGGCGAAGGGGAATCCGTCCCTGTTCCCGTCCCTGCCCTCATCCCTGTCCGTATCCGTGTCCAGAGCCCCTGTCCCGGCCCCTGTCCTTGTCCCGATCCCCTGTCCCAGACCCCGTCCCGGCCCCGCATCCCCATTGGCCGCCGAGGGGGTGTGTTTGTGGGCGGGCGGTGGCGGCGGGGGGCGCCCGGTCACCCCCTTGGCTGTGGGCGCCGAGGGGGGACAGCGGACGGGGCGGCTCTGGGGCTCCCCCGGGTGAGGGGCCGGCGATGGAGAGGTGGGCAGAGAACTGTCTGAAGCTCAGCAAGGGCCGGTGCAGCGTCCTGCGGCTGGGGAGGAACAGTCCTGGAGTGTGTCAGTGACAGCATTGCCAGCAGGTCAGGGAGGGGATCCTGCCCCTCTGCTCAGCCCTGGGGAGGCACAGCGGGAGTGCTGCGCCCAGCTCTGGGCTCCTCGGGACGGGAGAGACGTGGAACTCCTGGAGAGGGTTGTTGCGATCAGATTATTACGATTAACCCCAGTTAAAATGCAAACGAGGCCACGTGCCGAAGTCAGTAGTACGGATTTTATTTAACAGTAAGTGCGAGGGGGACAGAGAGAGAGAGAAAGAAATATAAAAGAGAGGGAGGGGGAGAAAAAGAGAGGGTAAAGAGTAGACAGATATCCAGAAGGTGTCCTGTAGTCCTTTTGCCTCTGGCTTCTTGGTGGTGGGGATTCCACAGAAAAAGTTCAATGGATTAATATAAGTTCAGGGATATGGGGTACCCAAGCACTTCCCCTGCAGGGAGGAGTTTCACACTGTCTTTTGCAACACTCTGGATCTGTTGCAACACTGCAGATGATATGGTAGAAGGGCTCACAAATGAGTCTGGGGGCTATGGCCTCCCCCTGCCAGACCCAGCCAGGGCTGATTTTCAGCACAGCTGCTTTCCTTGTGGATACATTCCTCTCCCCCAGCCTTGTTTACTTCTCCTTAGACCTGAGGTAATTGGACAGTAGTACTACCTTTATCTTATCTCAGATTCAGGTAGCTTAACTCGCAGTCCAGTTTCCTGGTTTCAGGAGGCATGTTTGGACAGGGTGGGCTTCCATGGTTGTCTTGCATACCAGTCTCACATGTGGTGAGATGAGCTCTGCAGCTCTTGTGTTATCCCTGTGTTCTCACATACCACAATCTTTTTCTCCTTTCCTTCTCAGTGTATCTGGTTACCATCAAGCCCAAGCCACCTTTTCCAAAGTTCGTGATATATCAGCAATTTTCTGACAGTCCACTTCCTGCAGAGTGCCTCCTTGATGTTGGATATTAGGAAGAAAAACTTCCCTGTCAGGGTGGTGAGGCACTGGCACAGGTTGTCCAGAGAAGCCTTGGCTGCCCCATACCTGGAAAAGGGTCCCTCTTTGCCGTTAAGGGATTCATAGATGAGAGAGATGGGAAGGTCAGAGGGTAGCTGGGCATGGCATCTTCTTGCCTACGGTGGCTTTTCAGTGACTGATTAACGATGGTGCTGCTGAGGGACTGAGTAAGTTACACATTACAGATGTGGGTATAGACGGGTATGGGAACGTTTCCTTGGCTGGAGGAAAATGATAATGCAGATACGTGTGTTTATTTTGTCCAGCTCAGCCCGGGCTGACAGCTCAGCCATGCTGAGGGCCAGGGACGCCGTCCTGCGGCTGCGGCCGTGCCGCCGCACGCCCCCGGCACAGATTCCAGCTGGCCCGAGCACATGGCGTGCCCTGCACAGGCAGCCCCTGCACCCAGAGTGGGCTGCCCTGGCTGAAAAGCAGCTGAAAGGCAAGAACCCCAAGGATTTAATCTGGCACACCCCAGAGGGGATCGACATCAAGCCGTTGTACTCCAAGAGGGACACCAAGGACCTCCCTGAGGAGCTGCCGGGGGTGAAACCTTTCACTCGGGGGCCCTATCCCACCATGTACACCTACAGGCCGTGGACAATCCGACAATATGCTGGATTCAGCACGGTGGAGGAGAGCAACAGGTTCTACAAGGACAACATAAAAGGTAGGGCAGCTGCTTTGGGAAAACACATTGCCTTGTGAAGCAGTGGGGAACATGGATTCGGCAAGTTACATGGCAAATGTGATTGTTCTGCCTCATGAGTTTGGGTTTCTGATGGGATCTTCCCAGTGGCGCTATATTTCTTTGTTATTGGGAAATTGGATCATTTCTGGAACTGCCTTTGCTTCATTTTTGCTGTGGAAAAGGGATGTGTTAAATGCTATTTTTAGTTATTGCACCTTTACACATAGAGAGACATAATTTGGCTCCATCCCAGAGTCCAACTAGCAGAGATCATGGAGCACTTCACACTTGTTTTGAGACCATGAGAGAAGATTGTAGTGGGAAAAAAAAAATGTTGTAACTTAACTTCTGGTGTTTAGTGCATTCTAACATTTTGGGTTTCCATCTCATATTCTGAATGAACTCATTAATACCTATAAATAGTGTCATTCATGACATATGACTAAAGACAAAGTATGGGGATTTTCCTTATTTGAGAACGGTTTTCCCAGTATTTCTGCAGAGTATTGTCCTTTGCAGGTGTCCCTGCCCATGGCAGGGGGGTTGGAACTAGATGATCTTTAAGGTCCCTTCCAACCCAAACCAAATCTCTATGACTGTTGAGGAGTTGTTTGGGGATTTCTACGTCTTTTGATATCATGGTTTTTTGTTTCTCTTTCCTGTAGCTGGCCAGCAGGGATTGTCTGTTGCTTTTGATTTAGCCACCCACCGTGGGTACGATTCAGACAATCCACGAGTTCGAGGAGACGTTGGAATGGCTGGAGTTGCCATTGACACAGTGGAAGACACCAAAATCCTTTTTGATGGAATTCCTTTGGAGAAGATGTCTGTTTCCATGACGATGAACGGGGCAGTGATTCCCGTGTTGGCAACATTCATTGTGACTGGAGAAGAGCAGGGAGTGCCCCAGGCCAAGCTGACAGGGACAATCCAAAATGACATCCTGAAGGAGTTCATGGTCCGCAATACCTACATATTCCCCCCCGAGCCATCGATGAGAATCATTGCTGACATCTTCCAGTACACCTCAAAGGTATTCTTTGTTTAAATGTACTTACTTACTTCTGTTACTATGTCAGGTTAACTATTTATGAGGCACTTTGGAGAACAAAGCAGAAGATGGGAAGACCTGTCACAGTGAAGAATAATGTGGTCGTGGAAAGGGCTGGCAGGAGAAGTTAAGATCCCAAATCACTTACAACATAAATTCGAGGGTTTTTTAAGTCAGTACAAATCAAAGTCAGATTAAGGTGAGCCTAAGCCTGAAAGGATGCAGGAAGCTTGGAGATGAGGAACATTCAGGCTGTTCTTTGCAGAGAAAGTAAGAAGCCACATAGTTAAGGCTTACTTGCAGGAGCAAAGAGGTAGGAATCTTGAAGGGCTTCTGCTACAAAATTAAGCATGAGAAGAAGGTAATGAAAGGAGTGAAGTCTGGAACTGATGACTGGAAGTTCAGTGCTACCGGTTGTTTTCTTAGTTGCATTTTCATTGGAGAGGTGGCACACAGCCTGTAATGGAGAACAATACTTAGTATGGTGAGTGATGGTACAGGCACAATGAATAGTGCAAAAAGGTGAAACCACAGGAAGCAAAGATCTGCAAACACCACTTCCTGGGGATGGATTATATTTGCAGTCCACAGGGGGTGAACAGGATGGGCTGGAACCCCTGTGCCATGGAGATAGGCTGTTGTTCAGCCTGGAGCAGAGAAGGCTCCAGGGAGAAACCTCATTGCAGCCTTTGAGTGCCTAAGGGGGCTTATAAAAAAAACTGAGAGAACTTTTTACACAGGCAGTGTCCTATCCTAGTGATAGGACAAGGGGAACAGTATTAAACTAAAAGAGGGGAGATTCATGTTAGATACTAGGAAGAAATTGTTCCCTGTGAGGGTGGTGAGGCCCTGGCACAGGTTGCCCAGAGAAGGTGTGGCTGCCCCATCCCTGGAAGTGCTCAAGGCCTGGTTGGAGCAACCTGGTCTAGAGGAAGGTGTCCCTGCCCATGGCTTTAAGGTCCCTCCAACCCAACCCATTCTGTGATTCTATGAATGGGTTATTTGTGAATGTTGATAGAACAATTATCCAATCCCCCCCTTGCTGTTACACCCTGTTGTCTCTCTTTTTTGCAGCATATGCCAAAATTTAATTCCATTTCCATCAGTGGGTACCACATGCAAGAGGCAGGAGCTGACGCCATTCTGGAATTAGCTTATACCGTAGCAGATGGCTTGGAGTACTGCAGAACTGGGCTTAAAGCTGGCCTCACCATTGATGAATTTGCACCAAGGTGAGCTCAAGAAATTTGCAAGTATAAAACTCACTTTTTGGTAAAACCTCTAGAGAGTTTAATATGAAATAATGTATTTTTAGGCATACAGGCAATATTGGCAATGCTCACGCTGCAGATAGGTTTGGTTTTGGTTTTGTTACATGATTTCAGTTGTAGGAAAATATATTTTTTCCAACATCTAGGCTAATAAACTGAATAAAGCTCATGCACAAACATTGTCAAGGTCAATTTTAATTTAATTTTAAGCAGAATATTGTATTTTTTGTATAGTTACTGCCAAACTAGGCAAGAATTATAGTTTCAGTGGTCTTGTTTATTTACAAATTCCCTAACTATACAGTGAGTTTAACAAGGAAGAGGTGTGGTGCATGGAGCCTGTTCACATTCAAGCTGTAGGAATCAAATGAATTAACCATCCCCAACATCTGTGGCAAGATCCAAGTGGATCATGTAGAATAAGATACAGCCTTATTATCAGACTTTCAAGTGATGGGGAATTCTGGCAAATTGTTTCTGTAGCTCATTCACTGTTAAAAAAGTGCATCTTTAGTATAATGACTTTGACTGGTGTGATCTGTGCATGATTACATTTATAAATCATAAAAGCTGTAAGTAAGTAAAAGTGTATTGATAAGTCTGTTCCCTGATATGCTGGCCTGTACTAAACTGATCTGGATTTTGATTAAAATCGTCAGGAAAAGGATGAAAGCGTGCTTGTAATATGTAGTGTCTTCTCATTATAAGTAGTTTGTGAGTGTAACTGCACTAGTAGGTGGTGTCCAGGAGTATTCCCTGGCACTAGGTCACTTTTGTCTGTACCTCCTGGAACACTGCTTGACTGATAGCTCCCCCAGAACAGTCCCTGGGACCAGTTTAGCAGTTCCAGGGGCCCCTGGCAGTGGCAGTTTGCTTGCAGTCACCCTGTTTGGGGTCACTTTATTGACATAAGTGTGTATCGTTCTGTAGCAACTGGCATCAGTGTCTAGGAACATTCCCATCATCTGCAAAAATAAATTATCAGAGACCTTACTGTAGGATTTATCCTTTACTGAAACAAAATTATTAGAATGGTTTCATGTTTTATCCTGTTCGTGTGTTCTTATTACAGGCTCTCCTTCTTCTGGGGAATTGGGATGAACTTCTACATGGAAATAGCAAAGCTGAGAGCTGGGAGGCGGCTCTGGGCTCACTTGATTGAGAAAATGTTTAAGCCCAAGGATCCCAAATCTCTTCTGCTGAGAGCTCATTGTCAGACTTCGGGCTGGTCACTCACTGAGCAGGTTAGAAATGGGACTGTCATCATCTTCCTCACTTAAATATGTTCTCATGGTGTGGACGTAGAAGGGGGCTGCTGGTGTTACTCACTAAGGTGCAGCTTCCTGAAGGAGGACACCTGTCCCACTCTGAGTTTGACACATGCATACACAAGCATTGGATACATCTTTATTGGATACATTAATTCAGGATTCAGAGCATGAAGCCCCCTCTTGGATTTGTCCTGTAAGTTACCCTTTCAAAATGCAGCTGAGTGAGGAAGTAGAGGCACTTTTTTTTAGGATCACTGGCTTGAGAATGCATTTGAGGAGCCAAGGAAGTCACTCATGCCCCTGGTGACAACTGCTGAAGAGGGAAGGAATGGTTACAGCTCATCTGTTCTTTAGAAACTGTGTCTCTGCTCTTCCTGTTCAGTTACATTACAGCAAGAAAATAAACCATTGGAATGCATATAGTTTCCCAAGTGAGGTCAGAGCTGGGTTCCAGCTCTGATTCCAAGGCCTGCTTCTCAATCAAAGTCAGGCAATAGGAGTTATTTTTAGGTTGCAGTTGACACCATTGTTATTTGACTTCAGTGCCTTCATTTTATTCTTGTTTTTTGGTTGAAGTAAATGTCATTTTTACTTAGATTGCAACAAGAGTACATCTGAAACAATGGAATTTTATGAGCAGTGGCCTTTATGGTTCCTTCAATTAAAAGTATTTTGTAGGTAGAAAAATATTAATACTATTAAAACTATATTCAGCCATCTTCAAGTCTTCAGTGTAAATAATTTTCTGCCTGGATCATAACCCCTATTTTTCATGTCTAAGCATTGCTGTTGTCTTAATGTAACATCTCAGTGCCCAGTGTTTACTCCAGTAGGTTTCAGAGGGCAAATATATTTTCCTTTGACCTGCCTTTAGATATGTACCTACTTATAAATTAGGGTTTACATTCTTGCTTTTCCAAATCCCATTTTTCTGTGAATCTTTAAATGTAATACTTGAACCAGAAAGGCTCCAGTGTAGGCAGAATTACCATGTTCTGTAAAACAGTGATATTAATTCCAATTCTTTATGGAGAATAATGTAACTCACAGACCTTGTGGTTCAATTTGCCTTCTTCAGGGCCACGTTGGTGGTTCTAAATGTTTTTGTATACATTCATCTCACCAAAGCCCTTCAAGAATTAGGTGTGCAGTCTTGACCTATCAATGAATTCCCTCAATATTCACATTAAAAAGGACAGGCAGCTGCAGTGTATGAGTCTTCATCTCAGAACACGGAGACCACCAGAACTCCTCTTTAACTGTTAGGACACATACATACAACCCAACCATCTGAGGTGTCTGAGAGGAGCAGATAAAAATTTTGACCTAAAGACTGAGATTATATTCTGTAATACTGACTCCACTTCTATACCTTGTACTCCAGATTATCCATTTGTTTGGGTTAATATCCCAGTTCTTCCATAGATATCTTTCAATTTTATAGCCCCAGCAAATTGCAACTTTCTGTCATTGATGAAAAAACTTTAAGCACATTTAGTTCCAAAACAGGTCTTGACTAGTAACTTGTTTGACACATGTGCTGTTCACTGCTCCAGGAATTCTGGATTCTGAGGATGGGGGACAGCAGGCCTACCTGTTCCATCCTCTCCAACTTGGATTCATTAAGGCCTTCCAAGCACCACTAAATATAGGTTAGGCTTTGATTTGTTACCATGACCAGTTTACTCACATACTGATAATATTGTCTTTCTTTCTGGATTAATCTCTGTGTTAAGAGGCTGACAAGTGATAAATCCATTTGATTTGATGCCTGTTACTGACTGGGGTTTTCTCAGCTTTTGTTCTGATTCCAGTGTTTCAGTGAGGGAGTCTTGCATCCATTTCCTTGGAGCAGTGTGTGTGTGACCAACCATGGCAGAACCTCTGAGTTCCAGAGCTGTCCTTTCCCTTCCAGGATCCCTTTAACAACGTTATCCGCACCACGATCGAGGCCATGGCTGCAGTGTTTGGGGGAACACAGTCCTTGCACACCAATTCCTTTGATGAAGCCCTGGGTTTGCCCACAGTGAAAAGCGCTCGCATTGCCAGGAACACACAGATCATAATCCAAGAGGAATCAGGAATTCCCAAAGTGGCAGATCCCTGGGGGGGATCTTACCTCATGGAGTGCCTCACCAACGATGTCTATGAAGCTGCTTTAAAGGTCAGTTTGCACAACCTTTCCTGGGAAAATTTTAGGGATGGGAGTTTTGAGAAATATATTTTAAGGGACTGTTTGATAAGCTGGTAACTTCTAAACAAGGAATTATTTTACACTTATGCTACAGTGAGTTCTTTGTGAATGAACTTTACAAAATACAGTTTAGAGCATGGGACTGGACAGGCAGGCGTAATAAAAATTTGGATGGTAGTACAAGTACAAAGCTTTTTTAGACCTTGTTACTACTCACTTTCTCAATCCTCTTCATTTCTCAGCTTATTGAAGAGATAGAAGAAATGGGTGGAATGGCCAAAGCCGTTGCTGAGGGGATTCCCAAACTTCGTATTGAAGAGTGTGCAGCCCGGAGACAAGCCAGGATTGACTCTGGTAGGAGCAGGGAGATGAAAGTAGGGAAAACTGCCACTAGAAACCTTTGTATAAAGGGTTTTTTACACACGTTTTCACCGGTTTTTTGTCATCTTAGTTTAAGAGTAACAGATTGTGAGTGGTAAAATGAGTGGTGATAGTTTTATGCCAGTGAAAGCTTCTGGAAAGAGATTTGTGAAATACAGCGCCAGTGTGAAAAGCCTTGCTTGACATATTGAAGGTTAGACTAGACAAGGCACTAGAAAAACCATTTTAAAGGAATATTTGGAGCCTTCAATAGTTAATAGATTAATTTCTGATAGGAGCTTTTATCTGTGATTCCTGAATTTAAAAGCAGGAATGCCACCAGATGGCGGTATGGAATGCAGATGGCCAAATTCCTGGGTTTACTGGAGAACCCGTTATTCCTGAAGACCAGAAAAAGTGCTGCGCAGAGGATGATACAGCTCTTTATTTGTGATATATAGACATGTATATGAATGTGTACACATGTAATATATATATATGTAGAGATATTTTTACATGTTCCTTATAACTCTGTTCCACTTTTTGTAATCTGCATTCCAGTAGCAGTCCAGAAAACAGGGATAACTCATACATGAAAGAAGTTATATGAACTTCTTTGTATGGAGGATAAATTTGAAGCAGGTCTTAATTAAGACCAATAAAGAATAGTCAGTAAAGTTCTGTGTTTTCTCTCCCAAGGTGAATTACTTGATGGTGCTTCAAAGAGTATATTAATGTTTCCAGGCACTGCAAATAAAAATAATTAATAAGTCCATACTGGCTGAAAGCTAAAATATAGTTTTCCACTCCATTTTTATTCACATGGAGTAGTTTTAGGTAGGAACTTCACTCTATTTGATAAGTCAGAAAAGTAAATGCAGAGGACTGCAGGAGACCAGCACTTCTGCTTAATTCTGTCAGATTCACTTATGTAAGCTTAAAAACAGAAAATGGCCAGTGTATATTAGGGGTCACTACTACATCAGTTTGTAAGATAAATATTTTTCTATTTCATATCTTTTTTTCTGGCCCGGTGTTCCCTGAGTTGAATGCTCATGCATTTAATCACCTCTCGTCATAAAATCTGGAAAATACAGACTTAAATCCTTCCTGTAAGAGAAAATTTTACCTGTTTGAAATGTATATAGTTATAAAGCATTATAATGCTCAAAAACTTCTTGTCGTGTCGATACTGTGTCTTTTCACAGTAGTTTGCAAATGTGTTCTGAGTTTCTGGTGTTCCCACTGGAAATAGGGTCTGAAGTAATTGTTGGAGTTAACAAGCATCAACTGGAGAAAGAGGAGGCAGTGGAAGTTCTGGCCATTGATAACACTGCAGTCCGTGCCAAGCAGATTGAGAAGATCAACAAGGTGGGAACAACGTTTTTAAAAAGGGAACTTCTTGTAATTGCAGATAGAACTTGAGTAAAGGTGGTTTGCTGATTTCTCTAATACTGAAGCAAAGTATTAGAATCAAGACAGAAAGGTTTTTGTTACATTGATTTGATTTTCCTCATTGTATTTCAGATAGTCTCCTGAAAATATATCTAACCTTTAAAAATTGGGAGCTTTACATGTCCTGAAAATAAGTTAGGAAACAGCTATGCAATGTTTTGCTCTAAAAACACGTAACATTGCTTAGTCACTCAGACTGTTTGGTGCAGCTTGTCAAGAGCTACTGAGGGACAGGGTTATGGAACCAGGAATCAATATCCACTTCCATAATCAATAAAAATATAGATAAAACTGGCTTAGAGTTACGTTATGGACTTAGACACATGTTAAGGTCTGAGGTGCCTTTTTACGTCTAATCTTATTGAACTATATAGTGTGTATTGACAATTCCATGCCTCCAGAATTAATATTTGAAATCAATTAGTCTTACACCCTCAGCTTTCCATTTCACTTCACAGTTTATTTTAACCCAACATCTTTCCCCTGCACTGTAGGTGAAGGCCAGCAGAGATAATGCAGCAGCCCAGCAGTGCCTGGATGCTCTGACAAAATGTGCTGCCACTGGGGAAGGAAACATCCTTGCTCTTGCAGTGGAGGCAGCACGTGCCAGGTACTGGGGGGTGAACAAGCAACTGCTGCTTGAAAATCAGTGGCTCATTTTCACCATTTCACTGTTCTTGGGTGTGGTGTCAGCAAGGTTAGAGTCTTGAGATGTTTTGGGGTTTTTCTTCAGAGGTGGAAGTAAAAGGTGGCTGCAGTTTCTCACTGTCAAATAGACCATTATTACATTTTACAGCCTCTTAAGGCCATGCCTTAATTTCTTAAAAGGAACAATGCAGATATAAGGAATCTCATGTGAACTGAGACTGTTCATACACATTGTGCTGTTTACAACTCATGATTTTACCAGTTTCAGGATGTAACTGGGTTTCTCTGTCACCCTGCTGGTTCATGGGTCAAAGAGCTTAAGAAGTGTCTGAGATGTGAAAATGGATATTCACAAGCTCATCATGCTCTGTTGCTTCATCTTTCCTTGCACCACAGATTGGTGTGAAAACATTTTTTGACTGAAGGAGAAATCAGTTTGCTTAGTCAGGCAAAGATGTCAGAGATGCTCTTGAGTGGTGCAGTGAGGCATCTTCAGAGTCCAGTGGAACAGTTACTTTTTCACCCAAGGTGCTTTTGAGGCTGTTTTCTTTCCTGTTTCAAGGTCAGCATCAGTCTCTAGAATAGATCCTGTCTATCTGTTCCTTAATTAACTAAATACCCCAAAAATGAGCAAACCAAATTCACTCCTTATTGGAGTGCTGGGCTCTTTTTACTGCAATATCTCAAATTCTTTCATTGAACACTTAACAGCTGTATTTTGAATACACTTTCTCTCACACAGAGCTTGTCAGGAATCTCCAGCAGCATGTCTATATTTGTTTGTGAAACTGTGAAGGTCACACAGGAGGCTTGTGTTGGATTTACAGGGAGTCCTATCTTTTGTACCAAAACTGGCCAGTTAAATCCCAGTTTCTCTCCTTGGTGACCTTGTCTTTATTAATTGTAAAAGCATTAATGGACTCCAGATCACTCTGTAAGCTGCAAACACATTCTGCCCCAAAACCATAAATGGGATGTTACCAAGAAAGAAACTCTCCTGGCATCTGGTACAGAGGGTCTGAAGGGGGATTGTGAGCTCTGGGAACATTTATGGGGAGCTTTTGTGTGGAGGGACAACATGGGAAAAGCTTTTCAGGTGAAGCACGTTCACCCTTCCCAAGCAGTAGACAAATGTGTCACCAGCAAGGTAGAGACAGGTGCCTCTTCCCTACTGAATGGAAAATTATGGATTTTGATGTCATCTATTTCACTTGGAATAAAATAAGTAGCACAGAATTTTCAGTGATGAGACTCCACAGACTAATACGGAGATTTCAGTGCTGACAAACACAAGTAGAAAAGTAATTTTGTTCCTCTGACCGAAGTAATAAGGCAGATCCGAGGTGACAGGGAATGGGAGCAGTGCTGCCTCCCTTCTCTGCCTCATTTCTCATGAGAAGTTACAGGAAAATGGGTGTAGTTAGGTAGGATATAAGGCAAGTTATGCCAGGTTCTTTCTCACCTCCATCTATGTTGCTGTTTTTCTGTCCCTCTCCAGACCCCAGTTCCTGCTGTGCCAGCTCCCAGTGATGGAAAAAGAAAGCAGGAGTGCATTGTATCATGTCGTGCTGCTCCTTTGTCTGCCCAGCCTGTCCCCTCGTGGTACTTTGTCACCTGATTTCACACTGCTGCCTCTCATTACTGCTGAAATGCACAGGCAGGAGTGTGAGGCTGAGCAGACAGAAGGTGACAGTTCTGAAAGGCACACTGTGGTCATTGACTTTCTTCGGGTTGGTATTTGGGCTGCACAGCCTGTTGTGAGCCACTGGCTAAATCACAGCATAAATTGCCAAAGGAAGCAGATCCTGTGCCCTGTACAACACACAAATGAACAACATCTTCTCTGGTCACTGTTGTGCTTGTCTTTAATCACACTGACCCAAAGCTTAGCCAAGAGCCAAGCTCCTCTTATCGGGAAATCACCTGCTTTTGAGGAAGCACAGGGAATCTCTGGGCAGTGGAGGGGTCTGATCCAGCGCAGCTGGTCAGCAGTAATTCTGAGCAGTTAATAAGACATAAATGTTTTCCTTTCAGCCTCCTGATAATATTCCTGCTTTGTGTCCCTTCCTCAGGTGCACCGTGGGAGAAATAACAGATGCCATGAAGAAGGTGTTTGGGGAGCACAGAGCCAGTGACCGGATGGTGAGCGGAGCCTATCGCCAGGAATTTGGAGAGAGTGATGAAATCCTGCATGCCATCAATAGGTGAGAATTGCTTCCCGGGTAGCCAGACATTTGATAACCTCACATTTAATCCAGGAGGTACATTCTTTAAATACCTTAACAACAAAAGGAGGGGCAAGGAAAAC
>VZRE01014000.1:168-29967 GCA_013396775.1 Cephalopterus ornatus
CACGTGTGTGTGATGTACACGTGTGTGTGATGTACATGTGTGTGTGATGTACGCGTGTGTGATATACATCTGTGTGTAATGTACACGTGTGTGTAATGTACATGTGTGTGATGTAGATGTGAGTAATGTGCACGTGAGTGTACTCTGTGTGTGTAATGTACGTGTGTGTAATACACCTGTGCATAATGTATACGTGTGTGATGTACATATATGTGTAATGTACATGTGCGTAATGTATGTGTGTGTGATGTACGTGTGTGAATAATGTACATGTGAGTGTATTATGTGTGTGTGATGTACATATGTGTGTGATGTACGTGTGTGTAATGTACACGTGTGTGTAATGTACGTGTGTGTAATGTACGTGTGTGTGATGTACATATGTGTGTAATGTACATGTGCATAATGTTCATGTGTGTGATGTACGTGTGTGTGATGTACGTGTGTGTAATATACACGTGTGTATAAACTGTGTGTGTGAAATGTACATGTGTAACATACATGTGTGTGTGAAACGTGTGTATACATGTGTGTCTACATGTGTATGTGTATGCACATGTGCGTGCACAGTCATGTGCATATAAGTACACGTGTGTGTGCACAAGAGTGCACATGAGCATGTGTGTGCATGCACATGTGTGCATGTGCACAGGTGTGTGTGTGAGAGTGTGTTTGTGTGTGTTTATCGACGTGTTTTGAGCATCCACGTGGGTGTGCATCTGTTTATGTGTCTACGTGTGTGTGAGGGCTGTGTGTGCATGTATACACGCGTGTGCACCTGTGTGAGCGTGTGCCCATGTGTATGTGCGTGGGCACGCAGGTGTGTGCGCAGGTGTTCACTTGTGCATATGTGTGCGGATGTATTTACGTGTGCGTGTAGCCCTGTGTATGTGCATGTGTGCGCACACATGTGCAGGCAGGTGGGGTGTGTGTAGGTGTGCAGCATGAGCCTGGGAAGACGTGTATCGGGGGGGGTGTGGTTCTGTGTGTGCACTGGCACATGCGTGCGTGTGTGGCCCCAGTGTGAATGGCCGTGTGCCTGTGCAGGTGCACACGTGTGTGACACAGCTGGGCAGCCATGAGAGCGTGATGGTGTGTTTGTGAGCACACACGTGTTGCCGGACACGGGTGTGAAAGCACGCATGTGTTTATGTGTGTGCAGGTATGCGGGGGGTGTGTTTGCAAGGATCAGGGCACACACATTCACACACCGGGTATCGTGTGTGCACACGTGTGAGTGCATGGGCCCAGGTGTGTGTGCTGGGCGGGGTGCGTGGGCACACGCATGTACAGATGTGGGGGGCTCAGGCACGTGTGTGTGTGTCTGCGGGCCAGCCTGGGAGGGGCACAGGGGTCGCTGGCACAAACGTATGCGGGTCGCGGGGGTCGCGGGGTCGGCATCCCCTTCGCGCGGCGGCACTTCCCGCTGCGGCTCGGAGGGGAGCAAAAGCACCTGAACCCCCTAAATTTCCTCTCGGATTGCAGCTGCGTGCCCGTGGTTGGACTCAGCCTTAGCAGCGACCCCCCGCCCCCCACGCCCGGGTAAAATGAGGTTTGGGGACTGCCCCCACCCGGGGTTTCCAAGCGATCCAGCTCTCCAGCCCTACCTGCGCGCTCCCACCCCGGCCTGGAGCCGTCACTAAACACGCACCTGCCCTTCGGAAGTGCTGACACCTCGATAAACACAATGAAATGCTGCTCCAGTGGCGATTAGAGCCGCTTTTAACCCTTAATGAAATCCCAGGAAAGGCTGGAGTGCTGCTCTGGCTGGGGAGTTCCTGGGTGGTGTCACAGGGCAGTCAGGGATGTCTGGGGATCACAATCTGTGCCTAGCAATTCCTCATCTGATGAGTCCATCTTTGGGCTGACATCACACCCTTGCTGCAGATTTAGATGCTGTCTGCCATCCCAGCAGGTTTGCCGGTGATTTTGGGGAGATTTCTAGGATTTTAGGGCAGTCTGGGTAATGTATAGTCCCCATCTGTTCGAGGAAGGCACCAGCATGGGCAGGAAAAGTGACAGTGACTTTCCCCTCCAGTGCCTTCACCACAACATCCCAGCCACTGGGAACAGACCAAAATGCATCTGAAGGTCGTGGCGGAGCCTCCTCACATCGTGGTTGTCACTGAAGACTTTCCCCTGAGCAGAATTCCCATGTATTAATGACCTTTCCCTCTTATAGGGTTTAAGTCCTCAGCAGGACTTTGTCCCAGTTGCATTCCTGGTGGCTCAGTGGGGCAGCAGCAATGATGGGTGTTCATTCCCATGAAGGAGAAGTGGCTCTGCTGTGCAGCCATGCACTCACTGACATGGTTTCCCTGCTTTGTTTCAGAGTGGGCTGTGCTGGGCACTGGTTCCCTTTCTCATGGGAAAACCAGTGTCCGGGGTGCAGAGCTGCTTTTCACACTCACAGACAGGAGAGAAATCTAAACTGGACCATCCTCTCCTCTTGGGTTTTTGCTTTTGCTGAAATGAAAAGGATGCTCTCAAACCCGAACAAACTTCTGGAAATAAGGTGGACAAAGACAAGGCTTGAGCTGAAGAACCACCAGCACACAGCAGCTTGATTTCTCTCCAGGGGAGCTCTGCAGGGTGATCAGCAGGTCCTAGCCATCCTGCTGTGATGCAGAAGAAATGGGCTTTCAGGGAAAGAAGGCAAGGACTGTGAGGATTAGGGGTTTATTGCTTTTACAGCTCTGTTCTCATTCCTGTTGTCTTATCATGAGCTCACAGAAAGTCCCAAGGCTTGGGGACACACCTGGGCCAACAGCCCAGGGTCCTCTTCCCCTCCCTGGTTTGCTGAATGACCTTCAGTAAGTGGCTTCTTTTACCCTCTGCTCAGTTTTCCCACCCCTGTTGGAGTGGGAAATACTCCATCCCACTATCCTGCTGCCAGCAGCAGATTCCCCTGCACGAGGCAGAGGTTACCAATAAACTACAGCACCATTTTCCCATCAGGAAAACCTCTCCATGAGTGTTACCAGTCCTTAGTAGGTTCATCTTTGCAGTTGCTGCATTGCCTGAGAGTTCTGGCAGCTTTAGCAGCACCTCTCTGGTTCACTCCACCTCCAGGGATCAGCAGGCACTTGGGGAAAATCCTATTTCCCTTTTTCCCATTGGGCAGACTGGAGCTCCCAGGAACACCAGGCAACACACCAGCTTCTCCACTTATTCAGGTACTGGTTTTAATCTCCTGTGACACTTTTGGAGGTGTGGAGAGCCCAAAAATTACTTTGCTGGAGTTCCTCTGAAAATTGTGGTCTTTTCCAGCATCCCACCAGGTGCAAGCTCTTCAGCATTCTTCTCTATTAGGCAGGAGCCCTGTTAGGCAGACCCAGCTCATCACTGTAGGTTAGGCTCAGCCTCACTGGAGAGGTGCTTGTTCTTGGCTGTCTGCACAACACAGGGAAACTTCATCTCTGGATGAAAAAAACAGGAGCATCCTTTTCATATTTTTCAATTAAATCTCCCTTTCGAAGGTCACTGCAGCCCCTGGAGGCAAATACAATTAACAAGGAAAATGCAAATCCATGCCTGTGGCCACTTTGCGCTTCGGGGATGGAAGAGGGGATTTTTAGCTTGCCACAGCATCATTCCTTGGGATGGAAAACTCTCCCAGATGGACAGGCTGGTGGAACAGGAAGGCAGCAGGGACCTGTGTTGTTATTTGATGACGGACTTGACTGTGCCAAGGAAAGGCAAAGAGCCCTTGGCAGAGGTGGCTGCAGAGATCTCCAAACAAAGCTGTGCTCCAGAGGGAGGATCAAGGGAACAGCGGGAGAGCAACGAGCCACAGCCTGGACTTTGCAGATTCCACCAGTGTTAGGTTTTATTGGAGTAGTTGGAGTCGTTGGTTTGGTGCCTTAGATGTTCTCTCCATGTCAGATGTGCTTCCCATTTTGGAAGGAAATTACCTGCTCATCATTCCATCCCCAGCCTGGCTGCACAATCTTCACCCAGCCCCTCACCTCCCACAGTCTGTCCCAGCTCAGTCTGGGGACAAGCTGCGCCTGATACCTCACATAAGGCAGAGGACTAAACTTTGAGTTATCAGCAGTAGCCTTGGGCTCTCAGGTGCAGATGGTGGGCCACCCAGGGCACACCAAGGGCAGCAAGACTTTTCTGTCCTGGCACCTTTTGTCTGGGAGGAATCTTTGTCTGTATTCAGTTACGGGAGGCAGACTCTCAAAATTTGATGCTAGGCTATCGCAAGTGAATGAACCACAGTCCTTCCTCCCAGGAAAGAAAGCCTGGAGCCTCAGGATCTCAGGTGCAGATGACAGACTGCACAGGGCACCTCTTGGGCATAGAGACCTTTGTGTCCTGGCCTCATTTTTCTGGAAGGAATCTTTGCCCGTCTTCAATTTTGAGAGGGGAAACCACAATTTTGGCACTAAACTCCTGCAAGAGAACAAATGACGGCCCATTCCCCCGGAAATGAAAGCCTATAGCCTTGGGGTCTCAGGTGCAAATGAAGGGCCTCTCAGGGCATTCCACGGGCAGCAAGAACTTTCTGTCTTGGCACCTTTTGTCTGGGAGGAATCTTCATCCCTATTCATTTTTGGGAGGAGGACTCAAAATTTCTGCACTGAGCTCCTGCAAGGAACGACAACCTTTTCCTTCCCCCAGGAAAGAAAGCCCATAGCTTTGGGATCTCAGGTGCAGATGATGGGTTACCCTGGTACACCATGGGCAGCAAGACCTTTCTGTCCTGGCACCTTTTGTCTGGGAGCAATCTTCATCAATATATATAATTTTTGGAGGCGAACTCGCAATTTCGGGCACTTGGCTCCTGCAAGGGAAAACCAGCTCTTTCCCCTAGGACAGAAACCCTGTAGCCTTGGTGTCTCAGGTTCCAGGTGATGGACCTCCCACGGTACTCCACGGGCAGCAAGTCACCCCAAGTCACCCCTTTCTTTCCCAGCCATGAGTGACCTCCCTTGAGATCTATAGCACTCGGTATTTAAAGCATTCAGCCTAATTTTTAAGAGGTTTTGCCTCTTCAGAGACCAGGATTAAACTGAGGGTTGATACGGTTGGAAAAACTTTCTCCCCCCTTTCCAAAACCACCCAGGAGACCTTGGCATAAGCATCTCCCCGGGCTCAGCCCCTCTGTCAACCCTCGGTGCTTGGGCACAAGAGGGCACTGAAACACCACTGTGATCATGAGTTTCTGCAGGCAGAAAGTCCCTTGTACCCCTTCCTCCTTGCTCGGAGGGGCGAGCAGACGCATCCGGAGGCTGCTGCTGCCCTACTCCATGGCACACGTTTCCATCCTGGGCCCTTCTGTTAAATTGCATGTCCCTTAAACGAAGGCGGCAAGGGCTGAGCAGAGCCAGCCCCTCCTCCTGCAGGAGCAGACCTGTCATTTCTGCGGCTCGGACCAGAAAGAACAACCAAATCCTTCAAGATCTCTCGGGTTTTTGAGGTCAAACACCTGCTCACTGCCTGCAAAGCAAAATCCCCTTAACCTGCCGGGGTGGGAATCAGGAGTCAGCTGTGCTCTGCAAACCTGGAAGCTTTTAATTGATATTAATCTCATCAATGCAAATCATATTAGCTCTGCGGACCTTTACCAATAGCAGTGCTGATTGTTCCATATAAATCAAATTTACCGGCCTATAAACATTAGTACATCCCACAGACATATTCACCCTCATAAAGAAACATCAATTGCTGCCTGACTGTATTAGTGGAAATAAATTACAGAACTTTATCTCCCTGCCATAATCATGGGCAAAGCCACATAAAAGAGACACTTAGAAGATGCTTCTGTGTCGATTGTTACAGAAGTTGCTGATGCTCTTTGGCTTCTTCAAACTGCTGTGAATTGTGTATAATTGAGGGATTAGAAAACCTTCAACGACTAAGTGATAAAACTGTCACTTTTGGAAGCCCTGAAACACTTGTGGGAGCAATTTCTGTGACAGTGGGGAGAAAAAACCCTACTAGTTAAGCAGGATGTTGGACTTGGGAGGCAGGATAGATCCCTTTACATTTTATTTTTTTGTGACGGATGAAGAGGAAAAAAGTGTCTGGTTGAGGGAAAAAAGAGTTTGTGTTGTTCAGCTCCTCAAAAAGAAGACTGTGAGGTGGCTTTATTCAAATGGAGTATCTCTGGAAGAGCTAAACATGCAGGGGAATACAAGTACAAGACAGAAATGGTGGCTGGGACAGAACTGGGTGAGAAATGACGCTTGTGCTTCGAGCAGGGAGGTTCAGCATGTGAGGAAGCATCTTAAGGAAAAGGCAGGTTTTCCTGTGGAGTCAGAATGGTTTGAGGTGCTTCATTCCCACATGACTTTTTTGGGAGGCGGGGGGATGGAGTGGCCTGTGGTGCTGAGAAGGTCTTAATGATTGAACATTGGACGTGCCTGTGAATCTGTGGCAGGAGGAATGAAGAGTAAGGTGGGGACTTGTTGGGTTCCTGGCTGGTTTCTCACCCAGTGAAGTCAGAGAGGGAGCTGTAGGTGGTCCTGACTCCATCTGTCCCTCTTGAGCAGGGAGGAGTCTCCCAACAGAGCTGACCTGTCTCACCAATCTCTGCTTTTTCTCTTCTTGGATATTCTCACGTCCCCAGCCTGGGGGACATGTGGTGCCTGCACCCAGAAGGGAAGGGTTAGAGCAACTCTCCCGGTCTTCCGCATCTCTCAGCTCTGTTTGTCTTCTCCTCCAGGTCTGTCTCAAGTGCGTGGTGCTCCTGTTTCCATAGCAATGTGTCTCACCAGCACACAGACTCCAGCACACTTATCTTTGTATCATCCCTGCACAGGAGAGGAGCACTATTGTCCCCTGCTCCTCGTGGTGGAGGAAGGCACTGGGATGAAAACCTCAAGTGAAGTGGGGACCAAAAACCCCACTCAAAGCCTCAAAGACTTTGTGTAATCACCCAGGTTTTGGTCACATATCCAGGGCAAAGGTAAACATTTCCACCCTTGCTCAGCCCCACAGCGTGGTTTCTAGTGTGGCTCCACCACAGATGGTGCTCACAACCTCATCTCTTCTCTCTGTGCTCTGTGACAAGGAGTGATTAAGATGTTTAATAATTTGGACTTATTTTTTCCCTCTATCTGAGGCTGTCCAAGGAGCAATAAAGTGACTCCAATGCGATTATGGCTCAGTACAATCATCCGGGGCTGCTTCCCTTGGCAGTGCATCCGTGGGTGTGATAATATCTGCGAGGGCAGGATATGTCCCTGGGGTTATGTTTTTGGTACCAAAGATGGGTTTATCTTGGGCATCTGGAGTGGTGGTTTGCAGTGAATTTTGGATTTTCCTGTGACGTTTTAATGCTGGGTCTGCCCTTTGGCAAGTAAATCACGGAGACAAAATTGTGGAATCCTTCGCAGCCACAGAGCGTATGGAAGGGCAGGGAGGCTGGTGGGGCTGGAGGGCAGCAGCCTCCTCTCTGAGGAGACGGGGAGCTCAGCTCTCCAGCAAAAATCAGAACCCAGGAGTTGCAACCACGGAAAAACCCTCTGCGGGAATGGAACTGCGTGGGTGTGCAGAGGGGCTGAGCAACAGCTCAGGGAAGGGTCTGAGCTCCGAGGTAGCTGGAGGCCACCTCAATCCTTCTATTTAATCCGAGCTTTATGGGCGGGCTGGGCAAAGCCGGAGTGGCCCCACGGAGGGTTCTGTCAGGTCCCCTCTGCGGGTGGGCGCTGCTTTTAATATCACATCAACTCGGATTGATTTACTGCTGGTCTTTTTAAGTCGCCCTCTAAATGATGGTTCCAAGCAGAGCGAGTGCTAATTGCCCCGCTAATGACTCCTACAGATGTACTGGCTGCCTTCGCTTATCCCTGCAGCCAGCCAGGGAATCGCTTAAAGCCCGAAGTTCGGGGGTCAGAGAATCCTCTCCTCGGCTGGAACCTCCCCAAGAGGCTGTTCCCACATCCCACCAGCTGCTGCTCCATCCTGCTGCAGCTCCTCGCTGGGCTCGGATGCGGGGAGGGCTCTTCCCACGGGCTTGGAGCAGAGTGTGCACTTTTCCTCCCCTGGCACAGGGATGCTCCTTGGAGCAACACGTGGAGGGGATGAGCCTGTTTTCTGCAGTGTGAGAATTGCAATGCTGAAAGAGAAACCAACGAGGGGGAATCGGATCTCTGTGGATTTTACATGTTTCAGGAAGGGCAGTGGTACAGGGGGAGGCTTTCCAAGGCATAGAATGGTTTGTGTTGGAAGGGACATCAAAGCCCACCCAGTGCCACCCCCTGCCATGGGCAGGGACACCTTCCACTAGCCCAGGTTGCTCCAAGCCACATCCAACCTGGCCTTGGACACTTGCAGGGATGTGCCATGTAAATGTGCCTCAGAAAAGGCTGATGGCTGTTTAATTGGACACCTTCACGCTACCCACATGTTGGCTTCGGGTTTGGTTCATGACCAGAAGCAAAGCCAACCTGAGCTCACCAAAACCGCAATTTCAGGTTTGAGTCAAAACACTTTTCTGGCTGACCCTGGTGCTTTGGTGACTTGGGTTTGTCACCTACCAAAACTAATTACCTTGCTGTGATAAACAACTGATAACTTGACCATGACAGCTTAAAAAAGCACCATCTTTGCTGGCAGTTTGGCAACCACTGGGATGTGGGGAACAAGCACAGCAGTGTCTTGTCTCCATCCGCAGTTTGGGCAGATGGGGATACTGCAGCTTTGTGGAGAATGTTGGTTGGATAAAGAAGAGAGACCCAAAGTATTGCCTTGTCCAAGAGGCAGGTGGGAAGTATTTGACCATTAGATGGTGAGTTTGGAAGTCGTGGTGGTTTCCTCTTCCTCTGGAGGACACGAAGAGGAGCTGGAATTACTCTGGGATGCACATTTAAGGGGCTGAGTACCTCAGTGCATAAGAAATCAGGCTCTTCTTTCCACTCTTCACAGAATATCTTGGTTTCTCTCTCTTTCCCCCCGCTCTTTGCTATAAGTCTGGATTTTCTTATTATCTACATAAAATAGCGATCCCCTTTTAAACGCTGCCAGATGATAGATGATGGCAATGTGTTCCAGAAGCCAAGTGTGTTGTGCTGGTATGAGTTTCCTTAATGAATTTTATTTAGCTATTTCAATCCCTCTCTCCTGCTTTGAATCTTCAGAAGATTCCTCCTGCAGCTCGGGAGCAATGCAGGGCTGGAGCTGCCCATCAGGCAGTGACGCTCAAGGTGGTCCTGAGCACTTCTTCATCCACGGACACAGCTCCGGCACCACCAGCCTCAGCTTTAAAACATCCATAATTAATGCCTCTGTTAAAGACAAACAGTGTTTGGGAAGATTTATCATTTCTTCTCCTGTAATTACCTGTCAAAATTAAAATAATGGCCTTTTAGAAGGAACGGAGGGGTTTTTTCTCTAATTAATTAAGTATGCGGCTTGTCATGCAAAATCAAGGTCATCAAGATTGAGAGGAATATGACTGTCCCAATACTGCTGCTCTTCTCCCAGCCTCCCAGGAACCCTCAGGGGGAGATATTGGAGGAGTGTGCACAGGGTTTATTGAAGAATCTTGCTCCTAGTGGGCCCTAATGAGCCCAAACTGTATTTTTTATATATGTATTTCTTATATATCTCTCTCTCAAATTGAGGGAGGGAATGTTAGATTGGATATTAGGAAGAAAATCTTCCCTGTGTGGGTGGTAAGGGACTGAAATAAATTTCTCAGAGAATCAGTGGCTGTCCCCTCCCTGGAAGTGTCCAAGGCCAGGTTGGACGGGGCTTAGAGCAACCTGGACTAGTGGAAGGTGTCACAAAGGTGTGAACCAATCTCCAAATATCCCAATACTCCACAGGACACAAGGGAAGAGGAGCGATGTTTGTGGTATGGGAAGGATGAGGATCTTGTTCCATTCTCTTCCATCTACTGGAGGGAGGTGAAAATCTCTCCTCCTCCTCCCAGTCTAATAATTTACTTTCTTTGTGCATCCCAGAATTTTTAGCAGCCTGTTGCTTTCTGATCCAGACAACTGGATCTCTGTGCTTTTGGATGCTGGTCTCCAGGGAGCTGGTGAGGTGGCTGTGCAGGCTTATTTCCCTCTGATAACAGACTCTATTAGCATGAAGTATTGCTTTCGGTGCTCAGGTGAAAAATGGGAGCTTTCTTCCTGAGAGGTGTCTACTGGGTTAGGATTACTCTGCCCATAAATAACGGAGACAGGCTCAATTCCAGCTGCTTTCCCAGCCCGTAATTGGAACACCATTAGAAATTATAAACATCTACTTTGTGCTATAAATGCACCTTTAAATGCACCAGAGTGTAGAAAGGCACGGAGTGGCTGCCAGGAGGAGAGCAGGGAGTCCTCTGGCAGCTCCAGATTGTGGGTAAAGGGCTGTGGAAAGTCTCTATTATATAAAAATGAGAGAATTTTGCTCAGTTTGTGGAGAAGCTCACAGAATCCCAGAATCACTGAGGTTCGAAAAGACCTCCAAATCCAGTGTTTGACTGACAGCTGTACTGTCCCCCAGCCCAGAGCACTGAGTGCCACGGCCAGGCCTTCCTTGGACACCTCCAGGGCTGGGGACTCCAAACCTCCCTGGGCAGTTCATCCCGACGTTTAACAACCCTTTCCATGAAGAAATTCCTCCTCATGTCCAACCTGCCCCTCCCCTGGCACAGCCTGAGGCCGTTCCCTCTCCTCCTGTCCCTTGTTCCCTGGGAGCAGAGCCCGACCCCCCCCGGCTCCCCCCTCCTGTCAGGGAGTTGCAGAGCCAGAAGGTCCCCCCTGAGCCTCCTTTTCTCCAGGCTGAGCCCCCCCAGCTCCCTCAGCTGCTCCTGCTGCTCCAGACCCTTCCCCAGCTCCGTTCCCTTCCCTGGACATGCTCCAACCCCTCGATGTCTTTCTTGCAGTGAGAGGTCCAAAACTGGACACAGCTCAAACGTGTGGCCTCACCAGTGCAGAGGTGGATGCTCTAGGTTTTCCAGTGCAGAGAATTAATCCTTCTCCTTCAGCTTGTCCTTGAAGCCACCTCTGGGCTTGTCCTTTTCTTTGTTGCAACGGGAGTCACCCACTGCCTCTGGTTTGCTTGGTCTCAGCATTCCCTTCCACACTGGAATGGAGGACCTGTCAAGCACCTGGATGGAGGTTGGGGTTTTCTGCAGGACATGTGGGCTCTGACCTGAAAAAAACTGTAAAATACATTCTGAAAAGCCAGGACTTTCTCCTGTAATTCATTATTGGATTTTTACTTTTTTTGCCTGTTTTTTTTCATCCTGCCGAAATGCCAACTTGCCATCAAACAACACTAATATGATTTAAATTTTCAATCATCCCTGCCTTGATTCAGATTTTCAGCCATCCCTGCCTTTCTTTTAAGCTCTTCTCTGGAGATGTTTAAAAGGTGTGATGAGACTCGTGCAGAGGTCACGGGGGCAAATGGCTCGTGTCATCTCCTCTCCCTGTACGCAGTGACCTAAGGCTGACATTTATTTTAATGTATTATTGAGCTAATGATTTGCATAGGCAGGAGCCTTTCAGCCATCAGTGTGTTTGATTTCTCTGGAAGTAGATCTCTGAAGGAGCTGGTGAACTTCTCCTGGCTGCTGCAGCTCCGCGTGCGCTCAAGGACAATTTTTTGTGTGGTAACAGATGGAGGGATCTGAACGTTCTGAGTGTGCAATTATTGGGGTATCTGGGCAGGGACAGGTGTTGGACTGGATGATTTTTGTGGCTCATTTCCAACTCAGGATATTCCACGTTTCTATGAACTTCGATCCCTTCTTGGCTTGAGGACCGAGATGGAGCCTCCCTGCGGACATCCCCATGGCCGCACTGTGGAGCTGATGCTCCCACTGAAGGGACAGGACTGGTGGCAGAATTCATTATCTGAAAACTGCAAACACTGGGCACTGCTCATTTACTTCTGCTTGTATATTAGCATTGTTTATTAATTAGATAATATATACAAGTTTATGTGAATCTCCCTTCAAATCCCAGCAAATTTGCCAAGCAAATATTAATATCTGTAAACACCAGGAGGATAACAGACCCACCAGCAGCTCAGGTTTATTAAGAATAAATCGCGCTAGACAAACTTAATTACCTTTTTTAATAGAATTGCTAAATTAGGGGTTGAAGCACAGGCGGCAGACGTTCATATGTATCTTGATCTTTAGTAAAGTGTTCAACTCAAACAAGTGCAAACCACCAGCAAATGTCATGTGAACTGCAGGGACTCAGCTGCGGCCATGGAAAGAGTGGGATCATTGCAGGAACACAGGGATGAAAGGGGATGGAGCACTGGGTCTGTTCGTCGTGGTGCTGAGACGCCTCAGTGAACTGGGCTGTTCTGTGGGGTGTTGGCTTCTCCTTCCTCCCCCAAGCACTTAAATGGGGGGTACCAGTGTTGCAGGGAGGGTTGCAAATGAGGAGAGGGTGCTGGGCATGGTGGTCCAGGAGTGGGGCAGAGCTGGAGGAAAGCAGACCTATACCCTCAGATCCTTCAACAGGCCCCTGTGTGAGCAGGGACAGGACCCAGGGAACGGCTGGAGCTGTGCCAGGGAGGGTCAGGTTGGATTTTGGGAAAAGGTTCTTCCCCCAGAGGGTGGTTGGCACTGACCAGGCTACCCAGGGCAGTGGGCACGGCCCCAAGGCTGCCAGAGCTCCAGGAGGGTTTGGACAACGCTCTGAGGGACAGGGTGGGATTGTTGGGGTGTCTGTGCAGGGCCAGGGGTTGGACTGCATGATTGTTTTGGGTTCCTTGCAGCTCAGGACATTCTGTGACTCTCTGGTCACCTGCCACCCTACTATAAAACACAGGGTTCAGAGCGTGGACATGGATCCTGTCCCATGAGAGCCACAAGCTGATAAAATTCCAGGAGCTGTGTTGCACTGGAGGGTTTTGCATTGATGGTTCAGTGTTTCACAGCTCTCTGGGGTTTCTGTTCCTCAAGAATCATCCGTGGCAAGCAGGGCAGGATCCCAGGGAGTATTACCAAGGATACAGTACCTTGGATGCAGAGTTTTCTCCTGTGCAGTTTGCTGCAGTTGGAGATAAGCACTTGGTTGAGCTCCATAATCACCAGGAGAGATTTTCACCTAACACAGCCCCTGGCGCTGCTGATGCCATGGTGGGGGATGATGCTGTAATGCCAATATCAGAATAACTGCGTGAGAGTTCCACCACACCACCGTGACACGGAGAATGAGACACTTCTCTAACCGTCAATGTTAATCCCAGCTATGTTGTTTTTTCATCTTTCCCTGGTAAATATTTGGAATGTTGATAGGATAAATCATCAGCTTTGTATGTTATTATTGAAGCTGTTATTAACAGCTTCAAACTCTGCTTTGTCACTTGCGTTGGAGTGAAGCAGGACAAGGTGCTGGGAAGGCTCGTGGTGGTGGGGCTATGGAGCCAAGTTGGGGTGATGTCAGGAAGTCCTTCTCAATCAAATGGAATAATCTCGGCTCTCCCATCTCCTCCCCACCTCTTCCTGCCCACACAGGGTCACCTCTGCCCTTGGCTTGGGGTTCTACACCCGTGTCGGACCATCACTGCAGCAGCAGATGGCGACAAGGCCCCAAATCTGCACAATGGGGGCAAGAGCAGCATCTTCCTGCAGTAGCAGGATTTTGGGGTGTCAGAGAATCATAGAACAATTTGGGTTGGAAGAGCCCTCTATGACCGTCGAGTCCAACCATTAACCAAACAGTGGCAAGGCCACCACTAACCCATGTCCCCAGGCACCACATCCATACACAAATCTTCACTTTGCATGGCCTGGATCAGTTAAAAATGGAAGGGGCTCTTTCCCTGCAGCAAGATGACGCTTTGGGAAGCTCTCTTAACACCAAGAGCCTTCAGACACAGACCTTCAAAGCAAGGACTTATTGGTTATCCATGGGCTGCCAGCCCTGAGGGCAGTAGGATGAGAACTCCGTGGGGAAATCAAAGCTTTTATTTATTTTTAGTCTTTTCTTTCTACTAAAGTTTCAAATTATTGCCCATGCTAATGAAATTCACTGAGTTTTTCTGAACTGTCCACTTGCTGCCTGATAAATCATTTGATGGAGCTGCTGGGGATCAGCTGATATCCAGCATCGATGCAGGACCACCAGTGGAGGTCAACAGAGCTGTCTCCTCTTCTTCTCCCTCTTCTAATCCCTCAAAAACAAGGCAAAAAAGGAGCCTGGTAGGCTGAGAATCCACCTGGGAGAATGCTCCGAGACCAAAACCTCCAGCTGGCCACGGGCAAAGTGGGACTGGGAGGGGGGACTTGGCTCCTGGGGGGTCCTGGGAGATGCTGCATGCACAGCAGAGGAGCAGGATTCACCACATGGAGTGTTCTCAACCCCAAGGTGTTCTCCACACAAGGTCTGATAGTTTTGCTGTTGCAGTGGAGCAACCAAGTGTTGGACAGACCTGATATATGCCTGAATTGAGATTAAACATTACAGGGTGAGCGTGAAGCAGCCCTGGGGTCTCTGCTGGGCCTGCACAGGGGATTTGTTCAGCTGTGAAAGGCTTTGCCTTTGCAAAACTGATTTTTAACTCTTTGTGTGGCCACAAGTTCTTGTGTTCCCTCTTGTGTTCCCTCTCGCTTGGCTCCTTATTATCCACACCCACCTCCTACCACTTTTCCATGTTTCTTATCTCTCCCTGGCAGTCTGTGCCCCTCCCTGAGTCTCAGCGTGTGGTGGTTTGACCCTGGCCGAATTTCAAATACCCACTGAAGTCATTCTCTTACTCTCCTCTGCAGCTGGACGGAGGAGAGAAAAAAAAACCAGTTAAGGATTCTCGTGTAGAGATAAGAGCTGGGAGAAGTCACTTACTAATTGGCAGAACAGACTCAACATGGGGTAAAACTTAAATTTATTACTAACAGGATAAAAGTTAAAGAGCGAGAAATAAAATAGTCTTAAAATACTTTCACCCTCCACCCCTCCTTCCTTCCATGTTCTCTCTCCTCTCCCCTCAGCAGTGCAGGGGGACAGGGAAGGGGAGTTGTTGTCAGTTCTTGTTCCCCATGGGGTGCAGTCGAGTCTCTGCACCCTGATGGTCCTCCATGGGCTGCAAGGGGACAACTTGCTTCACCGTGGTCTTCACCACGAGCTACAGGGGGGCCACAGCTCTGAGCCCTTCCCCTGCTTCCATGGGGTCCCTCCCACGGGAGACAGTCCTTGATGGACCTCTCCAACGTGAGTCCATCCCTCGGGCAGCAGCTCTTCCCAATCTGCTGTCCCGTGGGTCACTCCTCCATGGGCTGCAGGGGGGTCTCTGCACCCCGATGGTCCTCCATGGGCTGCAGGGGGACAGCTGCTTCACCACGGTCTGCACCACGGGCTACAGGGGGCCACAGCTCTGAGTCCTTCCCCTGTTCCCCTGGGGTCCCTCACAGGGCCACGAGTCCTACCTGGGAGAAACTTAATCCAGCGTGAGTTTCCCTGTGCATGAGCCAAAGGTCTCCTGCAGGACTCTGCTCCATCCTCGGGCTTCCCATGGAGTCGCAGCCTCCTTCATGCATCCACTTGTTGCATGGGCTCCCCCATGGGCTGCAGGGGGGTCTCTACACCCTCCATGGGCTGCAGGGGCCTCAGTTCCAAGTCCTCCAGCTTCTGGAGGAGAGGGGGGCCCCTCTCCCTCTCCTGCTGCACTGACCTTGGTGCCTACATTGTTGGTCTCATGTTCTCCTCCGCTCTTCCCAGGCTGGAATTTCTTCCGCGCAACAATCTCCTCTGTTCTTAAATATGTTATCACAGAAGCATTCAGAGCTAATTGGCTCAGCCCTGGCCAGCAGCAGGAAGTCCCTCCTGGAGCCGGCTAT
Source organism: Cephalopterus ornatus (assembly GCA_013396775.1). Lineage (NCBI taxonomy): Eukaryota > Metazoa > Chordata > Aves > Passeriformes > Cotingidae > Cephalopterus > Cephalopterus ornatus. The sequence goes on from VZRE01014000.1 coordinate 15,923, forward strand.
CACTGGCTCTTCATAGGACAGGAGAAGCTTCTAGCAGCTTCTAACAGAAGCCACCTCTATAGCCCCCCCTGCTACCAAAATCCAACACAAACCCACGACACAGTGGTAGCAGACAGGTGATGCCCAAGCCACCAGGGTGCACTTGGGTGACACAATCCCTGCCGCTTCCACAGAGCCAGCCCTGAACTGAGAACCAGCTCTTCCACACCGCTCAAAGAAACCCTTCCTGCTCTTCATATAGGCTTCTCCTCACCATGGTTGGCATTATGAGAGCTCCTCATGGTCACCTGAAAGCTGGGCACTTGCTTGATTCTCTCTGGGTCATCCTGCAACACTTTTATCCCTGTTTCCTCCCTCCCTTGCCTCCTTTGGCTCTGCCCCCCCTTGCCGGCTTGGCAGGGCTGGAACACACAAACAATTATTGTTCTGCAAGAACAATTGCTTTTCCGACAGAAATATCTGGGGGGGAAAAAAAAATCTCAGTTCGAATCCAAATGAGGATGATTTTTTTTATTCTTCCCTCGCTGAAAGGGATTAGTTGTTTTGGGCAGAAGAGAAACTCTTGAGTTTCCAAGTGGGAGGCAGGAGATGTAGGATCCTGCAGGGTGCTTTGGTTCAAGCACAGCTGTGGCACAGCCAGTGCAAAGGATTGGAGGGAAACTCTCCCTCTGCCTATGGGCTCTGTGATTCCAGGGGGAAGGTGCTCTCAGGCTGTGTAAGGACCAGCATGGATCAATCCCATATTTTTCCAAGGATCCCGGTCCTTTGGGGTCAACTCCCACAAGGGTGTGTAAGTCTTGGGCTTGATTATCTTTGCTTTGTGGGGTTGGGCTTTGGTTGGAGGATAGATTTTTGAGTAGAAACACCAGCAGATGTTGCCCAGAGAAGCTGTGGCTGCCCTGGATCCCTGGAAGTGTCCAAGGCCAGATGGGACAGGGCTTGGAGCAACCTGGGCTAGTGGAAGGTGTCCCTGCCCATGGCAGGAGTGGGACTGGATGGGTTTAAGGTCCCTTCCAACCCAAGCCATTCTGGGATTCTATCTCCTTGGCACAAGGCAGTGAGGAAGATCCTTGTGGAGTGAGGGCAGGGATTTCTCTCTGATTAAGGGGAAGTGCAAGTGCTTTTATCCCGGTGGAGGAGCAGCAGAGGAAAGAGCCCGTCTCCTGCACCCCTGAAACACCCTCTCTAGAGCAGACCTCTGTGGGGTCACCCTTCCTGGTGGAAACAAGAGGTCCCATCCCAGTGTTGGTGTATCCCTGGATGCTGAATAAGGCTGTGGTGGTGGGGTATCCAGGGTTGCTCCAAACTCTGCCCTGGATTTCTTCTTCAGGGCATAGGCTTATGCCCCATGTCTGAATTCCCAGCTGCCCAAGGATAAATCGAAACTCTGCTTCTTTTCAGCTCATCAGCTCTCCCTGGGTCTTTTTTATTTTTGAAGCTTTATTTGTTATTCCGGAATTTTTAGCCCTTGGCGCACACACATTACTTTTCCTGGAAGCATAATCATCTCCCCCAGAAACTCCTAGAATGTTGTGTGGTTTTTTTAACAGCTACATCTCAAGGCATTCCTGTAAGTATCAAAGAGCCTTGTAAAATCTGTATTCACACGTCTGGATCCCTTTAAATCTTTTACAAACTCCTTTTCTGTTTCACTCTTGTGCTGCTCTGCTCCATCCCAAGTAAAACACAGGGAATCAGCCTTGGATAATGTCATTATTTCTCCAGATCTTTCTTTCCTTACCCCCAGAATTTGGCTGTACCCGTTGCCCTTGCCCTGCAGAGAGCAGGAGTGATCCTTCCACTGTGTTTTTCCAATGGTTCATCCAGCATGGACTGCCAAGCAAACACTTTCTCCAGGCTGGGGCGGGGGGGGGATTTATCCACACCTGGTTCTCCCATAGATATTTAATGTCACAGCTCCCAATAAATTCCCAAGTGCTCCAAACCTCTGACTTCAGCAGGTCTGTTAAGCAAGATGGATTGGAAGAGAAGCCTGTTATTAAGAGCTGAATTGGTGGGGGAAAGTAAAGCAAAACAGTTCCAAAAGTTCACCTGCATCCCAGGAACACAAACTGCTCTCTCTCTGCTCCCTTCTTTTTCTGTTTGCACCGAAAAGACAAAGCAGACTGAGGAATAAATCAGGAAAACTTTGGGAAGTTGGAGCCAGGTGGGGGTTGGGCTCTGCTCCCGGGGAACAGCCAGGACAAGAGGAATTGGCCTCAAGTTGCCCCAGGGGATGTTGAGGTTGGATATTAAGGAAAATTTCTTCATGAGATGGAGAAAGTCTGCCCGGGGCAGTGGTGGGGATCCCCATCCCAAGAGTGATTTAAAATCTCTGTGCATGTGGCAGTTGGGGACTTGATCTAGTGGTGGCCTTGGCAGTGCTGGGGAAATGGTTGGACTGGATCTGAAGGGAATTTTCCAACCTAAAGTATTCTTTGACACAGGGTGCAGCTGAAATTCCTGGAATAAGTTTCTCTGTCGCATCTGCTGGAGGCATAAATCTGGGTCCTGAGGCACTTTGGCAAACTGGGCACGGAATTGAGAGCGGAGGTGCCAATATGGCTCTCCCTGTGCTGGAGGATCTTTGAAGGAAGCAGATGCTTTTCACTTCCTTATAAAAAAAAGAAAAGGGAAAATAAAGCAGCTTGTTTAAATCTACCCTGTTCTGTTTGGGGAACTCTGTGCATCACTCCAATTTCCGTGCTATTTTCTCAAACTATCATTTAAAAAACCCACAATCCTACTTCTGTCATGTTAATATTCCTTTTGTCTTGGAAAAATTTATCCAAGGCAGCTGCTGGCAGGTTTTCTACCTCTTGGGGTGAACTTGACTGAAGAAATAGTTATCCAAGTGCACAGACTCGCTGTTTTGTTTGATGATAACAAATCATAAAACTCCGCTGTGTATTTTTCCTGCCACGCAAATAAAAAGAAGGAAAATAAAGGGATAGAAATATTATGAAAGGCGCTTTTTTTGTGATTTCATGGAGGTAGATAAAAACTCATCAGGTGTTTACAGTGCTTTCAACTGCTGGTTGAAAGACCCTCCTTTGTGGAGGACAGAGTAGGGAAAGGTGGGTGTGGATCGCAGGGATGAGCTGCACAGTTCATCTTCTCGGAAGGCAGAATTTGCCTGGGAATAGGGTTTCATGGAATACTTTGAATTGGAATCAGTCCATCCAGTTCCATCCCCTGCCACGGGCAGGGACACCTTCCACTAGCCCAGGTGGCTCCAAGACTTGTCCAACCTGCCCTGGGACACTTCCAAGGGTCCAGGGGCAGCCACAGCTCCTCTGGGTAACCTTTGCCAGGGCCCCACTACCTTTACAGGGAAACGTTTTTCCCACTGTCCCATCTAAACCTACTCTCTTTCAGCTCAAAATCTACCTTCACTTTTCCTGTCACTCCATGCCCATGTAAATAGAATTTCAGTTGAAACTCTTCTTAACTGATTGCCAGCTAAAGCAGGTAAAATATCCAGAAAACATTTCCTATAGAAAACCCACACTTTTCCATTAAATATTTTATTTTTCCCCTAGGGAGAGTCCGTTTGATGCTTTGCTGGAAAACTGGTAAGTCAAAGATTCATGGAAGGGACATTAAAGCCCATCGAGTCCCACCTGCCATAGGCAGGGACACCTTCCACTAGCCCAGGTTGCTTCAAGTTTATCCTGGACACTCCCAGGAATGGGGCAGCCACAGCTTCATCCCAAGTCCCAGGCAACTAAAACATCAGAATCTGCTTCTTCCAATGATTTTCATAACCAGAAGCATAAATCCGGGTGTTGCCCTTTCTACTGAGACTGAGGGGCAGCAAATCCACCCACTCTCATGGATTCTGCTGTAGCATCTCAGCAACTTCTTTCCAAGGCTTTCCGAGAGCTGCAGATGTTCCCATCAGGAGCAGCTCACTGGTGTCCTTTGTTCCTGGAGTTCAGAGGACAAACCTTGGACTTTAGGATGTCCATTTGTAGCAGGATTCTGACTTTCTGAAAATCCAATATTTATTATCTGGGCAGTAGATGATGAAAGATGGACCAGAAAATTCATGTTTTTCAAGCACAAGGGGGTGGTAAGACCTTTTTCTGAACAAGGTCGGTGTTTTGTGCAGCTATTGATTATTGGACATGGAAGATCAGGTCAGGCAAGATGATACCCAGCATTTCATCCAGCTCAGGCAAGACTGGGCTTGTCTGCACTTGCAGTAGGAAGAATCGACAAGGTCAAGGCTGTGTGGATCTCCTGACGTTATTTTTCCTAGAAAAATAATACTTTTAAATCAAAAATAATGTTTTTTTTTTTAAAATAATGTGTTAGGGAAAAGAAATAAGAAAAAAAAATATTGCACCTGAACCTTTCTGGATCTCTTAAAAGATAACAAAAGGGTGCAAACTTATGAAAACATGGCAAGAGTGGAGGCCATTCTGCAGTTCCCCAAAGCTGGTGGGTTTTCTCAGGAAGAAGCATTTCCCAAAGCGCCAGGTGCTGCTCCAGCGTCTAAGAAGGGCTCCAAGGAAATATTTAACTCTGATTTGTAGCTCAGGCATGATTTCCCACCTGGGCAGGGGCCAGCAGTCGTCATTATGGTCCCTTAAAGCAATTCCTCAAGGGTTGGACGAGGGATTCTGGACACGTATCCAGGTGTATTTGCAGTGTCCTGCTGTTTTATTTGCAGCTGCAGACTCAGAGCTCTGAGCTCTTAACCCACAGGTTGCCGTCAAACACCAGATGGGAGACTGATACTGAGTGAATAAAAAAATGTGTGTTTGTCAGAAAGCAGATGAAGATTAATCCAGGCAGGGCTGGCTCTGGATCACAGTGCCCGTGTAGCTGCATATAAGATAAGAGGCTTTATTTGTGTTGCTATAAAGCAAAGAAACACCACAGATAAGAGGAACAAGAGGGAAAGCACTGTTGCCTCAGGGGTTTGGGGCGTGGGATTAAAGTTTGGGCTGGAGCTTGCAAGAAGGAGGGAAAAATGCCATAAATCCAGGTGAGGCTGGAAAGAAAGGAGGGGTTAAGGAGGGGTGGTTAAGGAGGGAGGGAGTGATGGGTGGGTGACTGTCGCTGCTTGGGTGGGTGTTGGAGGGGGCCTGAATGATTAGTCCAGGTTGCCCACGGGGAATTGGTGTAGAACTGGGGCTGTTACAGGCCAAAAGGGTGGGAATTCTACGAGACAAATTGTCTTGGTAATGGGAGCAGGGATGGAGAAGCAGGTCCTCTCAGGCAGGAGCAGAGAAGAAGGTGATCCCAGACGACACCCCAAATACCCGGGGTTCCTTCTTCCTTCCTCCCTTCGCCTTTATGGCCACTTAGAACACTACGTGTTGGCTCAGTCTAGTCACCTGGTGGGACCATCTTCCCCATGGAGGGTGGGGAGGGCCTGGCACAAGTCGCCCAGAGAAGCTGTGGCTGCCCCATCCCTGGAAGTTGGATGGGGCTTGGAGCAACTTGAACTATGGAAAGTGCCCCTGCCCACGGCAGGAGGTGGAAATGGATGATCTTTAAGGTGCCTTCCAACCCCACCCGTTCCATGACTCCATGATTTTCTCTTTTTCCCTGGACCCACGTGCCAAACCTGACCCTTCCTGGGATCCCCCCTGCGCTTGGAACCAGATGAGCCTTGGGGTCCCTTCCAACCCAAACCAATCTGTGATTCAACGAAAAGCCCCTTTCACCTGGAACTTTCCAGCAAGGAAATGCTGGAATTGTGTCTCCTGGGACAAAGGGTTTGACTCTTGCCCATCCTGTGCTTGCTGCAACCCAGCCCTGCATATCACCAGCAATGACCCAAGGGTTTGAGACCTCATCCATCAAAGTGGAGTGTATTTTGAGTGAGTTTCTGATTAAACCATCCCCTGGTGGGATTCCAGTAGAGGTGAGGTGCAGGTGCAGAAATGCCTGCCGCTTCTGTTTGACTCATTGCAGCACGTTTGTGTGGAGAAAAGTTTTCCCTGGAGGTGCTTCTCCAGCATTTTTCCTGGCATCACAGAAGTAAAAGTGAGAGAAGTGTTCAAGGCAGTAAAAAACAAGTGGAAAAGGGTTGTTAGGGAGATTGGAGCTGAAGGTGAGGTTTCATTTAAACAGGAACACAGGTGAAATGAAATTTAAGCTGTGTTTTATTGGAAAAGCAGTAGAGAATAAACTCTGCAGGTCACCTTATTCAAGTTACTGCTTCCCCTGTAAATTGTGCTGTCTGTGTGTCAGGCAGAAATGGGAGACCTGCAGAGTATTAGAACTCCAGGTGAACTGGTGGATTTTTAGTGGGTTTTAGCCCTGGAAAGAGTATCTCCTCCCTCCTTTGGGTCACAGGGAAGCCTCTTGGTGCCCGTCAGCTCTTTGCAGTGCGTCCACAGCAAAGTGTCTCCAGACCACCAGAGAGAACTTCATTAATATACTGAGCTAATTATATTTATAAACGTGACTCATCGAGTTCCATCCCTGCAGAACAGCAGGTTTTGAACTCAGCACGACGTGTGCAGCTGCTGTGACATGAGGGGACCCGGCAAAGGGAGGGGGACAAACCCTGCCGGCGCTTCCCGCGGGGAGAGGAGGCAGATGGCATTTCAAGTGTGGTGTCCAATAATGATACTGGCAGAATTAAACAAATCACTAACTCCTGAGCCCCTTCCAGCTTCCCCCATCACCTGTGGGTTGTGGTGAGCAAGGGCTACCCTGTGATAATGCAGCCAGGGATGAAGTCTGTCCTTCACTGGTGGGAACTGCTCGAACCTCTCCCAACACAGACTCATTTTGTTGGGCTTTTGGGGACAGGAGGTTCATATCCTTTTGTAGGGAACACAAAGCACTCCAGCCTGAATCAGATGGAGATGGAAGCAAGTAATGGCTTTGTCTGTCAATAGGGAAGTGTTTGGGTTTTCCTTCTTGTGAGTCAGGAGTGACCTGGCAGCCAGGAGGGACATCTGTGTCCTGGGGGCATCAGGTCCAGCAATGAGAAATGGGATTTTCCTGCTCTGCTCTCTACTGGGACAGCCTCACCTCAAGTCCTGGGGGCAGTTTGGGGCATCACAATCTAAATATAAAAGAGACTTGAAGCCATTAATGAGCATCTAAAGGAGGTCCCAAGGATGGGGAAGGGACTGGAGGGGAAGCTGCTGAGGAGGCTGAGGGAACTTGGTTTGTTCATCCTGGAGAAGAGGAGACTGAGGCCCTCATTGGGGTCTCCAACAACCTCACAAGGGGAAGTGGAGGGACAGGTACCAATCTTTGCTCTCTGTGACCAGGGACAGGACCCAGGGAAGGGCTGGAGCTGTGCCAGGGCAGGGTCAGGTTGGATCTCAGGGAAAGGTTCTTCCCCCAGAGGGTGGTTGGGCACTGACCAGGCTCCCCAGGGCAGTGGGCACGGCCCCAAGGCTGCCAGAGCTCCAGGAGGGTTTGGACAACACTCTGAGGGACAGGGTGGGATTGTTGGGGTGTCTGTGCAGGGCCAGGGGTTGGGCTGGATGATCCTTGAGGGTCCTTCCCAGCTCAGGATATTCTGTGATTCTGTGATTATTTGTTGGTCTGGCCGTGTTTCAGCACTGGGCCAAGGTTTTTCACGGCATGAAAAGCAGATTTGTAAATGCTGTCAGACCCACTCGGGTGTGACATGGTGCATAAATGTGAGATCATTATAAGAACTGATTGCTTGGAGGTAGCAGGGAATAAATAAACATCCAACACACTTCTCCAGGAGAAATGAGGCTGGTAAGAATCCTGGGTATGGAAAGGAAAAAAAAAATCCAAGCCCATGCAACACTTAGAACATTGTCCTCCGGTCACTTGGAGAGAAGTGATGGCTCTTTCTTTGTTTTTAATTGTGCAATTAGTTCTGGGGGAGGAGCAGAGCTGGAAGGTCTCCGGAGCAGCAGGAAAAGTCAGTGCCTCTGTGCTGCCTGGAATGAGAGGAATTCTGAGCAGTTTCTTGGGAGCATGGCTTGTCTCTTGAGGCTCTCTGAAATACTGGTTTGCCAAAAAATCCCCTCTGCTGTGTGCCCGGGGTGTCTCACCCCTGGCTTGGCAGCCCCTCACAGGGTCCTGGTGGGCTGATGCACCAGGACAGAGGTGCCCTGGGCTGGGTGTGTGGAGCAGAGCATCCCCCAGCTCTCCCCATGGTGTGGGAGGCCCCAGGATTTGGGACCAGGGCTTGTAGGTTCACATGGCACAGCCCCTCTGGACAGTCTCAGCACCTGCCAGGGCCCTGTTCAGGTCTTGGTGGTCCAAGTTTAGAGGGTTTAGGGGCTTTTGCACCACCCACTTGCAAAGCTTGGTCTGGGTTCTAGGTCCCAGCAGAACAGTGGGCTCCCTCACATCACCTTTTATGGCAAAAGAGCCCAGAGAATCTGGTCTTTTATTATTATTATTGCTTCTACTTTTGGACTCCACATCCCTGGAAGAGTCCAAGGCGAGGTTGGATGGAGCTTGGGGTAGCCTGGTCTGGTGGAATCTGTCCCTGCCCATGGCAGGGGGTGGAGAGAGATGGTGTTTAGGTCCCTTCCAGCCCAAACTATTTCATGATTCTATGATTTTCTCCTCCTCCCTGGACCCAGGTGCCCACACTGACCCTCCCTGGGATCCCCCCTGCCTTTGGGGAGCCCTTTAGCAGAGAAGCCTCTGCTGAGCCGCTTCTTGTGACAACCCCAATCCCCTCAGTGTCAGATCTTCTAGCTAAAATGCACTTGCAATTGTTGATATTTTGATTTTAGCAAATTGCCATAAAGCCATAAATATGATAGGAAGAGACATAAACAATTTTACGGCCAGCAATAGTCATGGATAACAACTTCTTCCCATTTAAACTCCCCAGCCCATTAGACCTTCTTTTATGATGTTATAATATGAATTATTTATGCCTGTGTCACACTGTTTTGAGGTGATTATGGTCTGTAACACACTGCCACTGGGATTGGGCTGAGGGGGATCGGGCCGAGGGGGATTGGGGATGTTAACACAAGTTGCTGGAGTGACAGAGGTGACTGGAAATGCTGCCATGCACCTTGGGGTGGGGTTTATGCACTGCTGGGTTGTGGAGCTGGGGTCTGACCAAGCCAAGACTTTGCACTGGGGCAGGTGAGGAGGGGGCAGAGCTGTGCCCACACCATCAGTGCCGTTGGTGACACCTGGATGCAGAGACTGTGGGCTGAGATGATCTTTGCTCTTGGATGTTTGCAAAGGGACCTTTTCTTGCCCTGCTGCCAGCACACAGAAGTTTCTCTGGCCGCGGGAGCAGGGCTGGGATCCCAAACCTGGCACTGGGATATCGCTGTGTGCCCCAGCTGTGCATCTGCTCTGGGGCTCCTGGGGCTCCCAAGCAAAGATCAGGAGGGTTTCTTGTCCCCTGATGGTCCAAAATCCAGGGACCTGGATCACCTCGATCACGTGACGGTTCCTCTCTCTCCTCCCTGATGCTCCCAGTCGTCACCAGCTTTAGTTTTCCTTTGCAGCCCTTTCCTGACCTCCCTCATGTTTAATAGATGAAACAGTTTCCCTCTTCCTCTGCCACAGGTGGCGAGTGGAGAGCTCTTCTCCAACAGCAAATTCCTCCCAAGGCAGATGGAAATCTTGCTGGAGTCATAAAGTTGTCTTGCTGGTGTCAAATTGACCATAGAAACTATTGCATTGATCTGTCCTTCCCCAAGAAATATGAGTAATGAGCTCCGCTGAGTCAGGCAATAAACTGTGAGTGAGCACAGAAACATAAATCTGAGTTGGAAGGGACTCCCAAGGATCATCGAAGTCCAGCTCCTGGCCCTGCACAGACACCCCAACAATCCCACGCTGTCCCTGAGAGCATTCTCCAAACACTGCTGGAGCTCTGGCAGCCTTGGGGCCATAACCACTGCCCTGGGGAGCCTGTTAACGATATTAATATGACATTAATATAATGTTAATAAGATCTGATTTAGCTGCTGAAAAGGCATTTCATTCTCTGCTGAGATTTTCTTTGGGTTGTCCAGGTGAAAAGGTTTTTAGGAGCCAGGAGCTAAAAAAGCCACTCAAATCTGGATGTCCCATCTTGGGTTCTCAAATCATTCAGCTCAGAGCTGAGCCATTGATAACGTGATGTTTGTCCCCTTTGGAAACCTCTTTTGTGCCCTGTTTTAATATGGGTTTGCCCCAATTTTCTAAATTTGACCACTCTGTGTAGAGAGTTCTGGGATGGTTTTGCTCATGGAAACAAGGTAGAAAAAGTTGGGACTCAAGCCATGTGAAAAACCTGCTAATTTAATTTAGATTTGATATGAGGAAGAAATTCTCCCCTGTGAGGGTGGGGAGGCCCTGGCACAGGTTGCCCAGAGAAGCTGTGGCTGCCCCTGGATCCCTGGAAGTGTCCAAGGCCAGGTGAGACAAACTTGGAGTGGCCTGGGCTAGTGGAATGTGTCCCTGCTGTGGCACGGGGTGGAACTGGATGATCCTTAAGGTCTCTCCCAACCCAAACCATTCCATGGTTGTAACTATGCAATAATCAAACAAATGCCCCGTGCCCCTTGGCCCTGGTGATCCCCCACAGGAGGAATCCACAGCCACTCCCTCCCCTCCAGGAGAGGTCCAGAAAGATTCCCAGCCTCACCTTGAGCCCAATCCTGCTCCATCAGCTGCATCATCCCGGAGAAATCCCCACTGCTGCTGCTCCATTGGAAGGGGGTGGGCACAGTTAACATCCACACACCTCCTGCAGCCTCCCAGTCGTGAGTTACAGCTCCATTCCCCTCGTTCCAGGTAGGAACACCACGAGAATGATCCTCTGCCTTTCCCCATTTGCCCTTGGATTTCCTTGGGAGCTGTCAGTTCTCCTCCTGCAGTTTCCCAGTTTAGTTTGCTCAGTGAGCAGCATTGGAGAAAAAAGATTTTTCTTTAATGACTTTTTGTTCGTTTGTTTGTTATTTTTTATTTTAAGTTGGAGGTTAAACAGAGCCGGGAGCAGCTTTCCCAGACTGTGGCTAGGCTGTTACTCTGCCTGTGCTGCTCCTCCCGTGGTGTCACCCCCGTCTGATGACCAAGGAAGGCGGAGTTTTACCAGCTTGGGCTGGCAAATCTCAAAGGTCAGGGTGTGATGGCAGCAAGTTTTGTGCTGCTGCTGACGGTGGCATCAATGTTTTGCTCCCTGGTCCCCTCCTGGGGGGTTTGTAGCTCAGATGGAGCCACCTGGCAGGGGATGTTTGGGGCTGTCCGCAGTGGGAAGCAGCAGGATTTAATTTTCCACCCGATCTCCAGCTTTGCTGGGGCTCCAGAGGGGCGTGGAAACGGGGGGAGATGAGCATTGGAAGCTGCTCCTTGTCCTGAATCTGAAAACAAAGCTGTTCAAAGGGAGGACCTACGATGAAGGAACACTTTTGACCTCCAGGTGAGGGGCCAGATCCCTCAAACTGGGACCAAGAGTCCACAACCCCTTTTCTCTGAATATTTATCCACCAAATCCTTCCAGCTGGTCCCCACCAGTCAGGACATGCTCTTGTCCCATCACAGCCTTGGCTGTTGGTCACTGCAAGTATCTGAAGTGGGGCTGTGTCCTCTCTATTATTATCATTATTATCATTATTATTATTCTTACATCTTCATTTTATTATTTAATAATAATCCATTAACATCAATGATAACATTACCATAATGATTATATTATTACAATCACGCAATTGTAATACATAATATATAATTAATAACATTATTAGTTACTATATTTTCAATTACCATAGTTACTATATCTTCAATTACCACACTACAATTAATAAAACCAATAGTATTATTTGGTTATAAAATAGATTTATTTGTTAATAACAATAACAATAATAATAATAAAAATAGAAACAATAACCGATCCTCTTCCCCATCCCAGGATCCGCCACGACTCGCTTATCCTTTCTCATTCCTCGACTCCCCGGGCACGGTGGGAATGTCAGGGCTCCGATTTAAGCTCTGTCATCTTCCCAAAGCCGGGAAGGAATTGTACACCCCGCATTTAGTCACTAGAGGGAGGGATGTCCGCACGCACCGCTGCGTTCCCAGGCGGAGCCGGCGGCGTTTTCGGCGTTATTTCCTCGCCAGTAATACACTTCACGCCCTTTTTGTAACAAATATTAACACTTTATTTTCTCCCCCAACTGACTGTCCGTGTCTTGGGCAGCGGCAGCGACGCTGAAAACGCACAAATAGATGGTTAATTTGCGGGTTGACAAGGTTTTGCCAGATGGGAAGGCGAAGTGCCGGTATTTCTTTTTATAACCAAAAGATTCCTGCACTCCCCATTCCAAACTCCCCGGAAACCTTCTCCGTCCCCAAGCCACACATGAGGTTCATGTGTGGGAAGCAGAGCTTGGCAATATTTAGGGGATAAACATCTGAATTGGGTGTGTTGGGTTCCTGAATGTTGGTGCTGGTCTCTAATGTCTGTTCAAGGATTTTAGTCCCAGGATGTTCACAGCTTTTATCCTCCATCTCTGCCCAGTTTGACCAACAAGACAGAGCATAAAGCTGTGCTTGGTGCCTTGCAAGAACAGGATGGCAGAGAAACAGCCAACTCCTATTTGGGTGAAGCCTTATCCAACTGGAAAATTTTCAGCATCATCTCGATCCTCCTCTGCTGCCGTTGCTTTAACCAACAACCTGTTGGTTAAAGTACCCCAGTACTGCTGACCTCATCCAGTGAGGAGAAGGAGAGGATTGGAAGTGAAAAGAAGCTCCCGGGCACCAAAAAGATCTGAAAATCCTCAAACCCCCTGATCTTGCGAATTTAGAAAGAGCCCATAAATCCACACCCAACTCATTCCACTTTTCTTCCCACACAAACTGAGAACAGCAAGAGGAAGGGGAAAGCTTTGCTGCCTGCAGGACTTTGCTGCTCTTAAGCTTGGCTCGTGTCAGCAGGAAAGGATGGAGGGGGAGAAAAGGAGTAAGTGAGGGTGAGAAGCAGGAGAGTGTTTCAGGTAGGTTCTTCAGGTAAGTCTTGGGAACAGCGAAAGAGCCTGGGCACAATCCTTGTCAGAGCAGACAAACGGGGAGAATTTCCCTCCAGTTTCTCCTCTACAAATGGAGCACAATTTCTTTGCAATTTGGCCAACCTTCCCCCAATTTCCCATTGATCTAGGATGCTGCCTCTTTCCCCTCTCTCAGCCCGAGAGCAGTGTGTATATCTGCAGTTAGTGATGACAAATTACCGGGTGTGAGCCCACTGCCTCCCATTTCCCCCGCTCCAAATGCTCCCCAAAGCCACGGCCCCGGCCACATGCAAACAACTCGTGGGGCTTTTGACAGCTAAATCACTCAGGATTACTGCAAATGTCATCCCTAACAGCTCCTTGGCCTGGAAGTATTTATTTCCTAATCAAAATAAGAGGAGAAAATGCACTCTGGCTGCTTTTAAAAGCAAGCCAAACTTTAAATGAAGCTTTAATGGTGTAATTGCTAATTGATGGTGAGCAGGAAGGGCTGGAAAAGCCACTTGTAAAATGTGCTGCTCCACATTGGAGAAAATGCATTTTTTCTGTTTGTTTCTCTTTTTTTTTTTTTTTTCCCCTTCCTCAAGGTTTTATTTATTTTAGACTTCTGTGATAAAGGAGAGAAATTACATTGAGATGTGGAGCTTGTTGGTATCCTTGGGGTGAAATCTCACCCCTGGTCGGGGGTGAGCAGTGCATGCTCACTCAGTTAGGGCTGTCTCTTCCTGCTTCATCCTTATAACAATGAGAAATCACTGGAAGAGGAATTTGCATCCTTCTTTTCCTGCTGTGGGCCCTAACTCCAGACAGTTTTGAGGAGCTTCCTCTCTGCTCTGACTTGCAGGTCCTCATCAGCTCCCAGGTTTTTTTTCCTGAACTGAGATTTCTACACAAAAAACTTGATTTCAAGGAAATGCCCTTTTCTACAAAGTTTACAGACAAAAACACCCTTTTCCTTGAAATCCCTGGACATCCTGAATCCGGGGTTAAACCCTGGATTAAATGGAGGCACATAATGATGGTATTTGAGGAACTGCCCTTGGGTGGAGGGAGGGATGCATGGATAGGGGGATGGATGGACGGATGGATAGGGGGATGGATGGATGGATG
>VZRE01014002.1:0-127906 GCA_013396775.1 Cephalopterus ornatus
ACTCAGTGGATGAGGGAAAGGCTGTGGATCGGGACTGTCTACCTGGACTTCAGTAAAGCCTTTTGCACTGCTTCCCACAGCATCTCCTGGAGAAACTGGCTGCTCATGGCTTGGCTGGGTGTGCTCTTCACTGGCTAAAAAACTGTCTGGATGGCCGGGCCCAGAGTGTTGGTGAATGGAGTCACATCCAGCTGGCACCTGGTCACCGGGGGTGATCCCCAGGGATCAGTGTTGGGGCCAGTCCTGTTTAATATCTTTACTGATGATCTGGACAAGGGAATAGAGGGCACCCTCAGCCAGTTTACAAACACACCACGTTGGGTGTGAGTGTTGATCTGCTGTGGGCAGGAAGGCTCTGCAGAAGNCCTGGGCTCTAGTGGTATGTGGTTCAATAAGACCAAGTGCTGGGTCCTGAACTTGGGTCACAACAACCCCAGGCAGTGCTACAGGCGGGGGGCAGAGTGGCTGGAAAACTGCCTGGCAGAAATGGACCTGGGGGTTCTGGTCAACAGCCAGCTGAGCCAGCAGTGTGCCCAGGTGGCCAAGAAGGCCAATGGTATCCTGGCCTGTATGAAATAATGCGGTCAGCAGGACTAGGAAAGTGATTGTCCCTTGCTACTTGGTACTGGTGAGGTCACATCTTGAGTCCTGTGTCCAGTTCTGGGCCCCTCACTGCAAGATAAATATTGAAGTGCTGAAGCATGTCAAGAGAAAGGCAGTGGAGCTGGGGAAGGTTCTGGAGAATAAGTCATATGAGGAATGGCTGAGGGAGTTGGGATTGTTTAGCTTGGAGAAAAGGAGGCTCAAAGGAGCATCTACAACTACCTGAAAGGAGGTTGTAGGAAGGTGGGGTTTGGCCTCTTCTCCCAGGCAACTAGTGACAGGACAAGAGGAAATGGCCTCAAGCTGTGCCGGGGAAAGTTCAGGTTGGACATCAGGAAGAATTTCTTCACTGAAAGGGTGGTTAAGCATTGCAATGGGCTGTCCAGGGAAGCAGTGGAGTTGCCCTCCTGCAGGTGTTGAAGAACTGACTGAACTTCGTGCTATGGTTTAGTTGACAAGGTGGTGATTGTTCAAAGGTTGGTCTCGATGATCTTGGAGGTCTTTTCCAACCTAAATGATTCTTCTATGATGATATTCTAATCTATGATAATATTCTTAGTACAGGATGTCTGAGGCTGTTCACTTGTTTATAGCTCTACTCAACACCTTCCAAGATCAAATTCTTATACTGATGTTACCTAGATTTATGTTGGTATAAATAAAAGCAGATTTAGTGTCACATGAAAACTCTACCTCAATTTCGCACAATCTGTTTATTTAATATTAAACTGCTGTAAATGTAGTCTTTAAGAGATTCACAGTAAGCCAATATAATGGTTAGTTAAACTGTGTTTTCTAATTGTGTGGGTATATTCAGGTTACTATAATGAAGAGCTCTGTGTGCACTAATTAGAGATCACAGAATTACTTTGTTAAGAAAGTAAATATACGATGTTAATGGTAGAAGTTATGTAGGAACACCTGCTGCACTTTGGAGTATTTTCACAGATTTTCTTGCTTACGATATTCTCAGTGGAAAACCATAAATGCTATATTATGAATGCTGTCATTTACTTGGAGAGAAATCTGAAGTTGTATATCCATAATATATTGCAAAGATTTGATTATCTGATCACAAAATCTGACTTGAAGGGCATGCTTTACTGCTAGGAACATGTAATATATTTGGAACATTTACCAGTTGATCAGGAAGCGTAGAACAGACCTCTATTACACTGAATGGAGAAATAAGGAAAACAGACCATGATTTGGACATTCAGGTTCATTCATACAAAGGGTAGCCTGTCAGATTGAGCTAGTACTTGATTCCATATGTAGAAACTAGTTTTTATATGTTTATCTCAATTTCTTCTTTATTTTCTTGACCATTCTCTTTTGTTTATTTTGGCAAGGAGACTGGATGATTATGACCAGGAAGTTTTGATTTTTCCATTTTCCTTTTTTTTCCCCCTTGATTTCCTCTTGTTTTTAAAAAGGAATAAGAAAATTTTTACTTTCTTCACATTTCAAGTCTATTGAGAGCAAGTATAGCTGCTACTTGTTTTTATGTGCTGCAAACTTTTTGGTATCCTGAATGTTTACTTTTTTATTTTAATAAATTTAAACAAACTTTTGCATTAATCCTATATAAATACGAAAAGTCATAGAAATTTAATTAAAATATTACTGTGTACTCATAGTTTCTTTTATTTTTCTTGAGAGGTGTGGTGGGTTTGTTTTGTTGGTTTTTTTTTTGAAAGCATGGATTTGTCTACTTTGACAAAATGTTTTAACTCATTCCATTGGCTTCCACAGAATACTGGAAGACATCCAATGCTTTTAAGAAAAATGATGCTTGGGCAGTAGTATATATCTTTCTTCAAATGTCCACAGTCCAGGCTGTGCAAATTAACTCTACAAGCCTGATATGTGAATGAGGATTTACTTTTCTCATGGACACAAAACTTTTTTTAGAAAATCCAGTTTCCATGGTAAAGTTAATGCATGGAGAGCACTGGAGACATATATCTTATGATGATGCTGGTGTAACACAGTGACAAAATTAATGCATTCCTCTCCATTAATGTTCCCCTGAGAGAAGATTTCCCCACAGCTAGTGTAAATCACTGGTCTTTCTATATATTCTAGTATTTCATCGGAATTTTTGCCACTGAAGTTGTTACCTTTGACTTTTCTCAAATGTTTAGATGAACAGCTTGAATGTACTAACAGTCCATCTGGGCAATTCAGATATGAAATAACATCCTTGTCAACTTCTAATAATTTTCTAATTATTAAATATGATACCTGAAGTATTTTCATCCTATTTCCTCCAAGGTCCTTGTTCTGTGGAGGAGAAAATTGATTTTCTGTTTTCCAAAATCATTGATCTTCACCTGTAGTCCCGATAAGATATAAAAAATGAACTTCAAAGTCCATATACTTTTACACCATAACGCTTTTGACCTTGTTGTGCAAAAGCTCAAGATTTGATTAACGAAAGAAAATCTATACCAGATTATGTTATTAACCTGGTTACAGGATGAGATTCCTATGTAAGCCCATACAGAAATCCTAGAAGTTACTGAGCCTCCCTGAGCCTGTGACTAAGGTTAAATGGAGAAAAAAAAATAACATCCAGATATGTATAAGTTTTTGCCATTTATAATAGTTATCAATGCTGGAAGTACTGTATGTGTTTGTGAACATGTTCTAATTAATCAAACATGACAGTCCAGTTATAAAAGTCTAGATCTCTGTTTCTGTCTGCTTTCACTAGTGTTCTGCCAGTAACTTGTATTGTTGTAACAACTCACACAAAATCTGAAATGCAACTTGCCATGCTGCTGCTTTCATGCAGTGCAGTGTAATGTTCTTTACATACAGGATTTAACCTCAGTAGATTTCTGGTATAGTTGCTTCTGCTTGCTTTTAATATATTAATACCTGCAAATATTCTACTCTTTTTAGAAATGTCTCCCTCTTCCACCTGTTTTCTATCATAACTGAGGTACAACAAGTATAGTCATTTATATTGAACTTTTTTTGTCATTGGACATTCTGAAAGTAAAGTTCAGAAGCCGAGCAGGAGTAAGCTGTTGCATTCCCTACTGACAAAGTAACAACTGAAACTGGGAGAAGGAAGGAAGATAAACTTGATTTGGGTGCAGGACAAATCAAGATTTTAACATTATTAATATTATGAGTTTGACTCCATTACAGTGTCTTAGCTGTGGAGTTATTATAATAACTTTTCTTTTAATATATTGATTTTACAATTGTAGCCTTTCCATAATGGAATCACTGTTATTACAGAATTGATATAAGTGCTTCAGCAGAGAGCAGAATGTGTGAGAAACACATGATGAGGCTGTATCTCATTTAGGGGTCCTAAATCTTCATGGAAGTTAGAATGAAAACTCCAATGGCTCTATCAGGAAATAGTGTCTTGTTCCATTAAAAATTCAAACGTATTCAAGAGCACTGCAATTAGTAAATATCTATATTTATATCCATGCTGTTTGTATTGTGGTTTTGTTGTTTTGTAAGAACATTGAAGCATATTCAAATATTCTTCTAACAGTCGGGTCCATAGTAATAAAGGCAACCTTACTGTTCACAGCTTTGAAGTGCCAACATTTTTATGTATCACACAGCCACAACAATGAAGTTAGTCACAACTATTAGATAGCAGTTCTTGCTGAGAGTGAGTTTGTCCCTGTGTCATGCAGGTTGCTTTTCAGCATTCTTAGCATGTAAAAGGTGAATGATCCCATTGCAATTCCTAGACCAGCTCATTTTTACAGAAGATAAAGTAGGATGTATAAGGCTGCTTTATTCTCCTTTGTTACTAGTGATAGCTAACAACAGATGTTGCACTACCACACCAGAACTGCAAATTCCCCCGATTTTCTACACTGGTATTTAAGGCAAAGATGAAACTAAGAAAATTTCTGTGTGCCTGGACTGAGCCAGTATTCTACTATTCCCAAAGAAAGCTCAGGAAGAAAGAAAGTATTAAAATGCCAATTTCAGTTAGAGATTGTGTGTTTAATATATAATAGTCCTGTAAGAGTTGACATGATTTTTTTTCTTAAAAAAAAAAAAGGGGAAAAAAACCCCAGCTGTTTAGTAACTTGTTTTTAATAAATGGAGCAAAGACTTTTATCATTTGATCCAAATTATTACATGTCTTGTTTAAAAAAATGCACTGTATGTATTTGGTCTAGGTATTGCTAATAGGTATGACCTTTTTAATCAAATATATGCAATTGTAGAGGAAAATTGAAATTCAGTTCTGAGGAAATGTCTACTTATTTGTGGCAGCCTTAATGTCACATCTCCAAACGTGTTCCAATTAAGATTAAAGCAAAAATGGTAATTGACCATTAAACATGTTGCAAAAGAAAGTAAACTAGTAAGAAGGCAACTCAGCAGAAAAAAAAATGCTTAAGTCTGTTGAAAAACAAGAGTGATAATGGAGTTTTTAGCACAGGACATTCTATTATGGGAACAGCTAATTACAAAACAGATAATAAGTAAGAAATGTGAGTGTTCATGAAGGCAAAAAAAACTAGAATAGAGATAATGGAGCTATTACTTTTCCAGTGCTCATAGACCAAACCTCAGTCTTTCCTGTGCCAAGACCCATGCAAAAAAGCAGGTTTACAAGACCTGTGGCTCTTTGTAGCATATCTCTGTGTTAGACCATAAAACACCACATCCTGTTCAACACCAGGCTTTATCTGTTCTTTTTCCACTCACTTGACAATGAACAGTCAAATAAAATTTTATTTAGGGGAAAAATGAAATCAAGTGCATTGACATATGAAGGGCACTCTGCATCATGTAGGAGCTTTTTGAGGGAAGAGAAGCAGAGTGGCCACGTTTGTGGTATATTACCTAGAAAACATGCATGTCCTTGGACTAGTAAAGGATATGCAATGCCTAAATGGGAATCAGTATGAGCCAGGACTTGCTGTTGACACACATAAGTCACTGCAGGACTTTGACAATTTTCTCTGATATTTCTATTTTTTTTTTTTGATTGTTTCTAAAAGTTGCCATCTAGATGCATACAGTCAGCTGCTTCTGTCTCCAAAATTAAACAATTCAGAAAGCAAGCCTTTTTCCTAGTCATTTTTAGTGTCAATTGAGATACTCTTGGGTATGTTAGATATCCACAAGGGTCTGGCAGATATGACAAGATCTGTAGGAGACCCATGTCCTTCTAGAACAGCACTGAAAACACAAA
Organism: Cephalopterus ornatus; assembly: GCA_013396775.1. Taxonomy (NCBI): domain Eukaryota; kingdom Metazoa; phylum Chordata; class Aves; order Passeriformes; family Cotingidae; genus Cephalopterus; species Cephalopterus ornatus. The sequence goes on from VZRE01014002.1 coordinate 5,798, forward strand.
GACATCTCTAAAAGCCCTCTTTGCTTAACTCTGTCCACATAAATTCAGTGAGGTATGTGTTGTAGTTTCAACTCTGCTTTTAGTTTACACCTTGGAACACATCTTGATCCACAAGAAAAAGTTTTTAAGCCTTTACAGCCATGATTACTCTGGGAATACTGCGTGTGTAAATCCAGTCATCTATAAGTGATAAGGTGTTTGAATTTCATCCATCATTCTGTGAGAATGGTGTATAAGATCTCTGTTACAGAGAGCAGATTTGAGTTATGTAGGTGGTACAAGTTATACTCATTGAAAATAAAAATCTGCCCCTTAGTTTTCCAGAAAGCATGTGCAAATCACAGTTTTTCAAAGACTTGAAATGTGGTTTCCTTTTCCCTGATTGCTCTACAAATTATAAGGCCATCGCTGTTGCTCAAAGAAAAGTTTACCAAATTTCAGAAGGGTTTGTTTGGCTTCGGAAGCAAATGTTTGTAGATTCTTTTTTCTATGGAGTGGCCTATTTATGGTGTAGGGTCATCTGCCAATAATGATATCTTGTTATCAGCTGCTATAAATAATATCTGTCCAATTTTAAGAAAATGAAAATGGAATCTCAAAACATGGAAGGATTTGGCTGCCTGAATGAAGAGTAGCCATTACTATAACTCAGAATGACACACATAGGTCCTAGGCTCAGGAAACTGAGTTTGGTAATAGTTTTCAGTAAATTTTCCACAAATACTATTAATTTCAGTTAAATACTGATTTAGATAAAGAATGAAAAGCATCCCCATATATTTCAGTAGGAGATAAATTATCATTAATTGCATTTCTTAGTAGAATTCTTCTCTTGTTTTCTGAGAAAGAATGAAGCACATTTTTGTGTTGAAATATGAAATTCACAGATGTGGATACAGACATATCTTTATTGTTTAATCATTATAAACTTGTATATTTTGAAAAAAATGTACTTTAATATATTCAACTTCTGATTTTCTCTGTTTTTACAGAAATTTATACAGGTATGGAGCAATAATATATGCATCTGTGTGATTTTAATTTTAAAGTTTGTGGTGTGGTTCTTTCTCATACTCTGCTTCACCATTGTTGCATGCTCTGCATTACCATATACAATTAACAATATTTTTTTTTACTTGGAAATTGCTAAGTATTGTTTTTCAAACATTCTTCCTTTAAAAAACAAAACAAACATATGATTTTCAATTAGTACGGATTTCACAGAAAATGCCTTTTCACTGATTATATACAGAATCATAAAGCAATTCCTTTCATGGAAAGTAGAATATGCATTCCAAGAAAAAGAATGAATTTGCTACAAATTTGAACTATAAGAAAACATTCGGTATGTTTTTAAACTGTTATGATAATACTCAGCTTAATTTCAAGTAATATCAGTGTATGCATGCTTCAGTTATTTTCTTTTTCTCCCAATCCACTTCCATGGTACTTCTGGGTTTTTTATTTGCATTTACTCAGCTGTGGAGGTATTTTCTTTTCATATGCCACAAAGCAGATCAAAATAAGCAGCTAGTTTGTAAAATAATGGCAAGCTTAGAGGTACATCTAAACTCTTCAAAGTTTTGATCTCTTAATAGAGATAATCTTATATTTAACATTAAGACATTTAATATTTAGAGGTGCAGGGAACTCAAATTTTAGGCATCTAAGTTCTTGGTCATTACTGTTCCTGGGATTTTATGGTAAATCTATGAAAGTATGAGTCTAGTGAAAAGGAGTTAGAGATACTGAGCTGTATAAAGTTGATGAAAACCAAAGCACATATTTCTCTGAAGTGATCCATTTTTTTTTTAATTAAAATTGTTGTATACACTAATTTCAAAAAAGAATCTTGAGAAAAACAGTAAGTTGCATATAGGTTGGGGGCAGGGTTTGTGGTTTTTTGTTTGGTTGGTTGGTTTTGGTTTTGTGGTTTTTTTGTTTGTTTGCTTGGTGGTTTTGGTTTTTTGGGGTTTTTTTGTGTGTGGGTAGTTGGGGACTGTTGTTAGTTAGCCTTATAGTGCCTTCACATACTGGATTATCTCCCATAACTAAACACATTTTTATTTTTATTGTATGGTATTTAGTTTACTTAGTTCATCTTGGAAAGATAATGTCTGAAACAGTGCTATTGCAGTCACATTATGATCACAGAATCACATAATATTCTGAATTGGAAGGGGTCCACAAGGATCATTGAGTTCTACTCTGAAGTGAATGTCTCATTCAAGGATCAGACCTGCATCACTGGCATTATTAGTACCATGCTCTAACCAACTGAGCTAATTCTAGGATTTGATTATGGAAAGAAATAAAACATAGGGAATATCTAAGAAAATATACTTATCATGAAAGATTCACTTTGGACATTGGCGTTTAAATTGTATAGGGAATATTTCTGGGTAATTTTGAAAAAATTATCTCTGTGTTCTGAACCTGAGTATATAAGCTAAACAATAAAAGTTTAAATAAAAAAACTCTGAATTAACATGAATGTTTTAAAATTTTTGTGTATTCATGCAAGCCATATAAAATTGGTGTGTTATAGATTTTCTCCCTATTCTTTCCTTCCTGACGTGCTTTAGGCTGTTGCAATTTTCTCATTTCATTGAAGAAAATGCTACTAGCTTCGTTCATATGTTTTACACTGTTTAATAGCAATGGTAAATAGACTTTAGGAAAGGATACTGAAATTCAATTACACCAGTGTCATAAAGTTACTGGAGCTGTATCCTAGTACTATAAAATAAAATAAATAAATACAGCTCTTAGCTAGTGTCTAAAGATCAGATACCAAGATCAAATGAGTAGCAGTTTCTGTCAGAGTAGACAGTAGAACTGGGACTGTGACACTTACTACATAACCTCCTTTGGCCCCAAAATGTTAGTGCTGCTGTCTGCTTGATTCTCCCTCTTTTGTCCAAGCACCCCCCATAAACCACTTGACAATGACAACACTTGTTCTGTCTTGAGAGTTTTTGTCCTCATGAGTGCATATTTAACATCATTACTAGCCTACTTGTTATAATTTAAGTTGCCATCCAAATGACACACTTGTTGTTCTGGCACTAGTCATAGGTGTTTTATTTTCACTGTATTGCCAGAAGTTTGCAAAGATATATGTTTTTTGCCATTGATGAAGTCCATACTTTTACAGCAAAATGCTGAATTTGAAAACTGTTGTCAGATTCAATTCCTTGAAATGTTAGTAGCAAATGTTTTATTTATTAGATTATTTTCCTAAAGAATAACAACATTGAAGAGATGCCACTTCTGATTATAGGAGAACTCAGTACTGCACATCAAAACATTTCATGTACACATTTATGCTGAGCAAATTAAACAAATGTCAATAGTATCACATAAAGAAATGAAAATGTATCTCAGGCAATTTATTTTCTATGTAATTTTTATAAATTAGGCTTTTGACTTTTAGTAATAGCCTTAACAGGAGAGTCTTTATCAGCAAAATAAAATCTAATTTTGGTGTTCATTTGTGGTATTTAGAGATTCTACTCTAGGAATATTATAAGCAAACACAGAAGAAAAGAGAACTCATTAATATCAGCAGAATGTAATCTTTGAATATGCAATATGCTTCTCATTCCTAAACAAAACAAACCCAAAAAAAGGCTTTTCCAAATAAATTATTCATTATTTGATATATAGTATGCTAATAGAGGAGCATACTATATACTATGAGTGCATACTATGGGTATATGCTTATATATAAAGAAGTATAATATTTAATCCAATATATTGTGCAACTGAAAAAGAAATTGTCCTTCAACTATTTAATTTAATCATTTCTGCATATACTTTTGGGGTTTTTTCAGGTTTATTCTAATAGAGAAGCCTTTAATTGTCTAATAAAGACACTCTTTTATTGTAATAAATAAAATATAGCCAAGAACTAAACAAGAAAAAAGGTTAAATCTGTCAAATGGAAATAAGCACAGCTGGAAAGATGTGCTGAACTTATTAATTAATTAATGAATTTCTGTCCTTGATTCTTTCATATTTGATTGTTGGGCCTACTCTCTATCTTTTTTATGTTAACTATGTTTAGTGAACATTATTTTTTTACTCTGTGATGGCCAATTTAAAAATTCTGATATGTCAGTGTGAGAAGACAGTTTATAAACCATTTTCCTAGCACAGCATTCCTTTCTGTCAACAGAGACTTACTATTTCAGAAACTTACCAGATCAAGTGAGAACTTTTCTATGTTTGGTGAAAAATAGATGTATTGAAATCAATCAGCTGCAGTAAAACATTTGCACAAAAGTCTTTGTACAGAAATTCTCTAAGAAATATTTAGAAGAGACAGAAAAGGCAGAAGACATGAATTTTGATTTCTGATTAAGATACTTTTATAAAGAAATTTTCAACCTATAACCTGTGTGCTGCTTGATTTATGTATGCTTTAATTATACATTTACAGCTTTATAAAAAAATGCTGATATGAGAGCAACAGCAGCAAGTGCATTCATTTTACTAATGTGTAACCACCACTGCCTACTACTATCCAACCTTAATCTTTGTGTGGATATGAACTTTTTAAGAAAATTCTACTTCAAATCATCTAATTTTCTTTTCTTGTTTTCTTGCTTCTGGTATTGATTGACATTAATAATCAATTACTTAATAGGGAATGATTTTCAGAACTGTATTAAAATAATATAAACATATTATAATATATATAATAATATATATAAACAATTGTGGTTCTCTGAGTGATGGAATGGTCTTTTAAATTATTAATTCTCTATCCTGACAGTTAAAAATTAATTGATTCAGGGAATGACACTGAGTAGGATGGAGACAGTCTTAATATTTTATTATCTTTTGTTTTACCAGTCTTCCAATTAGAATAAGAATGAAACCTTTGCCATTTCCACCAATATCAGAAAAATGATTTTTTATGCAATGTTATGCATGAAAGCTGAGTGGGAAGAAAAAGACGTTGAATATCTAATTAAAGAGTGGTGAATAATATTTGAAAGAGGGAACTGAAAAAATATTATATTGTTAGCAATTAATATTATGCCACATGTTTTATCCTCATTTAGTAAACAGAATTGTTAACCCAGGTCACCAACATTATGGCCATATTTTAATTTACCATTCTTTATAAATGTCAAGATAATGTTAAACTGATGGTTTGGTTTTTGTTTGTTTGTTTGTTTTGTTTTCTTTAGGGTTTGTTTGTTTTTTTCCTATGTGCTGTTTCACTTTACTATAATTAGAATGAAATGATTAATTTGTTTTCCCTAATTCCTTAAAATGGGAGAAAAACTATTTTTTTCAGGAAACAATTTTAGTATCATTTCAAATCAATACAAACTTCACTCTAATTCATACCTTTTTGCCGAGCTGAATTATGTTCCTGCTTGCAAAACAGAATGGAAAGAAGGTGTGTGAGCTCCTTGCCAGTCAGACACGTATCCTGGTTCAGTTGACATGCTGCCAGGGGAAGTACCTGGCGGGTAAGAACTACTTAAACTATCTAAGGCTACACAGTATCAGTGATGACAAAATGGAAGATGAGGGTGTTCTTCTGAAGGGAAGAGGGACCCTGAAGGGAAAAAAGCCTGATACCCAGAGGAGCAGGACCAGAGAAGAGGGTCAGGCTAGCTAGAGGATACACTCAGGTATGTGGGGACAGAGACTCTGCAACAGTGAAGGCTGGAAGATGATTCCTTCTGACTACTTGGATGAGAGGGTAACTTATGGAATAAGTATTGGGCTGTGACAGCAGGTGGGGAAAAGTGCATTTTAACTGGAAGGGCATGCAAGCTGTCTGAGTCTAATGCACACACCCTCGTGAGTACCACTGAAATAAAGCAATCATTGACCATAGATAAGACTCACTTCTGTAAGGGAGAGTGGTACCCACCTGTTGACCAGACCTGTTCTCTGAGAAGGTTTAGTTGCATGTCAGAGATCTGGATTCAGGATGTGGGAAAGAGATTGCCAGAGCCTGGTCGATACCCAGACTACTACCTTTTGCTGCTTGTCCATGAAGGCAGCAATGACACTGCCAACAGAGACCCAGAGCATATCAAAAGTGACTAGTGGACCCTGGCAGCAGGGGTAAAGGCTGTGGGGGCCCAGCCAGAGTTTTCCCCAGTATTGCTGGTTAGGAATAGAAGCATCCTGGGGGTTAGTATCTGATTAGTGTTATAGGCAAGACTTCATCAATGCACTGCTCAAGTTGATCAGGCAGAATGGAAAGAGAACCATTTAAAGTAATATTGTGATGGGTGTCTGCTACAGACAGCTTGATCCAGAAAATTTTATGAAGTCATCTTTAGGAAACTGGTAAAAGACTTAGGAACACAGGCCCTAAAGTCGGGATATTACTGACTTTTCTGGAAAGACAACATGGAAAGACACAAAGAATTGAGGAGAGTTTTTTGACCATGATGACAAGTTTTTCTAAACAATTGTGGGGTGAGACAACTGAGGGAAATATTTGTCTGTATTCTATGCTCATGAATAAGCAAGAGGAGCTTTGGGATGTAAAGGTGAAAAACAGTTTTGGCAATAATGGCAGTGAGATTATGGAGTTCACAGTCTTAAGAGATATGAGAAAATCAAGTAGCAGAATAATGATTCTGGACTTCAGTGATCTGGTTTTCATTCATTCAGAGAGCTGTTTAGAAAGCTCCCATTAGAGATCACACTAAAATAAAAACAGATTTATCTTGCACCCACTGATTTATCTTGAAGGAAAGTTTTCTTAAAGCACAGTTCTTTTCAGTGTGCAGAAACTCAAGCAGGTGTGGCAGAAAAACAGATAAATGGGGCACTCCTGACTTTGTAAAGAGAAAAGGAAGCGCACAGAAGGTAGATGCAATAGTAAAAGCTACCTCTCCAGGTAAAGAAAACCAAGTACCAAGACACTGGATCATCTGACTGTTCCATTTAGGATTGTGAGTCGTGTTATTTGTGTGTGAACTCCACTTTAGGAATCAGCAGGGTTTTGCACCCATGTCAAGCTGTTGTGATATAAATATGAAAATTTCAGGGCAAAATCTCAGTATGCCATATGGCTCTTTTTGGTATGCAATTTCATTAATTCCAGACCTGAGTGTTGGCTGTCTTTGGCAGGATAATCCTGCATTGGAGAGATCACTGGTGCATAAAACCAGGGAACAACTTATATCATCTTTTTTCTCTTTTGTCAGCATCATTGTTCTTGTCATTAAAAGCTTTAAGAATTCGGCTCTTAGGTCACTCTGTCTTACAGTAAGTTCACTTAAGATCCTGCTGCTATCTTTGACAGTGTTTGTTTCATTATTATGAAGAAGGCTTCTGGCAGGATCTGTTGCCTGTGGGGGATCTGCACTGAAGCAGGGCACAAGTGTGAGGAGGAAGGGTCAGAGGGGATCTGTTACGGACTGACGGCAACACGTTCCCCACCTGCCTGTGCTATTAAAGGGGTGGGGAGGAAGCAGTCTGGAGTGAAGGAGTGAAGTTGAGTCTGGGAAGAAGAGCGGGAAGGGGGGTTTAGTTTTGTGTTTGTTTTTCTCCATCATATGCTATTTTTAATTGGAAATGAATTCAATCAGTTTTTCTAAAGTTGAGTCTATTTTGTCCATGACAGTAAATTATGTCCCTAACTTTGTCCTGATTCACAAGGTTTTCTGTCTTATTTTCTCCACCTGCCCTGTTGAGGGGGAGTGAGGGAGAGGCTGGACGGGCATCTGTCAGCCAGCCAAGATCAACCACAGCATAACTGTATGAATTTGATTTTCCACATGACTACCCACGTATTTTATGTTGTAGTGTCACATTGCCCATCACTGAGTTAAGGTTACAGCCTGTTTAAGGAAGAGACACATTTCTGGGACAGGGAGAAACTGTTTCCAAAAGGAATGGCTGGGCAACCAGAGCTGAGGCATGGATGCTGGTGAAGTGTGCAGAGGGCCTGGAGTACAACAAACTCTGGGTAGCTCCACCAGAAAGCATAGCATGGAGACAGCCCAGCCTCAGCAGTCATAGAAAGACTGATGGGTTTCAAAGGGGCTCAGAGGGGCTTGTGCACAGTTTATTGCAGTCCTGAGAGCCACTGAGCTCTGTTTGAAATTAAGCCTGAAAGAACAGACTTGCCTTCAGCAGCACTGAGTGAAAAGGAAAGCAGCTTTACAAACCCAAACCCATTTGATCTCTGTTGTCTCTGCCCTCCTCATTTACAGTTTCAGTACTGGAAAAAATGAATCAGTCTTGTTTATGTAATAACAAACTGAGACTCATAGGACCTTTTAATCTCTTTTGATCTGTTTATTGTAAATTAAAGATTTAAAAGAGGGCATCTGTGACCCAAGATCCACACCATCCACACCAAGATCCAACATCACACAGTTCCATGGATTACCCAGATAAGCATACATACTTTGTTATACACAAGAGTACAATAGAAGAAAGAGTACAATGGGACTGTGTGAGAATTTCTATTGTATGGAATTTTTATAAATGATAAAGTCAGTCACTCATTATTAAATAAATGCATAATTTCAGTAAAATAATTAGTATCAGTCACGGATTGCAAGCAATAAAGTTATAGAAGGTTACACACATTTAATTCACATTCAGTATTATGGGTTAATGAATGAATAGTTCACATGGTAGTTGTGACAACAGGTTATCAGGAGTCAATACCAGGAAGTTTCAATCAAAATTAATTAATTATTTTTAAATACATGAGCCATTTTAGAGCACAAGGATAAACAGAAAAACCATAAGATATACCTATCTATCTCTAATTATGAGATAGCTATGAAGATTTTAAAATGCATTCTCATTATATAAACAAAACAGATAAAATTGTCTTAATTTTTTGCAATTCTACAAAGCGAATAAGTGTTTCTTCATGATAATATACATGTGTGTACCTCTGAGACCCTCCAATTTGATTTAAACCAGGGTTATAAAGAAAATACAGCTCATAGTAGGCAGCAGCTGCAGGGATATATTCATTAGTTAAACACTGACAGCTTTGCTGTTTTCTTTTTCAGGTTTGAACTGTGAGTTTAGGCCTTGTGAGGCCAGCAATCCCTGTGAGAACGGAGCTGTGTGCATAGAAGAAATGAATTTGGACATTTTTCCCCTTGGATTCCACTGCCAGTGTGCGAAGGGCTTTGCAGGTCCACGTTGTGAGATCAATGTCAATGAGTGCAGTTCTAACCCTTGCCTCCATGGATACTGCTATGACAGTGAGTTCAGTCTGGTTACTCTCTTTAATGTAGAGTAGTCTTTCTGTTGAAGTGTCTGTAGCTGCTGAGCTGCTCTGGGGAGAACAGTGGATAATTTACTGAAATTCATCTTGTCTGAAGCTCCACAGCCTATACCAGGAGGATTATTTTTGCCAAAATGCCTCAGCTCCTGGCACTGAGGTTTGTGTGTTCAGGGGGTCAGAATTGTAGCTAATGAGAAATTTTAATGAGATATGTGCTGTGTCTTCTGATACCTGAATTAGCCAAACACATCTTACATTGTGCATTTGATGAGAAAATATTCAGGTACTGAAAGGGAGCTCATGGAGCAGTTAGGAAGTACACGTCATAATTTTAAAAAGTCCAAAAATTCTATTTAATTTCAAACTGATGCAAAATGGAGTATCTGTTTACTATAAAGGACCTTCTATCATGTAATTGTGTAACTTACTCTTTCATTGAAAGATATACTTAAAGGTTTTAGAAGCAACTTGATTTCCCTACTATATTCTGTCTGGATTGGTAGGCTAAATTTAGTAGCAATCACTAGGTATGGAGAACTTGAAAGTTTTATGGGGCTATTCCAACCTATCAGACAATTTCTATTCTTGATAAAAAAAAAAAGGGTAGAAGTAGTAATTTTCAGAGAATCTTAAAACTCCCCTAGTTAAAAAAAAAAAAAAAATCAATAAAATATCTTAAGAAATCTGCCTTTCCATACATGAAAATAAGGTGAGTGACTTAATCTTTTACCTATTAAGACTATTTCCCAGTAAGTTTACAGATGTTTTCTCTGTACTCTACATTTTTGTAGAGATATTTTTTAACTGGAATTTAGATGAGATTCATTAAAGTTCTTCATGCTGACAAAGTGTCAAATATTTTGGGAACAGCTTGTCTTTGTGGTGCCTCTGGCTTGAGTTGTATCATGGGGACATTTCCTCTACTCTATGTGCACTGACTGCAGAAAGAAGAATCTTAAGGAGGCTAGGAAGCTTTTAGCAGATGAATAATGCTCCTGTGCTGAACAACTTAAAGTTTTTAATGAATACAATAGAAGCTGTGTGTACAGACACAATGGCAGAATAGGTTCTATGGTAAATCTCAGCAATAATGAAGAATCCAGGGATATCTTTGAAGTTAGAATAAATGTAGACCTGCAAGAAGTGCAATTATTGTTGCCATGAGCTCCTTATATGGACTCTAAAGATTCCTCTCCATTTGGATCATTAATGATTAAAAAAAGACAGGATTCTTATAATTTGCTTTTTAAGAAATATATCATAGAAAAATTCAACTCAAGCAAGTTTTCCTTTAATATAGTGGTACAATATGAGGCATTCCTTACACACTCACAAAAAATAATTAAAAACAACCAGCAAACCAATTATTGTTCAACTGTCACATCTCATAGTATCAAAGATAGAATCTTACATACTTTGTCACAGTTTTGTGATGGAAAATTACTTATAAGATACCATCACTTTTTCAGAAGCTAGTAATGGGTCATATATTTATAACTCTTACATCAAAATATTTCAGTTTTTAAGGTAAAGTGCAGTAGATGAATCTGCTTTCATATTAAAAGTGTTTTTTGATATGCCACAATTAATTTATTTCAATTTTTTAACATGTCCATATCTTTTAGGTAAAGCCAGTCCAAACCTTTTCCAGACAATAGCCATAACTGTAATTTACTAATTTTATTGCATTCAGTTGTTATGTTAAAAGACTCTTAGTACTAACATACTATCTCTGTTGCAGTTGTCAATGGCTTCTACTGTTTGTGCAACCCAGGATACGCAGGACTGAAATGTGACCAAGACATTGATGACTGCATAGTCAATGCTTGTGAACACAATTCTACATGTGTTGATCTACATCTGGTTAGTAGAGAATGTTTTTAAATTAAAATTAGTAAGTTTTCTTTCTGAAATCTAATGCAATACTTTTGGGAGTTCTAAACTTATCAAGGGCTTTATAATCATGCTTTCCAGCCACTGTTTTTTTGTTTATTTGTAATTATATAGGCAGTGGGAAAGAGGAATGCTTTAGCGTTTAAAAGCACCTGTTGAGTCAATGTGGTTATGTGGGGACTTCAAACAGAGTGGAAAATTTCCAACTATGTGTGTTTTATGTCCTCAGTATAAGAGACAGGAATACTCATTTACACCAATGGCATTGGCTCCAAAGGGATTTAAAAAGTATCTTACCAAAAAAAAGGCTCTACTGTAAGTACTTCAGCATTTATTTTCAAAATTCTTCAGCTATATTAGTTCCTGAAATATGAAACACTTCTTTCATCCAAGCAATAAAAGCATTCTATCAACTGATTCCTCTATGAGAGGAAAGAAGACAGACATTCACATTGTATAAACTTCGGCATCAGAGGTGGCCCATGTTCTGTGCCCCTCCTTCCAAGAATCTGTCAGGAACCAATTTGTTTTCAATATACTCAACAGAGACACAAAGACCATACAGTATAAATATTCCCCTTAAGAAACATTCAGGCTGTCAAGGAAATTGTGTGTGGTTAAAAAAAAAAAAAAAAAGTGGAAGAAAAATCAGCTTTTTCTTTCTTATTCTAGTTTCTCCCAGCATGCTTGTGAGAATATTAAACTGATAAATGTAGAATTTTGATTAATATTAAGATACCTAAATGTAGGGTTCTCTATACGTGCAATGGGTTTCTGTAGCTGGGTTTTGGTAGCAGGAGTATGTTTTGCCTGTGAAGGTAATCAGTAAGTGACCTCTCCCAGCAGTTAGCCCATGAATCCTCAGCTGTTTTTTTTCTCTCTCCTCTGTCCAGTTGCAGAGGGAGAGTGAGAGAGTGGCTTTAGTGGGTATCTGGTATCCAGCCAAGGTAACCCGCTACAATATGGTATAAACTAAACATTTAAGCACCAACCAAAGATTCTAGAATCCTTGCTGGTGCCAGCACAATCCACAGTTCAGCTCCGCATCTTTTAGATCTCCTCTTTGGGTGATTGGAGCAACCCTGGAGGTACCATTGACTGCTGCATTATTGCTGAAGGTGTCTGCAATTCCAGCTGAATCCCATTCCAGAAATCCTGAAGTGTTTGAGGGGTGTGTGGGCTTCTGGGGTTTTGTTTTATTTGGGGTTTTTGTTTGCCTTTTTTATTTGTTCTTTGCTTGCTTCTTTGTTTTAGTACACGCATAAAGAAATTGTACTTCTTTCTGACAAATCCTGTTGGTAGCCTGCAACTATCATTATTTCCTAAACTCTAACCAAAATTATGTGCTTCAAAAGAATTTTCTCAGATCCTCTACTCTGATTTCCAGAGTTGTTTCTTCTTTTCGCAGTTAGAACACTTAATGTATTGGATAACAGTGGGGATTTTTTTAAAGTTTCAAGAACTAGTAAATACCTTGGACAAAATCAAATGCTTGATATGGAGACCACAGAGCTTGACACTTTTGTTATTGTCTTTGGATGCTATTGTAATGAGAATTTTTCTACCAGTAGACTGTAATTAATATTTCAAGCTCTCCTACTGGATGCATACTGCCATCTTAGGTTAGAGAGCATTCCAGAAATAAATTTTATGCTTGCGAGGCATGTGGTCTCCTATTCTCCATGAAATTTTGTTTTATATGTCAACATTGCAGGTATTATTCCTAACTGCAGCTGATGTTATAACTGAGACTGATAAAATAGAGTTTTATATGCAAAAGTGTAAACAACATCCTTCCCAAAAAATAAGATATCAGAAGTGGACCAAGTTATGGATTTTTTATGAAGTAAACATATTCCCCCAAGTATACCCACTAGGCCTCATCAAATAGTTGCAATATCAATCCAGTAAGATTTAATAATTTGGGCAAAACTTAACCTAACAAAGAATGGTAGCTCACTGCAAATTTTCAGATTTTTCTTCATATGCCTTTCACCCTTTTTTTTACTTGCTTAATTTGTGTTTATTTTTTTCCTGCAGTTCCTGTATATTTCTCGTCTTTTTTGTTACAAACGTATGCTATTTTGTTTTAAATTGTATGTGGCACAGCAAATCAGTGAGATCCATTCAAACTCACTGTTTCAGAGAAAGCCTGGCATTCAAAAAAAGTTAATGTATGTGGATTCAGTTAGTATCTACAGAAAACAAATACTGTAGAAACTTAATAGCAAGATGTCATTGTAGACTCTGTATTTGATCCTTTTTGGACTTCAGTGGCTTTTTCAACATTGTTCCCCTATGTTGTCACCATTACGATAACCATTGATACAAAAGTGTTCATCTTGATGTTGGCCAACACACAGACAAAAAAATCTTCTGTATGTTTTTTTCATTAGAAAACTGTTCTTTGGCATTTCTGAGAGCCATATAAGTTTGTGCTACAACAACCAATACAGAATGGGTTCTGCTGAATTGAAAAGTTAGTATCAGCATATTCTTGACATGAAATAGGGAATTGCTAACATTATTTTAGTATAGCAATAATAATGCATTGCTATTCAATATTTATATTTCTCCTTTTGTATTCTGCTTTGTGGTATATTTACTTAAACTAAAATTTATTATATAAATTCCTGAAATAGCTTTCATGTGTATAATATTTTAAGTTGTATCCAGAAAGTGACATAAAAACTTGTTCACCAAGTGATCAATCAGTTTATATGCTACTATATTATTCCATATTCTATATCCTTTTTATTGTGTTCAGTATCAAAGAGTACTGAATTTTTTCCACATCTAACTATGCTATTTTATACACCAAGATTCCACAGTGATGGATGCAAAGAGAATTAATGAATTAACATATATTCATAAAAATGGAAGAAGACCCATTTCTTCTTTTTCTTCTTCAGCCAGTACAGCTGTAAAAGAACAGATATTGAATTAACAATCCCCTAGAAAATGAATTTTTAACATTTAAAGGGTCTCTTCCTCTGAAAGGCAAAAAACTAGAGGTTAGGGAGCAACAGAAATGTAATCAAGGAAGATTTAAAAACAGATGGAGACATCAGGGGTTTAATAATTTCTCCATCAAATACTGTTTCCTTCCAGAGACATATTACAGTAGCCTTATTGTACAAGTCAAGGACCAAAGATCTGAACGTGAAAAAGAAATCCAATATGCACTCTAATTGCAACATATACTTCACAGACTTTACTTTGGCTCTCTAGGCAGTAGGTGGCATTAAGTAACTGGACTGTGGGATGAATCATAGAATAGTTTACATTGAAAAAGGCCTTTAAGATCATCAACTCTAACTGCAAACCTAACTCTGCCAAGTTTGCCACACAGTTATGTCCCTGAATGCCACATCTACATGTCATTTAAATAATTCCAGGGATGGTGACTCAACCACTTCCCTAGGCAGCCTGTTCCAGTGCTTGCCAACCCTTTTGGTGAAGACATTTTTCCCAATATCCAATCTAAACCTTCCCTGATGGGAGATCAGGATAGGTGAAGTACACACAACTCCATCAGCTTAATGAGGCTCTCCAGCAGCACCCGAGAGTTCCAGTCACCAAAAAGTTATATTCCAGTGAATTATTTTATACCAGCACAAGTCACTGTCCGTCACATTAGACCCTCTGGTGGCTCAGGAATAACTAATCAGCTACCCTTATGATAATAAAAGTTCCATTCTGCAGTCCAACAGTTCAAATATCTTTGATGCATTTTGCTAGCTCAAAGTGAGACAATTAGCATTGTCAGAATTACACTTGCAATATGTATTCTTACTCTTTGGTGTTAGAAATGTTGTATAATATAAAGCCTTAAAATTAGATAACCATGTTATCTTAACAATGCGTCAGAAAGAATAGGCATAAAAAATTACACTCATGATGGGTTGAGTCCAGCTGCCAGCTAATCATCCCACAGCCACTGACTCACTCTATTTTCTCTATAGGATAGCGAAGAGAATAGGAAGAGCAAAAGAGAGAAAACTTGTGGGATGAGATACTTTAATAAACAAAGTAAAGGGAAGGAAGAAAGAAAGGAAGAAAGAGTTAAAAATCGAGTGATTCAAAGGCAATCACTCATCACCTTCCACATGTGCACTGATGCCCAGCCAGTTTTCAAATAATGGCAACCTTCCCAAAATCCACCTCCCACCCATTCTTATTACTGAGCATGGTGTTACATATCATGGAATATCTCTTTGGTCAGTTTGGGTCAGCTGTCCTGTTTGCGTTTGTCTCCTAGCTTCTTGTGCATCTCCAGCCTACTTACTAAGGGGGCAGAGTGGGCAAAAAAAGAGGTCCTGTTCAGCAACAACTAAAATGTTGCTGTCTTATCAACAATGGTTTGGTCACAAATCCAAAATGTACTACCATATGTACTGCTAATAAAGAAAATTAACTTCGTAACAGATAGACCTACTATAGAACAGAATTCTACAAAAGGAGGTTGGTTGAACTTCGTAGTGGGAAATCACAAAAACTGGGTTTTTGATGCAGCTCCTGATGTTTTAAAAGGTCTGTTCTGTAAAATCTGTCTGCAGAATATTTATGTAAGAGGTTTATGTTGACCAGTCCCACCAGAAATGTGGTCCACTTCATTCTAATACAACCAAAGCTTCTAACACTATACAGTAAGGGACTAGTCTTTCTTTCTATATGGCTTATTCAGAATGTTAAGGTTTCTCTATGATAAAGGTTCTCAGTACTATAAAATTCCCACTCAAAAAGTATTCCCAATGCTAATGTAAGACATAGTAAGCAGCAGCAGGAAGGATAAAAACACAATTTTTTCTGCTTAGCCAACTATAGAGAGAAGCAGGCCTACAGCCATTGTATTCTCAATATTCTAACAGTAGAGTGCTCCAAGACTGTATGCTAGAATGTAAGGGCAAATGTTTATAACTGAGTACTCAGAAAAGACCGTGTCTGAGTTCCTCAGATAAAATTTGAAACATCTATTCTTTATTCAGTTTCCAAATATTAGCCACATGTGGTTAGGAATAGGTTTCTATTAAGGAAATAGAGTGTTACATAGTGACAAGCAAACATAGAATTAACAGATGATTTTTAAAACCCAGAAAACTCATGTTACAAAAATATCAACTTAAACAATATGTAACAAACTATAAAGTGCTTTTCTGTAGAAGCATTATGGAAGAAGAAGTAATTTTACCTCCCATAACTAATCTGAGACATAAGGAACTAACTGGAATATGTACTTCCTTCGTTAGGTCACCTGGGCCAGCAAAAAGTAAAAGCTGCTAAAACTTTTAGTACTATTAGCACAGATGCCTGTCCTATATATTCTTAGTCATTAGTCTACTCAACCAGAATTGTCATTTTGTTTTGTAGCCTGACTACAAAAGACTTAAGATACTGCAAATGGAGATTGAAGGTTAATCTGATACGAGTTGCGCTTCATGAATTAATTTTTTTTGCAAGCTATGAAAACCTTCTGATTCAGACCTGTCTAAGTGAGTTGATCTTCACTGTAGTAAGAAACAATATGTAAAACAATGCAAACTCTCAGATTTACTTACATGTAGAAATATTTCAATTGTTTAATCAAACAGATAGATGAAAATAATAGAATGACAGAAGTAAGGAAATGTTTGAAAGGCTGTAACATTGCCACTGCAAAAGAAAGAGGTGCAGTCATCAATAGCTGAGGAAAAGAAAAGGGGTGAAGCTTCCTGCATTCAGTATATGAATAAAAATAGAATAAACCTGAAAGTTATGAACAGTACTTTTTTACTAAAAAAAAGCTAGTGAAGAGTAATGAAAAAAAAGCAATATTATCCTCTGGCTGTGTTTATGGTAAGGTAGAGATCACACAGAGTAATTTTGAAATTCTTAAAAAGGTTAAAATTATTAATTCAAAGTATTGGTAAGAGACAACACACAACAAGGTGTTATTCATAATAATTTTTATGAGATCAGATTGCACATATAGTCTATATTGCGTAAAACATTATTTTGGGGTACTTACATTAAAAAAAAAAAAGTAATAGTCGCTTCACAATAGCACTGACTTCAGTTTTTCCTGTATGTGAAAATATAATGCAAATCCTGTACTTTAGTGTATGTGGATATCCATGCAGAAAATTGCAGTAGATGTTTTCTGCAGAGCTTTGTTTCTGGAAGCTATTATTTCTCTGTACTTATCACATAGTGGAATAAAAAATATAAACTGTAAGTAAAGTTATAGTTGTGTAATAGTGCTTTTATTGCAATCCCATGTCCTCCTTCTGGTTAACTCTCTATCACTACTTGATTTAAAACATAATTATTTCCCTTTCAACAAAATTTAATGTTATGGAAATAAGCTCTCAAATACAATAATAGACAACACTGTTGATTTAAACCTAAAGAAGAAATATTTTTTTGTTTGTCTTCTGTTTTCAAATTGGCAGAAAAAAGAGGACTAATAACAAGGAGAAATTCAGTAATTCAGGTGTTTTAGGAACTTATATTTTAAGTGGTAGGGAAGGCTTATGCGAAGGATATAGAGAAACTATATATTATTTTTGTTTAACAGGCAAAATATTCAGAGTTGACAGACAAGAAGTCTATTCCATGGATCACGTTTCAAGAACATGAACCATAAGTAGGTTAGCTCATTGAATAAGTTGTGAAAAGAGGATTAATTGGAAGGAACTTTAGTTGAGAACTAAAGTACAAAGTAGTAGCTAATTGTTAACAGCTTGTTACTCAAAAAGAAATTAGGTCTTTGGACTAACCTATAATAAGTTCCTAAATTGGTCATCCGCACTTAATTTCCACGTTAAACAGAATCTTCTATACTTTCTGCTAAATAGAGAAAAGAAAAAGGATGATCTACAAAACTATAATTTATTTTAAAACATCCAGAGACACTCAAGATATGAAGTAACTGAGCTTCAGGAGGATCTTCCTCCTAGCTGATGATAGCAGGCGGTCTGACACTTGAAATGAGACAAAAGGACTGATCGCCCTGCAACAGTGAAAAGTTTCCAGATATCTATGGGAGTGTAAATTTTCTAACCTCAATAAAGCAAACAAGGTCTACCACTGAAGTTGGTCTGAAACAGTACTCAGTTTAACTGAAGGTCAGACTACATACCAGGAATGGCATACAGTGAATGTAACAAATGATAAGCTCTTAATGGTTCCCAGGTCACATAAATTCAAATTGACTTGTATGTGACTTAAACTTATGCATTGAATTCATTGAGAGAATGCATGTGATGAAACTGTGAATGTGCTGTTGGACAAATAAGTTTCAGATTGCCAACTACACGCCCCAGAAAAGAGAAACTAAAAAAAACCTAGCAACTGCAGCAGTACTTCTACAAAGTATTATTGCTACTACAACTCACTGTGCTGCTCTGAAGATTTGACTTGCATCCTTGAAATACTTCATCTTCCACTTATATTTAGCCTAAAAAAAAGAACAGTGTCTTCATAGTACTTCAGTAGAAGTTTTGAGAAGATCTATTGAAAAACTTCTTGTCTTCGCCTTGTATTATAGAGCTAGTGGACGTAGCAGTACAAAGACTGAAAACACTCATTGGGTTTACTCCTTTATGATCTAATAAGTCCAACTGAGTCAAAAACATCAGAATGCACAAAATGAACTATTGATTTACAGGTTTAGGAAAATGTCCTTAATATTGATCTATAGTATTATACACTGTTTGGATTATCATGTCTTATGCCTTAGTCATCTAATTGAAAGTTGAATTTTTCAAACAAGTATCATATTTCCAATTATTTTTTTTTATTTATGACATTGTTTTAAAATGTTTTAATTTGATTTTTTTTAAAGAAGATGCAGACGTGAAAATGTATAGCTTCAACCAACAATGTCAGGAAATACCACAGCAGTGAAAGCCTTGTACTGTCTTTTTCATAAACTGAATTTGAAATACTCTACAGAACTGAATAGAACCGTGACAAAGTGGAGGAAATGGAGATTAAAAGGAAGTGAAAGATTGGCTTTCCAATGAGGCTTGTGAACAGATGGCAAATCAATGTAGTAAAGATACAGGAAGATGGTCCCAGATGGTGTGCTGTAAGTTCTGCCCACAGTGAGGAGTCCGGACACAGAAAATCAGTGACAGCAGGGAAAGAAGTGAAGAACTTACCAACATAAGGAAGAGGATGGAGAACAGTGGCCTATTTGTGGAAAGCATAATCCTAAATTTGATTTTTCATTATATGGAGACTAACATTATGTTTGAGGTGGGACAGGAAGAGCTTGTGCCTTTGAAAGCATTAAAAGACTGGCAGTGGTATTATAGAGACTTGGGACTATAGAAAGTTCATTGACTCATAAGGAAGAGAATTCTACAAAAGAGTATTTAGCTGGAGAGAAGTAGATACAGTAAATTGTATGTATTTAGCAGATTTATAGAGCAGAAGGTCTCGGAAAGGTATGGGTCCACAAGGAAATTAATCTGAAATAGGTTAAATGGTGAAATTTATAGATCATCAGTCACTCTTTGAAAACTACCCACATATATGTCCTTACCACACAGCACACAAGAACTAAGATTAAATTTATTTTTCAGTAAAAGGATGACAATCTAATCCATGGATAAATCTGAACATCAGGACAAGGAGCTCTCAGACTAATTTCACAACCCAATTTTTATTGCAATAATTCGTTCTCTCTGAAGTAAAGCCGGGTGATTCTGGATATGAATTTTTAGGCCTCATCTACACCCTGTTCGGAGAAAAGTATTTCTTATTCCCTCATTACATATTTTTGTGACATTTTTCATCAAAGGAGCTTTCAAATATTTACTTTTTAATTTGAAGTGCAACTCCTATTGGCTTCAGTTGCAGTGCTGACTGTTGAAAAATTTTGAAAATCATACCTTAAACCTAAAAATTCAGAAAGAAAGAAAAGCAAGAATCGATTTCTACCTATAAAAAGATATTTGCTAATCCAACTTCAGCTAAAGTATGATTTATTTTCATTTCTTGAGGGCAATATTTAAATGAAACCATAAAACTGACTCTTCTGGTTTCATTCTTTATTTTAAACAAGTGAACAGAAACAAGCACATTTCCTTTACTGTACCTCTAGAGCAGACCAGTTTCCTCATGCTCACTTATACATTGAGTGAAGTGATGGTAGGTAAAGACTTTTGTGGTATTTAGCTGGAAAAGAGATAAATCTAATGAATGATTAATCAATTCTGGCATTTCCTAAGTTTTGATTATGTATGATTTTGCAACTCCTGCACTTTACTTTTAGTACATATTTTTACATAAAATACATGTAATTAATATTAACCATCACATGGATGAGTTTTGGTTAGGAAACCATTTTCTGTCATCCATAGAGCAGATACCTTTAACTCTTAAATGTAAGCAGATGCGACATATATTTGCAATAGTTTCAGAACAGCACTCAGTCCTGGCCTTGTTCTGCTCTCACTGCAGCTGACAGAAACATTTTATTGACTTCAGAGCTCCATCAGCCACATATATTCTAATTCCAGAGTCAACTCTTTGAGTAGTGGCAGACAATTGATGCATATTACTTCTTGCCAAGAAAATAATTGTCCTTTTTTTTATGAAAAAAAAATTTAAAAAAACAGGGGGGGGGGAAGAAGTCCAAAATAGTATCCAGAGATTATCTTCTTCACAAGTATAATATTAAAGGAGAAAAAAAAATCTAGGATCTAAAATACCTCTGATCCCAGGTTTGCTTATCTCTTTATCTGTTTCCCACTAAATATTCCCATTTATGAAAGCGAACTCCGTCTCTGTTCTCTTTTTATGAAACAAGAGATCTTACCCAAGAACACTAAGTTTCCACGGTAAACAAATTCCCTTATCAACTCTTCTACAAGAACTTCATAAAGGGAAAATCATCTAATGCTTAACTTTAGAGGCACTGCTGAGTGCTGTTATAATAAACTGATAATCAAACATCAAACAAAATCAAGTCTTTTGAAAATCCTTCCCTGGCAATATAATTAGTTGATTCTTTACTACCAGCTGTGCTAATTGCTGTACTGTGATCAGCAGGAAGTTTGCTATCTGAGCACCCTGAAAGCAGCTGACTATTGTTTTAAGAACCCTATTAGATTTATTAAAACCTCAGTACTCTTCTCCTACTTGTCTCATGATATTTTGATTGTAATCTTTTGTTGACTTTTTTAGAAATCATAGTATTTAAGCATGGTGTTGTCCCTTTTCAGTGCAAGATTGGTTCACCATAGAAACTTTTCTACTGAAAACTTTATATTCTAAAGGAAAGAACTGAAGTGGTAGTAAGAGGGAAAATATAAAAATGACTGTACAGTAAGATATTTTTCTAGTTCCAAAGGATTGGCTTGGATAAGCTAGGCAAATCATGGAGTCATAGAATCAGCCAGGTTGGAAAGGACCTCTGAGATCGTCAAGTCCAACCCTTGACCCAATACCACCACAGTTACTAGACTATGGCACTAAGTGTCACATCCAGTCTCTTCTTAAATACCTCCAGGGACAGAGAATCCACCATCTCCCTGGGCAGCCCATTCCAAAGCTTTGTTTACAGAGTGAACTAAAACAGACAGATGCTAGCATTTCAATAGTAAAATAAATTAAAAATATAAACAAAATGTTCTTGATAACTATCCTTTTAGTTTTACAGAAGCATTTACTTCAGAGTATATATTTGAGGGAAAATGTACTTATAAGCATAGGGCTGGATGGTTGTATTTGCAAATGCTTCTAGTAATGCTAGTTATGCTCCCATTAACTTCACAAAGTTTCCATAAGAAACACAAAGCAATATTATTTCTCAGATTGTGAGAATACCGAAGCCTTTGTGTTGCTGTATTATACAAATATATGCTATGTGAAAAATTCCCCCTGAAGGTTCAAAGATTCTTTTATGGTACATACATTTCACTTCACACAGTCTTGCAAGACTTACAGCCTCTGAAAATAAATTCTGCATTGGTAAAAAAAAAAAAATCTTCTCCATATAGTAAGAAGTGTTTTTTTCTTTTACTTAAAGTGTATGAAATAGTTTTCACCTGACTCAAACTCTTCGTTTTTCTAGAGAAAATGTACATGTTAGTTCCACTCTATCAATTATAGATTACACTGTGGTGTCTCTTCCATAACAAAGTAAGTTCTGCAGGAATAAGGAACAGCCTCTTCTTCCTGTTTGTTTAATAAAATATGTAATAATTCAAATTAAATACTTAGAACTGACAATTTATCTACTTATGTTTGTTATCCAAAGACTAGCAGGTCATTTGCTAGTTTTAGTAGGTCTCTCTAGCTGCTAACCTCTACTTAGAATTACCTTCAGGTACAGGAAAACTACCTGGCACTTGGCATGGAAAACAGCCCAGAGAAAGAATTGTTATTCCATTTCTTTTAGTTACTTTAAAGTTCTGCAATCTGTCCTCCTTCAGATTTTAAAATTCTGTTTCAGGGATTCTGACTGAAAAACTGTGAGTGGAAAGCCAAGTTTCTGGCAGCCTTTCACCATGGTAAAGTGATTGTAAAGGCATACAAGAGTGGGCACTGCAGTGCTGTACATGAGATTTGACATGCAAAGTTTTATGAATATATGCCCAGGGTAGCATGTGTACCAAAAGAACACCTGGAAGAACTATACATCTTGGAGGATGCTACCATTATTTTTTTTTTCACAAATTATATGTTTTATATAGTTTAAAATCTCATAGTATAAAAATCAAGTTCTAAGGAATCTCGCTAAAAGACCTTTCTCAATTCCATTATACTGTTCTAATCTCACTAGTGAGGACAGATTTTCACAGCAAGGAAAAGCATACTTTCTTAATATGTGTGTTGAGTTTAAGTAATTTGAAGCATTATTTATCAATAATATTTATAATAAGCATTGCTTTATAGCTATTATTCTGTTTCTGATTCATCTAGCTTTATTAAGTCCTTAATAAGCTATTGTCATATCCAAATTTCACTGTATGGATCACTGCACTGTTACATTTCTAAACCATTGTATTGAATGATTATTTTTTCTCAACGCTGAAAACACACTCTCTGTTTGTGTACCCATATCCACTAGACCATATGCCATGTACTCAGTCAAAATGTGTGAAGGACTTTGTTCTGTTGTCTGCCTCTGTATTTTCCTTCAACCAAGATACTCTTTTGCCACACAGAATTTATACAAAAAGGGTTTTGCCAGACCATGTCATAAAGAGATGTTTTTACCAGGTGAGATAAAATCTGTTTCTCAAAAAATAAAATAAAATAATTAAAAAAAAAAATCCTCAATATTTAACCTGATTCTCCAGTGGATAATGCAATAATTGATTTATTAAGAAATATACTTCGTAGAATCCAGTTATCCAGAATTTTCACAGTCTGTTTGTGCAGAATTAAATTAATGCATATAAGCTAGAAAGACATTGAAGAGACAAAGGAGTTCAGTGTTGGTAGCCAGTTAGATTAGATTCTCTCCTTGATACATATACCTATAGTTTCACTCAGACTATCCACTCAGCACTGGCTCTATTTTGTTACAAAAAAGCTATGCCACCAGCTGGAAGTCTATTTTTTACAGTTTCAAGCTCCTTAATTCTCCTTTGGTGATGAAAAGTATCTAAAGCTGGCCATGCACCACACAGGCTTTGAAAGGTGTCCTATTTAAAGGTTGGGGGGGAGGCTAAAGGCATGGGATAACTTAAGGGTTCTACGAGAGGTTCACATGTAGTCAGGTAGCTGATTAGTTTAATATTACAAAGTCTACATTGTAATAAAAACATGTCGAGGTGCCTAGTATGCTGATTGACGAAAACCAGGGTTTTCTATCAAAATAAAATATTCTGGAGTATTTCTCATAAGTAATAGTTTACACATGAACACTAATCACTAAGTCACACAACTGTATCTCACATTTTAGCATAGAAAATTGCTTTAATTAGACATAAATTTTCAAAGGTCTCAGGCTGCAGGTAATGTTTCTTCCTGAAAAGGTGTAATCAGCAGAGAAATTCTGGAAATGCAGCTGCTCAGATTACCTTGGCAGGCTTTTGAAATGGCTTTTCTAACACTGAGCAAACTGTTTAATAATTTTCTGGTTTAGCTCACTAATTTAGAACAAATGCAAATATGGCTTGTTTCCCTCACTGGGGAAGTTTTTGCTCATAGTTCTGAATTTCATTCCTAAGTAGTGGATGGTATCTTAACTACGTCCTTGTACCACATTCCTCTGGGAACAAATTTTTTCCCTGTCTACTTTCTTTTTTTCTCCTTCCTTTTGTGCCAGAGTGTTGCTACTTGAATTCTTCTTTAAAACTGGTTATTTCTAAATCTTTCCATCTTGTAAATCAAGGGTGAAAAAGAACAAGAATAAAAGCTTAAATTCTTTTAAAGAGTCTTTTAAGGCATGTTTACATTACCACTTTAGTTTGTATTACAAGAACACTTTTGAAACAAATCTCCCAACTTTACCCACCTCCTACCTATAGTTTGCATTCTACAGACTTGGATGATGCACATAGGATTTCCCTTGAATGAAACCAAACCAGAAAACAGTCTCCACTTATAATGGGTATAATGGGTTCCTATCACTGATTTTTAGTCTGTGTGTTTAGATAAAACTATTTTAAAGTAAAACCCTCTGAACCCAGGTAGTGTGCATGTTGGGGCTGCAGTGACAACAGTTTTCAGAGATTTGTTGCTATTGCTGATTGCTACTGTAGATGTAGCCAAAGTAAATTGAGGTTCCAAGAAAATATAGGACAATTCATCCAGCCTGGTTACCTCATACTATATATTATTTGCTTTTAGATGTATACAAATTACACAAATTGCATACTCTGGAGGTTTTAGTAGATGTACGTTATTATATATGTATATATACAATACATTTATTTTACCACTGATGTTGCTACAGAGTAAATTGCCAGCCCGTCTAGCAATATTGTTTTACTCCATACATGCACCGCATGTACCCTCAAATGTTGAAAATTGTGCTTGGAGTTAAGCCATGGAATTGCTGAAAAACTGCATGAGTCTGAAATTTACCTCATGAAGTCCATTTCTTCTAAAAGCTTTTTCTGAAAACAGCAGTGATGATTTCTTGCATATAATAGAAGTTACTTCTGTTTTTCTGAATTTGTTTCCCTCAGCTAAACTGAGCAAAAAGATTCAAGATTTCAAGACCAACACTGCAACACATTTCCTTTGAATCTCTAAATAATATTTTTCGAATATATGAAGGGCATGGACCTGTTGTAGTTAGTCCAGAGTAGGTCAAAAAGGTGACCAGAGGGCTGGAGCACCTCTCCTGTGAAGACAGGCTGAGAGACTTGGGGCTGTTCAGCCTGCAGAAGATAAGGTTCTGGGGAAATCTTAAAACAGCCCTACAGTACCTAAGGGCTTACAAGACAGATGGAAAGGGAGTTTTTACAAGGGCATGTAGTGACAGGACTTTAGCTGAAAGAGGGTATACAGATTAAATATTAGGAAGAAATTCTTTACTGTGAATGTGATGAGTCACTGAAAGAGGTTGCACAGAAAAGCTACGGATATCGAATCCCTGGAAGCAACCTGATCTAGTGGAAAGTGATCCTGCCCAGGGACCATATCTTGCAGTATTTTTTATTCACTTATTTATTCATTATCATTTGACTCTTATCCTATTTCTCTTATGACAACAGAAAAGAGAGCTGAAGGACACCTGTGACAATTTAGCAGGTGCTGTACTACTTGGCACTGAGTTGCCTGTCATAAGAGTCAGTTGTTCTTATTTTCTGTATCTTAGCTTACCTCTTTCAGAGAAAAAAATTAAATCAAACTATATTAAAGATATAATCTGGCTGTATATAATTCATTTTATTTGCATAACATAAACCCCTGAAATATGCTGAGATATTGCCCCAAAAAAGTAATTTTCAAGATTACTTCTGATCCTTTTACAAAAGAACCGACTCTGAAAGCGCTGGGAAAATATTTCATTCATTCAGTGAGTAATCATATAAATTGATTTCTGCAGGACTCTTATGGAATTGTGAAAATGCAAGATTACACTAGACTTGGGTTTGATTAAAATTAAAACTCTTGACCAAATTTCCTTTTAAAATTATCATGACAGCTCTTGGTTACTCTTCCATAGTACTTCAAATTCTGCCTTCATTCTTGTTTTGTCTGCCATTTAGTAGCCCAGTGTAAGGGCTATTCAAGCCCTATGCGGGGATACACTTGCACATATGCCCAACCAGAACTTGTGGTTAACCAGAAGCTTTCTGAAGCAGTAATAATATATGCATTTACTTGCTTGAGACATGTTACCAAGACTTTAAAAATAGCTAGTAACAGGTGTATCTGTATCAGCTTCTGAATCTGTTATAAAAAAGAAAGCCTATTTACAGTTCTCTAGCAACATTTTTAATAATTTATGATTTTTTTATGCTAAGGCAAAGATTTGATATATTGCATAAATGCCTTCTTATGTTTGTCTCAGTTCAGCTTTAACACCAGCCAGCAACTCCCCGAACGTCTCAATGAACTGCATTTCCACCCAGATTAATTCTGTTCTAGTCAGATATTGTATCCCTCATATTTCAATCTAGTACTCTTTTCCAGGTTCGTTTGTATAGAAATATGTTTCTGTTTATAGGCAAAATAGATTATTTGAAGCAAAAGCTTCATCATAAATTAATGTAAACCAAGCGATTTCTTCTAAAATAGAAAATTGAACAATGTCAGATCTTGTTTCTTAGCTTAAAGATCCAATGGCCTGGGACATGAGAGTCACAGAATATTCTGAGTTGGAAGGGATCCTCAAGGATAATTGAGTCCAGCTCTGAAGTGAATGGCCTGTATGAGGATCAAATCCACGACCTTGGTGTTTTTAACACCGTGCTCTAACCAACCGATATCTTGTTGCTTAAGAAATTTTAGCACACAAAAGAGGGTACCTGTGTCACTAATGAATGTGCATATAATTAGCTAATATTTGATTCCTTGTTATGTTAATCTCATCATTTTCCTTAGAAGCTCTCAAGCTTCAAGAGGATACCATGCTTCTTCATTTGTTGCTGAGAAGCATCTAGCATATCCTGAGGCATAAAATTATAAAAATGCGTTTAACTTTCCATACTTGCAGTTTCCATCACAATCACAATTGATATCTTGCATCAAAAGTAACACATCTGAACAGCTAAATTGCTAAATTATTATTATTCATTCAAATGATACTGTAAAATATTTACCATTGTATGCAAACATACTATTTTCAGGGCAGAATTTTAAAAGTTAAGAATCAGCACCAAGCAGTCAGTTCTTAAAATCTTTAGTATTAATTATTATAGGTTTAATCTATTTTCAGTCTTTCAGTAGGATTAAGTTCTGCCAACAGTATGATTCTCTAATCCAGTGTGGTCAGCACCTGGATAAAGAGCTTGTGCCTGCAATTGGTCACAGAAGTTTGTAAAACATCCAGCTTCACTCAATACCCTCAAACATTAAAAAATCACCTTGTTCATTTTGTGACCTCTTATGATCTGATAAATGCTTGTGTTCGTTCATCTGTAGCCCATGGCTTGAATTTTAATTTTTCCAGTTACTTATTACTTAAAGTATCTGTGTATCATGAATCTTCTCCTTATCTTTTGAGGTAAACACGACCTCACTGAAATAACTATGATGATTTTTGCAAAAAGCAAACATAAAATTTCATGTGTCTCACTAGTGTTTCATATATAAATCTGGATAATTTGCTCTTAAAATTTCTTGTCATCATCTACTGAGTAATATCCTGCCAAGATAAGATGTCACCAATACAAAAAGAAATCCTGTAGGAAAAATTCAGATGTTTCTATTCTGTCAATGACAACTTAAGCAAATCAGGAAAAGTTACTTAATGTCTGCTGCTGAATCTCTCTTCCAGTCAAACAGGAAAAAAAAGGGGAGAAAACAGGCAGAATGAAGTAATTCTTTACATTCCACCTATATTTTCTCCCTTATTTTTTCAGATGGCTGTTCTAGTTGAGGAAATGCCAATTAATACATTTTTTATTTGGGAATTGAAAGACCTCCTCTAGTGCGAAACCCCCAACAACAACGTGTAAGAGAATTTCATCTGAAATCCCACTGAGGTGAAATGAAGAACCAAAACTTGGAAAGAATTTATGAATTTTATCATATTTTTTATTTATGAATATGCAGAACAGGTTCACTGTCCTGGTAGCATATGAGGAACTGGGAATTATGCCAAAAAAGTGTCCAAACCAGCTAAGCCTGAGGCACTTAGAGCAGCACTACAAAGAAGCAGCAAGTGACAATACTGGTGGACTCCATTCTGAGGATGAAGGCTTCCATCTGCCAATACTACCTGCTGTTTAAGAAGGATTGCTGTTTTCCAAGGGCTTTGATTTGGGATATTGTGGTGAGTCTACCAAGGCTTGTCCAGCCCTGGGACTATCATCTCTTGCTGCTCTTCCATGTAGGTACCAGTGATATGGCCAGTGCAGACCAGGAACACACCACAGGTGACTGCATGTCTCCAGGGGCATGATAAAAAGCGCATGGGGGTCCCAATGGTTTTCTCCGCAATCCTGCCAATGAGAGAAAGTGCTTGAGAGGATATGGATAAATTGGTCAACAACTGTTGGTCAACAACTGGTTACATAGCTGGTATTGAAAAGAGAGTTTCATCTTTCAGGACCGTGGGACTCCCTCTCAGGAATGAGTCTAAGAAGATATGGTATTGACTTGAGCAAAAGGGGCAAAATTATCTTTGACAACAGGTTAGCCAAACAAAATCAAGTGAAGAAGTAATGGACTTGGTTGTCAAGCAAAGGGTGCAGGTGATTTAGGTTAGAGAGATCTCCTGGTCAACGAACTAGGGCTGTGGAGGGCCCACCTCAGACTATACACAAAAATAAGAAGAAAATTATCACACCTTTTCAAGAAAATGAGCCCAACTGTGTGCCCTTCTCAAGGACCTGTACATTATACCATTCAGCAGCACACCAGTAAGTAACACAGAGTCAGACTCTTCTCAGTACACAGTGGTCCCAAGTCAAAGAAGCAAAGGGAACAAACTGAAATAATGGCAAGTCCATTTAAATGTAAGGTGAATCTTTTTTTACTGTAAAGGTAACTCTGGAATAGGTTGCCTGGGTAGAAGTATCCATCCTTGGATATATCGAAATCGCAACTGGATAAGGTTCTGAGCAGCCTGTTATAGTAGACCCTGCTGTAAGCAGGGTGGGGAGAACAAGGCAATCTCCAAATTTCCCTTGGAGTGTCTACTGATTTATAATTCTGCAATGCAGAAGCTTGATTCCTGTACCTGATCCAACCACTTACAGTCTAATATATAACTTTCGCTACAGTTATATAAATTTTTATGGGAATAGAAGGCATAGGGAAAAAAAAAAAAAAAAGGAGTCCTATAATTGCATTGCAGGAATATTATATATTGAGAATTGACCAAAAGGTGGTTCATACCTGTAGAAATCACTTAGGTGGAGAAAATTACATTGGCACTAAAATATCTCCACACAAAAATGTAGTTTATTTAGCAACACCTTCACTTGAGTGTAAATAAGTATACAAGCTCAGGTTCTTCTGACCCAATCTTAGAGTAAAAAAAAATTTAAGATTGACTTTGCCAGAATAGGATCAGACTTTTACTTACTACTGACATATATAACTTTAAGTCACGTATGACTTTAGGTCACTTTTCTATGCATACCTTAAACAAAAAATGTTCTGCAAATCGATCTATAAATTTATTTATGTACGTACTTCACTGAAAATCTATAATAATCACTGTGGGGACAGTCCATGTAAATATAATAAGTGTTAATCAGAGTACAAGACTTCAGAAATCCAAATACACTACAAATTCCAAATCCAACAAAGGAAAATTGAGTCGTTTTCACTCCTATTTTATAGCGCACCTGAATTAAGGGTAATATTACATTAGCAAGCAATATGTATAACCCTAAACGGAGTGAAAAAAAGAAACCTGGCTGCAAACTATATACTAGTTTTGGGGCAGGGTCTTGTTGGTTTTGGGCTTTTGTAGGGCATTAGGTGGGCACATCTTTTGTTTCAGTTTCTTTCAAAAGTAATTGAGCTTGTGTGCACTGCGGAGGTCAGTAAGGCTAAGATGATCCCAGGGGAGGTAAGAAACTGCAATGCTCTATTGGACTTACAAGTTCATATTTAGAGGGTTTAGGGTCTACATATTCAACAGGGTGTTGTAACTATTACAATTTATTACAAATAGGGGATTTCAGGGGATGACAAGGGAAAAACCCTAGATTAACAAATTTGGGTTCTTAACAGTTACCTCATGGGGAAAAACCCACCATATCTTGGAGGGTTTTACAGGGGGGAACAGGTATTTGGGTCTACAGAATGCAGGGATTCAGGAAACACAAAGGCAGAGATAAGGTACAATAGGCCTTCTGCTCAGGTTTGATGAGATCAGGATGTAGACTCTTTGGCTTGGGCAGGGCATGTGATAACATCATGCAAGGAGTTTCCCCACATCCTGCTGCAGGAGAAATCCACAGGGATGAGGTCAATGAAGAGGGGTTTTCTCAGCTTCTGTAGCCCATGGCCTTTTGCAAAGTCCACTCAAATCTCTCTCTGCAGATATTATATTTTGGGATTCAACAGTGCACTGAGATCACAGTGGCCACAAGCACAGTTAAGTGAGGACCATTGAGAAATTCATGTCAAAAGCATAGTCCTCGGCTGAAGTAAAATTCTAATAAATCTGAACCATAAGAATTATGGACCACAAGAACATATGAACTCATGATTGTTTTTAAGTTGCCAATAAATTGTCATAGAATCATAGAAACATAGAATTATTCTATGGGATTGAGATGGACCATAAAGATGATCTAGTCCCAAGTCTTCCTGCCATGGGCAGGGACACCTCCCACTAGACCAGGTTGCTCATGGCCTTACCCAACCTGGCCTCAAACATTGCCAGGGTTGAGGCCTCCACAACCTCCCTGGGCAACCTTTTCCAGTGTCTCACAATGCTCACAGTAAAGAGTTTCTTCCTAATACTTAACCTAAATTTTCCCTCTTTCAATTTGTATCCACTACTTGTCCTATCACTACAGTTCCCCATGAAGATTCCCTTTCTGGCTTCCTTGCAGGCTCCCTTCAGATACTGGAAGGTTGCTATGAGGTCTCCCTGCCACCTTCTCTTTTCCAGGCTGAATAGCTCCAACTTTCTCAGCCTTTGTAGGGAAGGCATTACAGTCCTCTTGTCAACTTTCCGGCCCTCCTCAGGACTTGCTTCCACAGTTCCATGTCCTTCTTACGTTGGAAACACCAGAACTGTACACAGTAGTCCAGATGGGGTCTCACGAGAGCAGAGTAGAGGGGGCAATCTTCTCCTTTGACCTGTTGGCCATGCTCCTTTTGATGCAGCCCAGAACACAGCCAGCATTCTGGGCTGCGAGCTCACATTGACAGCTCATGTTGAGTTTTTCACCAAGCATCACCCTCTAGTCTTTGTCCACAGTGCTGCTCTCAGTCACCTCTCTGCCCAACCTGTAGCTGTGTCTGGGATTGCAATGACCCAGGTGTAGGACCTTGCACTGTGCTTTGTTGAACTTCATGAACTTCGTTGGCCCACCTCTCAGGTCTGTCAAGGTCTCTTCTCTGAATGGCCCATCCCTTCCTCCAGTCTATCAACTGCACCACACAGCTTGGTGTCATCAGCGAACTTGCTGAGGATACAATTGATCCCACTGTCAGTGTCACCAACAAAGATGTTGAACAGTATCAGCCCCAGTACTGAGCCCTGAGGGACATCGCTCGTCACTGGTCTCCCTGTGGAAAATGAGCCATTGACCAGAACTCTTAATTCATAAAGATTTGGAATAGATTCATAAAGGACAAGTCTTCCGAAACAGCAGTTTGCGATCTCAGTATGGACAACAGCTTGGAAATCTCTGTCTTTTTCTGTCGCTCATTAGTCAGCTGAGATACTCAAATTATGTTAAATGTACTGATTGCCTATAAATGTTGTCCATATGTTTGTCTGGTTTTGTGCCCACTAGTAAATCAGTGGTGCATTTAGCGGAGCCAGACAAAATGCACAAATGATTGAAATAATTTAACTCTTACTGATCCATAACAGTGCATGTCATACCACTTTATGAAACTCAGCATTTGTGCTTCGAAAAAATTCTGCATATTGTCCCAAGCCACAAAAGACATCAGAGAATAAATTTAGACTGTTCTTTCTGACAATCTGCCAGTTGGCAGAGGTGTACTATTGAACTGAATTGAACCATAAAGGAACCAGCTAGTTAGCACAGCACTGGCAGATACCAAAGAAAGTACATTTTCTTTGAAAGGTGAAAGACTAGATACTTTAAGTAGTTTCACTGTGTGACAATCTCAGTGTAACATCTGTCCTCATGTAGTTCAGTTAGTGATATGAAATAAAATCCTAGTAAGGAGGTATTTCCAGATCCTTGATTCTGAGTACTAAGGACAAAGTTTCTTGATTTTGTTTCTTGATACGTGTTCATTGATGCATCAGGTGTTCAAGAACCTTGCTGTTCCAGTTTCACTGAAATGCAATCACTGAAATATAGAAATAATGAAGAAGAAAAGAAAGAAAAAGATCACTGGTGGAGGATTGCAAAAGGTTTTAGTTGGTCTGCCTTCTTTAAGTTAATAGGTGCATATACTATTCCACCTTAACTGCAGCACAAATCTATGAGACTTTCCTAAATGAAATAACTCTGATAGCTACTGGTACTATATAATTCCCTTGTCTCATGCATGTTTTTGCTATTCTATTTCTGAAATGTGCTTTGAAATGAGTATCCACACTTTACAGACTTTGTAGAACTATTTTAGTGTCTGCAAAACTGTTAGCAATTTCTCATATAGATTCATGTGATGATTTCTGATTTTAACTTTTGAAAACTCTAATAAAATAT
The DNA here is from genome assembly GCA_013396775.1 of Cephalopterus ornatus. NCBI lineage: Eukaryota > Metazoa > Chordata > Aves > Passeriformes > Cotingidae > Cephalopterus > Cephalopterus ornatus. The sequence continues at coordinate 38,879 of VZRE01014002.1, forward strand.
GTGCTGCGCCTTTAAAAACAAGATCAGAAATATTAAATTTAATCTTAAAATTAGCTTAGTCCTAAAATACATATATAGAGTGAGAGATTGAGTTTCAAATATTGAACTAGTTTTGATTGGAGGTTTTTTTGGTCTTTATTTTGTTATTGTTTTATTTTGTTTTCTTTTGGGTTTTTTTTTCCCTTTTGTTGGGAGAAACACTGTTGTATTTTGTTCAGCATAGAAAAACACAACACACTTTTTGTTTTACTCTGTTGCCACTTGCTCGTTAGCTGTCCATCTGGGATGAGTGTCACTAAATGATTTCTAAATAAGTCCAAAACTGGAAAGCATTTGCAAGGAAAAGTCTCAGTGCTATAGAGAACAATAATGCACATTGTGCATGTGTGCCCACAGGGGAAAGACACAAAAGGCACATCAGAGAACCTGGCATTTTCATTTTATTACCTAGGCAACATTCCCAGTCTCCTCTGGCTGTGGACATATGCTTTTTAGTCATGTTTTAATAGTTGCTTCATGCTTGAGGAATGAACAATAATTGAGATGCTGTCTTTTACATGCTTTAAAGATGTCAACTTCATTAATAACAGTAGTTATAAATAGTAGGCTAAGTACACCTTCAGACAGTACCTTCCACTGTGTAAAAACTCAGTTCTTTCTCTTCACCTTTAGGTTCCAAGTTCCTAGCTCTATATACCTTCTGTTGGTCTTGGCCATATTCCCAGTTTATTTACAGTTCCTACCTTCCAGACTGTCAGTTTTTCTCTGCTAAACCCTTATTGATTAAAAAATTTACACTATTTATATTAGTATCTGCACGTAATTCATTAAGAGAGAGAGAAAATTCTTGGGTTTTTTCTCTGGAATACTGACTTGTAAGTGGCTGAGGGAAAAGAAAGGAACTATATTAAACAAACAAGCTTTTTAGTGTGATCTTTTAGCAACAAAAAACATTCCTTTTTCAAAAAAAGAGTAACCAGAGCTGTCAGCATTATGAAGACTGAATCAAAAAATGTATTAATACTACCAGTTTAGGAGGAGTTTTCGGAATCTCAATTCCCAGCTGTTCTGCATGATGCAAGTAGAAAATTTAAAATAAATTTGGGTTTAGATAAAGAGAAATTATGAAAAAAAGATTCAGAAATTTATTTTAAAACTGGGTAATTAATATACAAGAGTTGCTTGATATAATACTAATTTTGATCCAGTTCAAGTGTACTGAATCTCATGTATGATAATCTAAGAAAACACAGACTTCTACAAGGTCTTAGGCTTTTCTCCCGTATCTTTACTGAATATATCTCCTCCTTACAATAGTTGTCTAAATCTTCTTTTATGTTTTTGAATTGTCCCAATTATTTCCCTCTTACTGTCAGTTGTATGACTTTTTCTTATGATGCACTAGATTTTCAATACCAAAATTTCCTTTAGTTTCTAAACTGTCAGATAAGCAGAACACACATCAAACACAGTCTCTATTTAGCAAGGTATATCAGAGTGTCTTTGTTATTTTTTTCTATTTCTAACCTGTAGGTGAGAGAAAAATGCACTGCAGACTTAATTTCTGTGTCAAGGTTTAATCCCAGACAGCAACTGAGCACCACACAGCTGCTTTCTGACTCCACACCCCATTGGGATGAGGGAGAGAAGGAGCTAAGAAGAGTCTAATAACTGAAATAAAATTACTAGAGAGAGAAAGAGAGAAATGAAATCCAAGGAAGATAACTGATGCAAATTAAAACAATTGCTAACCACTAAACCAACTGATGCCCAGATTGTTCCCAAGCACTAGACCCCTGACCACTTTTCCCCTAGTTTACATGCTGAGCATGGCATCACAAATGTCCTTTGGTCAATTAGGATCAGCTGTCCCAGCTGTGAACCCTCACAGCTTCTTGTGCCCCGAGCCTACTCATTAGCAGGGCAGCATGAGAAGCTGAAAAGTTCTTGATTTAATGTCAGTCCTGCTCAGCAACCACTAAAACATCAATGTGTCATCAACATAATATTCATCCTAAATCCAAAACACAACACTTTGGCAGATACTAGGAAGAAAATAACTCTATCCAGCCCAAACCAGGAAGCCGTGGAAACATCATTCTCCAGAAACATAAAAGTCACAGTAATTATGGTTATAACTGAGAAATTGTGTATTGCCAATGTCCCCAGGCCATGGTTAGAATCATAGGATCAGCTATGGTAGAAAACACCTCCAAGATCATCAAGTCCAACTGTTAACCCAGTAGTGGCAAACCCCCATTAAACCATGTCCCTAAGTGCCACATCTACACAGCTTTAATACCCCCAGGGATAGTGACTCAGCCACTTCTCTGGACAGCCTGTTCCATGATAACCCTTTCCATGAAGAATTTTTTCCCCTCAAATTGCATCTAAACCTCCCCTGGCATCTAAACCTCCCTGAGGCCATTTCCTCTTGTTCTGTCACATGTTATTTAGGAGAAGAGACTGACGCCCACCTCCTTTGATGCTTCTCCTGTGAGAAGGTCCCTCGTGAGTGTCCTTTACTTCAGCCTAAACAACCCCAGCTCCCTTAGCTGCTGCTCATGAGGCTTGTGCTCTAGACCCTTCACCATCTTCATTACTCAAGTAATTTTTATTATTCTGTAATTTCTTAATAACAAAATGGTCATTCTGAACAATTTCTTGTTTTAAAAAACTTTTTTTATTATTTAAATTTTAGTTAAAGGTCCCATTTTTCTTCTTTATGTTTTAGATGAACAGACTATTCATTATGAATTGAGGGTTTGTACTCTGAATAAGCACCATTCTGTTTGCCTTATAAAATTGAAACCTCCACCTCATCTATTTTTGAGTACAATGGTGGCAACTAATCCAGAATAATGTTTATGCTGGCTTTTTCCATACATATCAGTAAACAAATATTCTTTATTCTTGTTCAGAGTATGCATGTTTGATAAAATACAAAACCAGCAAGATCCTCTGGTGCACTTCATTATCTCATGATTTCTTGATGTACAGAATGTTACAGAGCTCTGCTTTGCTTTCTTCAGCCATATTATCTTTCAAACATTACGCACACATTATGTGAATGAAAATAAGAACAGGAGCAATCCTCGAAATAATTTTTATTTTTAAAATTACTTCCAATGTTCAGCCTTTTAAAGCAGTGATATTTTTTAGCTCTTCATACACTTTTCAGAAATAATTTAATTGGAGATAAATAACTTATTTATATTTGTATTTTAGCAATTATATTACTATACACTTACTTTTTAAAACATCTGATTCAAAGAAACTGGTCCAACTTTTTCCCACTAAGTTCCCACTGACACCACACTTCTGAAAAAGAATATGCTAAAGTTTTCAATTAAAGCTAAGGGAAAGGAAAAAAAAAGCAAACAACCAACTATACCCTGAACAATATTGATTTAATATCAAAAATTAAATTATATGCGCTTGCATTAACTTACAGCTTTACTTTCTTCTAGGCATACAATCAAAGTGAAATATGCAAACATATAATTTAATGAGATATATATGAATTTAAAAAAATTGAAATGTTATTTTTTTTAGATGACACATAAGTTTTTGCTCTATGGTATATTAATATCCTTAATAAAATATTTTAAGAAAAGCTATGATGAACATGCAAAAATACCCTCTCTGGCCCATTCTTCCTCTGGTTTAAAAGATTATTTTGAAACTATATGGTTACAAACAAATGGAATGAGTTTCAGCGAGCACTTCATACCAAACTTTTGTAGAAAGGGGACCCTGACATTGGTTACTGCATTTGTAAATGATGAAAAAGAAAATGTTCCTGAAAAAGAAATAATTTGTGAGAATAATATTTAATGGCAATGTATTCTTTGGATAACTTCTATTTGAGATTGCATTGAGAGAACTATTTTTTTCTTTATTTAACCAAATGGAGTTGTATATGTGTACAAGTTTCTATTTTCCAGATATTATCATGTTAAAGTTATTTCACATAGCAGTGCTGTTCCTCAGGACAACAAAGACATGGCACTGTAGGTGAAAAAGGAAGAGTAGGTATCTTGTATGTGTGTCTTGGCAAATCATGGTCATAAATTTATGTGCCTGAGATGGCTGGTGGGAAATACACGATGGTGATCTCCGAAGTCCAGAGGTCTCACAATGCTCTTGCAGCCTTTTTTCTTCCAGCCTGCAGGAAACAAATTTCTCCACAGAATGCCTCAGTTCTTAATTTCTTCTTAACAGAAGATGATCAAAATCAGATTTGCTAAAGTGCTAATAAACATTCCTTAGTCAGAGATTATGTCCTGTCATGCTCTCATCGCTCTGAATCTTCATTTCCCTAAGTTTCCTATCCAATTTTTCTAATGCTTCCCCCCATTTAAATGTCCCTGATTTAGGGCATCTCTCTATGGTCCACCACTGTCTTCTCATATTCCTATCAGTTTTGGACTTCAGATTTGGAGTTTGATTTTGTTTTTTTTTTTCCTGTTGACTTAGGAGTATCTTTAGAATCATCCTATTAGCTGCAGTGGCTGTACAAATCCAAACCTTCATCTAGTTCCTTTCAGGGCCTGGGTAAGATTCCATGAGCAGAAGAAAAGGATCCACCTTTAGTGATACAGAGAGAAGGAGGGAGAATACAGAATAAAGAAAGACATTCAGTGGCCTAGTGATGACACAACTGCAATTACGTAGGAAAAGAAGAAATATAATTTATCGCACTTGTAGACAAAAATCAGTCACAAATAATCTTTTTTGTGGCTTATTGATGAGATTGTAGGTCTCATCAATATTCTGCTGAAATCCAAAGAATGAAAAAAATCCCTAACTATGCATCAGCATCATAAATTATAATTGATTTAATACAAATGGCTAGTGGGTACAGTGTTTGCAATACCACTACAGGTGTGGAACCTCCTGAAGTCCTGTAGGCAAGCACCTTCAGTATCCAGAAATAGAACTTCATTAGAGTAATAAGAGGCAAACTCCAGGAAGACCTGCAATATGCAAATTGCAAAAGATTGCCCTTAATAAGATCAAGCTCTCCCAGGGAGTGGAAATGAGACAGAAAAAGTTATAGCTAAGATTAAATGTTTTTACAACCTTACAAGATTAGAATGAAAGTCTTTAAATTTCCTTCTATCAGAAAGAAAAGCCTTTTCTTTCTCTCATATGACATATGAGCTAACAGGTAAAGAGTTGTTAACCTCTACGATACCAAATATATATAGAACCATAAAGTCCAAAGACATAATTTCTTAAAGCGTTACTTTCCTAAGCTCACAGGGTAGCCTACCTTATTGATGGTTTCATTGCTTTGTCCTAAGTACTACTAAAATTCATTTTAACTGTCTGTTAGGAAAATAAAGAAAGAGGGAAGACAGTTCTTTAACATTTGAATGTGAATTATTAAGTTAGGATTTTATTGTAAGAATACCCTTTTCTCTTATCTGTATAAATGTTTCATACTTGAAATTCCTTCTTAATAGCCCTTTAGTATTCTGAAAAATCTATAATTAACCTGCATTTTTCAGGCAAGAGAAACACACTACTAAAATCTGGAGCTGGTGCTGTTAAAATCATGTTCTGGTATTCAAGACAAAGTAGAACTGACACATTCAAAAGCAGAGAAGAAAAACCTAAGACTGGAACAATTTTCTAAGAAATGGGGAAGGCTGATAATGCTGTTATCATTCAGTTTATCTAGTCTGTCTCCAATTTTGCAGTTCCCTTTTCTCTCTGTCTCTTCCTTGTAATAAACCGTGTCTTTAAAATGGTGACAACCCTTGGCTAATTAATTTTATGACCTTTCCTACAGCCTCTTTATTAATTTTTTAAGTGACATACAGTTTTCAGAAAAAGCTTCAAAAGTAAACTCTCATTGATTTTTCAATTAAATAATTTGGATTTCAAAAGAATGTTTCTATTTGACTTTTGGTGACTTATTTCTAAATTGTGTTATGCAACAAGTGAATTAGACTGTTGGACACAATTTGTGCTTTTCCCAGAAAGTATTGATTCCTATAACAAGCCATTCTGAGACCTTAAGTATTACAGAAATTCTCTTGCAGTCAGAAGCTGCTATGAATTTTTCATTTGTGGATGCAGCTATCACTAGGTGACCCTGCTAAATAGACTGTTCTAAGTTTTTAGTGTATGAACCGACTTCAGTTATGCATTATCAGGTAGTCACATACTTTTAATTTTGGTAATGCAAAGCTGTGAGTGAAGAAACAGTGCAAAGAGCACGGAGGTTTAGTTTCCAGTGCAGAGGACATGTATCAAGTACAACCATCTGAAACGCTGTAATTTTTTTATTCTTTTTTTTTTTAATGGGGTAAATTCTAGAAAATTGTGCTGTTTTTAGTGACTCAGAATCTGGAGACAGTGGAATTTCCCTTTTGGGGAATGCAACCTGTGGTACCCCAGGCCCCCACTGTCCTTCCAGGGGCTGCAACACTGGGCTCAGAATTAAAAAACTCCTGACAAAAAAGTCAACTGAACTGAACTTCCTCACAAAGTCATGCATAGTGCTATGTGGGCATTAGTAACTGTCTAGCTATATGAGCTAAATACATGCGGGAGTTTTGACTACATTTTAAACTTCTGTGCATATTGTTCTAATTAAAAACCAAAGAATGATGACATAGCTCTGAAAACAAGCACAGTCAAGCCCCAAGAGTTGCAAGTTTAGGGCCAGATGAATGTGGATCCATGTTCTCTTTCTTCCAAATTACTTTCCTATAATGTATTTTATTATACTGAAATGTTCTATAAATTTAAAGTAGGGATTAGTGAAAGTTCAAAAGAGGAAATTATGGTCTCAAACTGACATTGGTTTGTTTTCATAAAATTGCTATTAGATTAGGCCTGTATCAAATCTTATTTTTTTCCCAGAAATCCATCAACTTTCCTAAGAAGAATCTTTCCTGATTCGTATCAATAATTTTTAAAACATTTTGAATGTTAAATTTGGTTATATTAAGGATTGTTCTTAAATACCTGCTATGGTTTTCTAATGTTCATATTTCCTGTAACACCTCACAGAATAACATCTTAAAATTACTAAAAAATATAAATTCACAGAGGTGTGCATTTGTTATGAGCATTTCTTCTTTTTCTGCAAACATAATACTTACATAATGTTTAATATTGGCCACGCTCAAATGGAATACCTGTGTCAATATGAGTAAAAGCCATGTTGCATGTTTGCATGCCTCAGCATGTTATAGATTAATTTTCACAGAGAAACCTATTTCCAACAAGATTTACATTGGACTATGGCAACCATCATATGTGAGCAGTGATGGAAATAGTTGATTAAATTGTAGAGGCACAGGCCAGAATTTATTTGCACATTAAATGTAACATCTAAAATAATTTCAAGGGAAGTCTGTTGCTAGAAATGTCATGATTCAATTTTAAGAGAACTAAACTTTTGGCAAAATATCATAGTTTTACAATTGTGTCACTTTAAAATGATCAATATCAAAAGCAGAAATAATTATGATTTATTAGCAAAGCTACCATTTTATGAAATAGTTTTGTATAGAGACATGCAGTGCAAATAACTAGTATTCCCATTTAAGATAATTTTCTTTGTGGTTACAAATTACAGTACAGTTCATTTAGAGTTATAAATACACAGCATGTCTAGATACCAGCCATATTTTAAACTGGAGCTTGCAGTGAATGAAAATGTAAGCTTCTCTTTAGTACTGGTGTGCTATTCAAATATCATGAAAATTGCACTTTCTTGCATATACTTGTTAATAGCATTTAATATATATGGATATGGAAATATTACAGTGTAAGGCAAAACTCATTACAACTCATCAAACTTTGCCTTTACCATGTGCTTCAAATATGCTCCTTCTAGTTAATATAACTAATTCATTATTTAAAATGTTGGAGACATAAGCAAATTTAAAATGTTCATTGTTCTTTCTGTAAGCTTTGCTTAAAATTTAAATAAAATAAAGTCTGTTTTATCCTTTATACCAGTTAATATATAATTTATAATAACTTACAGTGCAAAAGAATATAAGTAGGTTTGGGAGGACAAATAAATATACTGGTCAGAATTTTTAGGATCTAACTGTGTAGAAAAGGATATATAGATAAAAATAGAGAACATAGAAGTGTTTGAAAACCCGTAATGGTACCTCAGCTTCTTGTAGATACCTACTACTTAAGTTATTATTTCACATTTTGCAGTGCATAGGACAAAACCCACATAGACTGTGTAATTTATATAGCAAGAGCAAGATAGAAAAAAAAACCCTTTTTAAAGTAAAAGAATAGATAAGAATATATCATTTAATGATTCTAATAATAAGATTTAGTAACTAATTTTGGTGATTTTTAAGTAGTAGTTTTATCAGAACCAGTCAGTTGTTGCAACACTGATTAGATAACAGACTTTTCTTTGTAATTGTTCAGGACGTCTGAAAAAGTATGTTTCCTACTTTTTTTTCACCTTATTCTATCATGGGACTTCTTATAATTATTCCTCCAAGTAAGATTAGTATTAATAATCATATTGAAAACCTCATGACACTTACTCCCAAGAAGTGTTTCTTTGCCATAAGTTAGGCAATCTGACTGTCCATTACAGAGTCAATAACTAGTATTAGAGCAGGCCATGTATGTTTTTCAGAGTAGGAGCTACAGAGCTAATTGCAGATTTTCTTCTTGCTTCAAAAGTCAGTTTTCTTTGTGGAGCAGCACTGTTAATACATTCACTTTCACTATTCCTACATCCTGTGAAGAACAGGTATATACTTAATTACCAGAAGATGGAAAGGTGGTATAGCTGATGGGACTTAACTCTGCATGCATCTTGTTTTAGCTTGGTCTTCTTTAGTAAGTGTTAAAACTAATGAAGATGAACAGGTATCCTGGGTTTTTTTAGCCGTTTTATTTTTCTTTGTTTTGTTTTTAAATAAACTTGCTTTATTTAGGATTTAAATCGAAACAGAGTTGAATAATGAAAACAATGTCATAATGAGAAATGGAAATCTTATTTTCTTAGTGAATATGTATAATTATGCAAATGATCAAATCAGTAATAAGTTAAGAGTAAACCTGAAATAGCAATCCAGAAAAGACCCTTAAATTAACAAAAAAGGCTGCATAAATAATGTTAGGATTGCAATATGGTTTAGAGCAAACGCAAATATGATTTCACAGATGCTTATATTTTTATGTTCACATTTATTTCACAAGGTTAAATAAACTGCTGTTGGCACTAGCAAAATGAAGTTCCATGAAGCTTTTCTGAAGGAGAAAAAGCTCTGCTTCCAACAGAAAAAGAGTTTTGTGATGAAGTTTTCTGTAGAGATTGGAGTACATCTCCCATTACATGTCACTGCTAAGTAGTCTCATGATGTGCTCATACTGTTTGGCCTTGATGGAAAAAGAGTTGCACCACAAGAAACATGGTCTGGCAAAAGGACTTGGAACACACAGAGTAAAGGAGCATTTCTGTATTTCTTTTGAATGTTTCTGTTTCCAGGCAAGGTATTTTTTTGTTCTTTTTGTAAATTAAAAACTTTAACACCCCAAAAAAATGCCCCAACTCCATGGTATCTTTAAAAATTAAATTGCTTCCATTTTTCTGTAGACATAGAAAAAGTATCTGGAGTATATATTTATACTGTAAAAATTTTGCTCAACCTACACAAGCAAAGGACAGGCCTGAAAATTTGCCTTGTTCATAATTCAGATCCTTGTTGTGTGTGATCAACCTTTTTCATTGTAGTTTCGGTTTGCCAGATGTTCAGCTGCCGTTTTCCAGTTAAGTAACATTGACTATGTCTTAAGGAAATGATTAATTCTTCATTTACGGTGTTGCAGATGGGAAAATATGCAAATACTCTTAAATGATAGTTTCTTACCACACACACAGATAGCTGGATAAATATATGCTAATGTGCGCATGTGGTTCTGGGTATAAATGAAGGAGATCAAAAAAATTACAGTTTGACCTTGTGTTTAGCTGATAAAATCTACTGTTCTTACACAGACTGTGCTATATATTGTACAACGATTAACTATGGTGCTACTTACACATTTATTGTGTTCTTTAGAGGACAAGCAAAACACAATTTGCAGGAACTCAAAGGTACCATTTATTTTAACCTTCTACAAGGGATAGTAATACATAATTACAGTAAATAAAGGGGAAAAATATATAAATAGGTGTCAAATTCTCTTCTTCCAGTCTCTTGTTTGATTCACTGCATACATTCTACTACACAGTTTCCTGTCATTTTATGTTGTTCAGTGTATGCTATGCCCTGACTGACAATCCCACCTCTCTGAGCCTTTCCTCATCTGAGAGATGTGTCAATCTCTTCATAATGTTATTGGCTGGACTCTTTCCAATAGCTCCATATCTGTCTTGCACCAGGCAGCCCAGAACTGACACAGCATTTCAGATGTGGACTCTCCGGGGCTGAGTAGAGGGGAAGGATCACCTCCTTTGGCATGCTAACAGACTCCTCCTTAGGCATCCTGGGATTCTGTTAGACTTCTTGGCCACAGAGGCATACTGCTGACTTGTGTCCAGCAGGACTCCTAGGTCCTTCTCTGTAAAGACTTCAATCTATCAAAACCTTTTTTATCTGCTTATATTTGTATATAGTTTATTGCAACATGTCACTCTCAGTCACTGTAAAACTACACAGAGATGAAATAACATGTAAGATTTTTTAGTTTGCTTATTCTGCACATATGCATGATATACATATATGTGAGTAATGTTTTGTGCTTGATGTGACAATCCTCATGTAATGAGAAATCTTCAAAGCCTAGACTTTCAGCAATTGATTGACAAATACTTTTAATGAGACTAGAAAAATACTGCTGCTTTCTAAACAAAACTGTTGGCAGGCCTCCTTGCTCTTCTAATTTTGTAATCCATTTCTGGAAGAGCTTTTTGGAAGCAAGTCTTTATCTGGTATATGTGAAAACCTAACCTGGTAATAAAACAGTTTTTAGGAGATGTCTGATAGTTACTTGTAGGTTTGGATTAGTAGTGCCCATTTTTGCCCATTTGACACTGATAAATATGCAGATAAATGAGGAAATTGTGTGTGACTATGATGTAGAAGGAAACACTAACATAGGTCTAGTAATGTAATTTGTCTCAAATGTATTTTTTCTTTCCTTGGCATACTTCACAGAAAATTATTTTCTCTTTCCAAGTTCATATCTCAGTATTACATTTTAAAAAGACAAAATGTTTTAATAAATTTTTTCTGTGTCCTATAGAATCATTACATTTTTAACACTGGAAAAGACCTCTAAGATCATGAAGTCCAATTGTTAATGGTAGCACCACCATGTTCACCATTAAACTATGTCTGCAGGTGCCACATGCACATGTTTTATGAACATTTTCAACGATGGTGACTCAATCGCTTCCCCAGGCAGCCCATTCCAGTGCTTAACCACCCTTTCAGTGAAGAAATTCTTCCTGATGTCCAACCTGAACCTCCCCTGGCACAACTTGAGGCAATTTCCTCTTGTCCTGTCACTAGTTCCCTGGTAGAAGAGGCCGACTCCCACGGGGCTACAATCTCCTTTCAGGTAGTTGCAGAGGGTGATAAGGTCACCCCTGAACCTCCTTTTCTGCAGAACAAACAACCCCAGCTCCCTCATCCACTCCATCTAGGACTTGTTCTCCAGACCCTTCACCAGCTCTGTTTTCCTTCTCTGGACATGCTCCAGCACCTCAATGTTCTTCCCAAATTGAAGGGCCCAGAACTGGACACTGCTCAAGGTTAGGCGTCACCAGTGCTGAGGAACAGAGAGACAGTCGCTTCCCTACTCCTGCTAAGTACTGTATTTCATACAGGCCAGGATGCCCTTGGCTTTCTTGGCCCCCTGGGCACACTGCTGGCTCATGTTCAGCTGGCTGTTGACCAGCGCCCTCAGGTTCTTATCTGCTGGGCCTCTTTCCAGTCACTCTTCTGACAGCCTGTAACACTTCATGGGGTTGTTGTGACTGAAGGGAAGGACCCAGAATTTTGCCTTGTTCGATCTCTTGCCATTGACCTTGGCACATTGATCCAGCCTGTCCAGATCTGTCTGTAGAGCCTCCCCACACAAATAGGTTCCCTCTACCCATGTTCCATGCCCTATCTTAACGCAGAAAGATACCCTTCAATTTTATTACCTGACTTCTAAAGTTTATCTCAGTGGATTCAGAAAATCTGTGTCACAGAAATCACAGGTGTACTCCAAGCAAGCATAGCAATGGTGTTTGTCCTCATGAGAACTAAACAAATAGAAAGCAGTTGGGAAAAATATGAATCACAAGCTCACTATGTACAAATTGGTTGGTGCAACAGTTGATTTGACCAGCTATTTTAGTATATACATATAAACAATTGTATTTGAAGTCCTGGAATGAGTAGAGGTATTCCACACTGTGTGATGCCCCAGGACAATTGTACTGAGCTTGACTTCAAACGGTTAACTTCCTTTCTTTTTTGTTATCTTTGCTCCAACAAAATGTTCTAAGCTTTTAATTTGGCAGAAGAGGGTAAGACTATCATTACAGAAAGTTCTAGGACAACTGCCCAATCTGGATTTTCTTCAGAGTTCTGACTCTTGACTTTTTATATTTTTGAACAGTATTAGGAAACGAAATAATTTCTCTTTACTGTTTATATGAAGTTGATAGCCCATATATGTTTGAAATACCATTGTCTGTCTGTTCCCAAATTTCAATAACAAAACAGCTAAAATGCAGCAAAGTTATTTGCAGACTCTAAACACCTGTAGATGCCACAATGCTGGTATGTTACACATTTGATCATCACGCTGTGGCAGTTTGTTTTTGCACTCAGCTTTTAAAAAAACTCCTAAATATTTTTTTTTGCTATCTTTTAATATATGACAACCATCAGTAATAACACCTGTTGTAATTATATTAATGATACAACAAATTGTTTATTTTACCTAATATATTGCAGAGATACCAATGTGATTGCTTGCCGGGATGGGAAGGAACATTTTGTGAAAAGGAATCAAATGAATGTGTTTCAGAGCCTTGTAAAAACAATGGCACTTGCATGGATCTTTTCAACAGCTATCGGTAAGCATTGCATCTTCTTTTTGACTGAATGGTCGTGTTCCAGGAATGATAGGTTTATGCATCTAATTATTATTTTATTTCTGAGCTTGGGAATGAAAGGTTATTACACAAATGAGCAAAAAACTTGTTTCATGGATATGCTGCTTCAATTCATATTCATTTGAAGCCAACAGATATAATTAATTGTAGATAGAAAATAAAAAAAGTAAAAAAAAAATAAAAAACCCAACCCAACCAACCAACAACCAATGAAACCATGAAACCAAAGGAACCCTGTGAATTCAAAACATTTAGCAAACAATGTAGTTTGGAACTGTACTTTGTCAAAGAAAATATAGTATCTGTTTCTGTCATATTTTCCCTGTAAACACAAGAGATGCTTTAAGAGTAAAAGCAGTGGGAGTGGACAGTTATACAGTCTTGGATGAAGAGATTATGTCATTGCTGCCACCTTGTGGCTTAAAATGACAACAAAATAGTAATTTAACTAAAATTTATAGCTGCTCAGGCAAAGCATGAGGATTTAACACTAACCATAATAATTTTACCTTAAACTCCAGTCTTTATTTCATGCATGCTTTTATGGTTTAAACATTATTTTGTTTCAGTATTATGGGGATAAGAATTTCATAAACATTTGCAGACAGGTTTTGCCTCTGTTATGATTTCGATACTAGAATAGTCCTGTAAATTCTTAATAGATACTGTTATGGTTGCATAAAGAGCACAGTGTAATAACCATGCATGGTGCATAGTCTAGTTGTTGTGCACTGATTATATTCCTGGTAATATAGACAATAATCAGAAAGGAAACTTACCCCAGCTGACAACAGACAAATGATTCCCCAAGTAGCCAAAGATAAATTTAACTAAGTTAAATAATATATATAATATTTTTTTCATTAATTTATGTCCAGAACTTAAATGAAATACTTTGCCATGTCCTAGAACTGGCTATTCAACATTCTATTTTGGAAAAACATTTTCAGTCTGATAACAGCAAAACAAGCGGAGTGATGTTAAGAAAATCTGTTAAAGTCTTTTCAATTGCTTTTTTTTTCCCCCCACTTTTTAAAATCTGTTGGGTTATAAAAAAATATGTTAACTATTTTTATTTTTGTGGTCCTTATTTTTCTGATGCTTGTAGTTCTTTGTAGTCTACTAACAAAAATAATGTTATTAACTGCATATTGCTTATGCAGGATTAGGTCTTTCATTATGGCAATTTGAATTCTTACATGTTGTAAGAATAGGCAATTTCATCATCCTCAAGGACAATTCTAGGTGTATGAATATTTTGCAGCCATGAATCTTTACCTGCCCTTACATTTCATGAACTTTTTCAGCCTCTGAAGCATTATACGTGCTGCAGAAGGTAACAGGGGTTCTCCTGATTTTATTCATAGCTGAGTCAGCTACATATGCACAAATCCAAGGACCCCCCATTTTTTATTGAGAATAAAATGCTTCAAAAGTACTTTTTCTGCATTTGAGAAATACTGAACTCCTACAGAAAATGTTTCCAAGAAAATTGTTTTGAACTGTGAGCACCACACATATTTTTCCTTAGAGCTATTTGTTCTAGTTAACATAATAGAACTGGAAAATTAGACCTATTCCTGAATCATCGTATACAAGGGTCATGATAACACCAAACAAAAACAAATTCTTTAGAGATACCTGTATTTGAATTTGTGAGTTTGAGTCTTGGCAACCACAAGGAAAATTAGCATGGCTCGGTTTTAGTTGTATAATCCAAAGCAATTTCATTTCAATCATTAGAGCTGTCATTTTGTCAATCTGTTTTGCCAAACCCTCCCCCCTGCCCTCCACCCTCCCCCGCACTCAGTAACGAGGATGGATTTCAGGAACACAGACACCAACTTTAAAAATAAGTGTATAAGTTTACTACAGTGCAGTGGCTTATGAAAGGATACGCTCAGCAATGCAACTAATAATTACTACAAAGAAAGTCTTATAGTGATTAAGAGAGAGATACATCACCAGTTACGCTAAGTAATTATCATCATCCAGACCACACTTCAGCTGAGAAGACCCCAATGACAGCTGGAGAACCTCTTCCCAGCAACTGGGAAATCCTATGCAATGTGTCCACCCATAGGGGAAGCCTCTATCTTTGCTGTGAGAGGCTCCAGCTTATATAGGGTTAAACAAATTAGCTTACATCACTTGATTGGTGTGGAAAAACAATCGGGCTTTATTCTCCCGCTGGTATTCCCCTTAGGCCTGGCCAGGGCCCAAGGCAAAATGAGGAGTCAGTTTGGACTGGCTATTATCAAATGTCCCATGACCTTGACTAGTCTCTTAATACAGAATTATGGCTACTATGATATCTCAAATACGAACCAGCTGTGACCATGTAGGGCCTACTGCTCCTGTGACCTTGGCTGAAAAGAAAGGAATATTTATAACACATACAAACCTTACTAATTATTGATAATATACTGTGCTAACAAGCATAAATGTGTATTCTTAAAGCATTCCTAAGGATTATATAGCATCTTCATTAATAAGCACATATATGTCTAAATACAATAGTAGGATAAATATAATATTAGATTGGAGAGTTCATCTTATAGGTCAACTTTGGCTCAGGGCCAGTCCTCCAGGCCCCAGCATTATAGCTGTCCTAGTATATACTCACAGATGCTAAAAGACATTCTACTTTTTTTTATAATTACTCTTAATTTAAAAAACATGTTGGTTTCTATTACCTTTGGTAACACTTTTCTGTTGAAAGCTACATCAATAAGACAAAGTGTTTGTCTTATGGTAGCTAAGCAGTGGCAGTAACTACAACCTGATCCTGAGGACATCCAGCCGTATCTTTAAAATCAAACACAGTCTTTAAAACAGGATAACTGGAATCTAACTGCCTAATAGAAAAGATTGTTGGTATTCTTGAGCTATGCCTAGGCCTTTTTTTGGACAAGCTCTAGTGGATCTGGACTAAACTCAGCAGAGCAACTGCTCTGAGAATGCAACAGTGATAGACAATGAAGTTTCTTTGCCTGTGGCCACGTTCTGGCACTGTTTATTTGTCTGCTGTAAGTTTAGCTGCTGGCAGCAATGCTCAGAATTTTCTGAATTTCTTTGAAGTTGGCCACACCACTACCTGTACTTGATATCCCTTCCAGCTTAATGTAAAGGAGAGATAACAGATTTCTTTTATGCTTTGATAATCCTCATTAATTCACTTTCTCTTAAGTATTTGCAAATCCAGCTGAAAACATCCGTTCTTTAAAAACTAGGTAATTTATTGTGGAACAAATATATTTTATATAGGAAAAAGTGTGAATACAATACAAAATGAAATATTTCCCTACCAAACTCAAATCTGTAATAAGAAAATAATAATACAAACCATAATTACTAATTAAAAATTTCACTTTTAAGTTCAATTTTTTAGCTGGGGCTATTCTTTGTTGAATTTTAACATGAAAACTAGCTGCCAAAACTGAAGAATCAACAATTATGCCAGAAAAGGGTGCTTTTCTTTATGGTTTCCATCACAGGAAAATAAATCACATTGTAACATGAAGAAAAAATTAAGCCTTGTCAAATGCATATTTTTATTTTAAAAAATCAGGTAAGAAAGATATTGAATCAGTAGTCAAGCTTGAATTGTTAAATATGAATAGTTTGTTACATAATTTCCATTTCATCCAAGTTAAGTTATGTTCAGCTGGTAAAATAAGAAATATCTTTTTCTTCCTTCTTACTTTTCGGTTTGGCACACGGCACAGCAAAGATATTAATTTAAAATAGTTTCATGCACATATTTCCAGTACCCTATGGACCTCACTCTAATTCTCACAATAACATCATCTCTCAAATTATGTCTCTGAACATTTATAGACAGATGCATCTACTTCCAGATGAATTCTCTATTTCTCCTCTATTGTATCAGCTCTCCTGATACTTCTGAGGTTTAGCCCTAATAACATCAAACCCTAATTAAAGCCCCTGTGACTCCTCTGCTGTTACCAACTTACAGGAAAACTTTAAGTGAAAATCTCTTCAACTCTTCTTGCAAAATAGTAGGCAAAAATTCTATGGATAAACCAGAGTTTCTAATGATGTAGAATAGTTTGGAACTTGTCTGTAATCATTATGACATTAGAACTTGCAGAATTAAATGTCTTTTCAAAGTACTCAATTCTTTCTGTATATTCACACTGAATCACACAGATTCATACTATTTCCCATTTTGTCATTATCTGTTGTTGAGGGGTTTATAAAGAACAAAAATGGTAAGTGTCTTGTTGCTGCTTTTCCTGTTATAACATACCAATGGACTAAACCTACCTAACTATATTTTCTGATGCTATCTATGCAACTTATATTTTTTATAACAGCTTTAATGTTTGTTTCAGCTGAGTCCAGGAAAGGTTATCCTTTGTCAGAAGTTGAATCCATCCACTAAGACACCATTTTATAATCTCTGAGTAAACTGAAGTCCAGTTCTTCAGTGAGGGAAGCAGGCATCACAGTGGCCTATCTTCATTTTTCTGTGTCTTTCCTCTCTTCATTTATCACCAATGTTTTATGCTTCCTTCCCTTCTCCAAAAGAAAAATGCTATCTTATCTGGCCTTGACATCTTACTTTTGCAATCAGGACCCCTTCCTGGTTGGGTTCTTTTTTCATTTGTTTTGCTTTGGAGACCAACATTTTTCCTGCCTGCTCATTCTTATCCTTTAAGTTTTAGTTTTGGCACGTTTTCTACACCCTATTTGTGCACCTATACCAGGGTCTCCATTGTCCATTCAGAGTATGGATATTTTAAACCTAATTGTGTTACAAAATGCTGTGAGTGATGGTACAGTATTACAAAATACTTACTCATATTCTCCAGTTATGCTATTTTAGGGTGCATATGTCTGGAACAAATATTAGGTAGAGTTCCTTTAGCCTGCTTCTAGGCTCCCTTTTTTGAGTGCCGTGGTCCTCTTCTTTTGGCTACATGTGATACAGATCTGGGTCTTTTTTCAAGTTATGACTGGATCACACATAGGTAGTCAAAAAATTATAGATAGTTTTGTAATGTTATTTGTATGCCTCTAATTCTAGAAGCTAGCTTTTTCTTATCAGGGGTGGCCCCGGTGTTGAAACATCTTCCCACTAAGTTCTGCAAGGATGAAAGTTGATAAATGCCAATGTCACCTTAAAGTTTGAGGCTCAAGTTTCTTAAGCACTTCTGAGAAATTACTGATAATGTGCAAATATATTGTCTGTATTTAAATGCTCTTCATTTAAACTCTTTTGTTGTTTATCCTGTCCTGTAAGGGGCCATGGTTTTCCTACCTCCCTTTAGACTCCATCTGAAATAGTGAATTGTGTTTGTAGAGGAGAGTATTTTGAGTAATTTCAGAACTTATCTCAAACTGCGCTAGTCTTCCTTAGCAATCCTTCTTTAATTAGTAACCATGCCATGATCATCTTTCTTCATCTTTATTTAGATAATAATTTATGCCAGCTGACAATTTGGATAACTGTGTTGTCAGCCAGAATTAAACTTATCCTGACTCCGTCTTGTTACTTTCTCAGTACATTCCCAAATACAACATCTTGTCCTGTTGCTTCCCTCTTTGCATTTGAAGCCATATTTTCTTTTCAGAATAAAAAAATAATTTTTCATTAGTGTAACTGTCCTCTACCTGAGCTAAGTTCTTAAAAACAGAGTAGTCTTACATCATTAGGATATATTCATTGTCATGCATACCATGAACTATAATTATAGTAGTGTTACAGAAAAACACCTTTTTTCTCCCCCTTCCAGAGAGGATTTATTTGGAAAAAGGAAGTCAAAATCAGCTTCTGTGTTTTCTCAGAACGATGCAAGAATTGTTCTGTGCCAAGTTGTAGAAGCAGGTGATTCCTAAGTTAAGGATGTGTGAACATCAGAAAGATCTATAACTAAAAGCATGCCTATTTACATATTATATTTTAAAGATATGCTTATTTCTAAATGAATGAGTTTTAAACTGTCATGGAATTCAAAGGTAAATTGTGATATGATTGTAATTTGAATGCTGTGTTCAGTTTGCCTTCTGTTTTTTACTGGCATTCCTTTTAACTACTCTTATACTCTTCCTTACTTTTTCTCCCCCAGAAGCAATAAACGGCTTTTCCCACAGATGGGGATCACCTTGGTATTTAATGGTCCCAGATGCCAAACGCTGAAACGTTTTCTTGCAAGCAGCAATTGGCTTCTTATCTGGCATTTCTTCAGGGTTCTTTGGCCAACTCTTCCTCTCTTGCTGGAGAGACTTTTCTCAAAACATTTGTCTATTGCACTTCTGACTTATCTTTCTTTTGGAATTATAGGGGTTTTCTTCATCCTAGTGCCAGATTAGGTACACACCTCTTACTCAAAATCATCTTTAAAAGATTTATATAGACAGTCAGGAGATTTACTAATTAATTACGTAAAGAAATTTGTGAAATTACAAACAAGTGCTTCCTCCAAAGAGAGCAGGTGTTTTGTAGTTCATCTCTGGTAATAACAACTGGAAATGTGCAGTGTGCTGCTTGTTATGCTGCAGTGTACGAAGTAAGCTTTAGGCTTTCTATTGCCTTATGCAAACAAGAAAATATTGCTGTGCCATCTCAGCAGTATCTACTAAAAAGACATTGACATTTTGCACCCCTTAGGGCATCTTTTGGCCATAATTCAATAGTCTTCACAAAGGGCAAGGTCATTTTTATTCAAAATCCCAATCAAACATTAAAATTTAAAACAACACACAGTAAGCACCTGGAAAATATCTCCCCACTCCTCCAAAACCAGCACATCAACTTTTCTTCCCAAATGGTAGCATTGTTCCCCATGGTATATTTAAACATTAGGTGATGTATTTTAAATAATTTTTTTGTAATGTATTTTGTTTACAAACACCCAAAGAGACACAAAACGAACTCACAGGTTAAATGGAAGGAGTGCAAATCAATTTCTAAAATAATAAGGTACCTGATGCATAGCTCTGTGAGTGTATGAAATGTAAATATAGGTTATCCAAATTCATCATTGCTGTAGTGCACTTAAACATTTCAGTGCAAATAATGTACAAATATGTGAGCACAGCTAACAGATGAAGAAGTTTGCACAGCATTTTATGGGCTCTGCCTTGAGATATTCTTAGTTTGCTGGGAACTCCTTCTGGGGTTATCAGAGGAATGCTGGGAACTCTTCAAGGATCTTCAGGGTGCCTGGTGCTCTCAGGAAGGGGTAGCTACGGGAGGCTGTGACTGCTAACCAGCTGTAGCAGGTTTTCAGAAGCTTTGTTGCAAACTTTTCTTGATTGATGGAGATGTAGAGCTTTTTGTTTCCAGCTGACTCCTCATTAAGGATAGTCAAGCATCCTTTCAGCAAATGCTAGAAAGAGAGTGTGTAACTGCCAAGCCCAGAGCACAGCCAATAAAGAAAGGGGCCAGAAATTCCACTGAGAACACTGCTCACTTAGGTAGTGAGGTGGTACAGGCACTATCCCTGACCATCCATAGCGCATTAGAGACCTCAAACCACACTGAGCTCCTCAGGGAGAATGCAGTTCTGCAGGCCTGGGGCTGCAGAGACGTCTAGGGCCTCTTGCTGAGGCCAGAGGGCAGTGTCCTTTCCTGGAGGAAGTACTTGTATGCTGGAGGAGGATCCATGCTGCCAAGTAAATGACCTACAGGAGGCAGTCAGCAGACTGTGCAGATGAGATTAGAACACCATGTTCTCCAAGACCCTAGATACAAGAAGTTAAACTCCCAACCATAGTGAAGGCAGACCAGGCAGAGTCTGCGCATAGGAGGTTTGGAAATGGAGACTCCAGTTGTGATAAAGGCTAGAAGCCTGTAATATTCACAATAGGATAAGGGCTCCTGACCTATCTGCAACTCTGCTACTGAAGAGTAGGTTCAGTGACCTGGTAGCAGAGAACGAACTAGAAGGTCTGTCCAGTGAAGCATCTGAATCAGCTAAACCTGAGTCATGAGGCAACACCAGAAGGAAGGATGAGTGATGGCAAACACCAGGAGACTCTCTGCTGCAGGCTTCTGATGGGAGGTACTGTGAATCCTGAGGGATTTGGGTCATGTCATTGTGTAGTCTCTAAAAGGTCTTGGTGATGAGAAGAGGTTCCTAAGGACTGGAGAAAGACAGAAAATATAAATATGCCAGAGAATGGAATGGGAAAAGGCAGAAAAAAAGAAAGCTAGAAATGGAAAATGTCACTGCTACTTTCAAGACAGGCAAGAAGGAGGATCTGTGAGACCGTGGACTGGTCAGCCTCACCCTGGTCCCTGGGAAGGTGATGATGCAAATAACTCTTGAAACTGCTTCCACACATATGATAGAAAAGAAGGTGATTGGGAGCATGCTTTCACAAAGGGAAAAGCATTCCTAATGATAGCATTCAGTGAGATGACTGGCTTGACAGATAATGGGAAAACTATGGATGCTGTTTCTCTTAACCCTAGGAAGATTTTTAGACACTATCTACCATTACCTCCTCATAGACAAAACTCACTGAATTGCTGGACACAAAGACCATCTTTGACAGAATTCATCCCCTCATCATGTTTTGTAGTAACGATATTAAAACTGAAATTTGGCATGTCTTTTGTAGCTACAGTTCTGGGCAATAATAAAAATGCTGCCACCACAAAGTATTTTTGGGCAGGGTGTGATTTGGTGTAGGGTGTGTGTGGTGTGATGAGAAATAAAACTAAAATGAATAGAAATAAGGTAGGCAATGCACAAAGTATTTTTTCCCTTGGGAAAAAAAAAATGAAAACGTTGTCAAGGTTTTTCAAGACAGATTTCAGTACTTCATTATTTCTCATCCTAATATGATAATGTTTCTGTTGCAGATGATTCATAATAGACTCCTTCCTGCTTTTTCTTTTGCCCTTCATGTAACTGTTCCCTAAAAGAATGTTCACTTTTTTAATTTGTGAAACCTTCATAAAATAGGAATTTTAAACAAACAAACAAAGAATGGTGCTGACACTTTAAAAATGACTCATTAGAAATGAATGGGAAAACCATCTGTCATTGTTAGCTACAGATTAGATATTTCATGCATCAGCAGTGTCTAATACATGCACAAAGGAAAAAAATTTAGAAAGGATTATGGTTATTGCTGCTGACATTATATCCTTTTGAACCATGGAGAATCAGTAATAAACAGTTCCACATAAAAGGGCAGGATGTAGATCCCATTCTCATTATTATAAAAACTGTACTTTTTGCTGATTTGAAAGGTCATTAGTAAAACTTCTTGGAAGTTAGTTTCACTTCTTGAAAGAGATTTCATTGGTTTCATAGATATTGTTCCTTTACCTATGTTCTTATAGCAGTTCTAAAGTGGTTGAGTCAAAATTTTTGTAAATTTGTTCTGTTGGTTTTAATGTCAAAGTTGCCTGTTACCTATATTTATCTTCTCTTGAAAAGATTTCACAGCAAAAACAAAAGCAAGGTTTCATCCTCAATTATGAGGCTTTTTTCTTAAGTAGGGAAAGATTTTCAGAGCATAATAGTCACAATTTCCTTTTAAAAAAACAGAATGTGCTAGCAACTACAAAATTGGGTTTGGAGAAAAAGATTATTGTATATTTAGAAAATATGTTTGGAAAAATATGAGTTATTCAGCTAAAACAGTTGCATCTTTGAAATAATTTATTTTATATGACATTACATTATGAAATATGTATGTACACAGGTACAAACTACATTAAATTGTTCTAGTATAATTAAACTATACACAACACAATTAGAAAATCAGCATTGACTTCCCCACCACTAGTTTCCCTGAGTAACTGAATTTTAGTTAATAGTCTTTTGGGGTTTGTTTGGGATTTAAACTATTGTGCTCTTTTAGATCAATAGTAGCATTAAAGGAAAGTTTATTTAGACTGTAATTAGAGATAGTACACTGTTAGAGGTCCCTGTATAAAACAGTGCTCACTCTTCAGCAATAGCAGGCAGACAAATGCAGGATCATCATATTTTCTTCTACGAAATGCCGGTTTGGATGTATGAAAAAATCTATCAGTTATAAAAGAGAGTCTTTGTCTTTGAAGGTCACAAATAAAGAAAAGGGCCCACAAATACAAAAGTCACACTTCTCTATGAGCATCCATAAGTATTGTTATGTATGTCTCTTGGGCTTGTTCATTCCCTGTCTGGAAGGGACAGTCATAAAATTTTCATGGGTTTGCTTTATTGAAATAACTCAGTCAGACACCCATAGAAGAAAGTTGGATTGCTTATATTACAGTAGATATCAAAGGTAGATAAAGACATAACTGACTCTTGAAGACCAGCTGAAAATAATTTTTGTTGCTTGCTTTTATGGCTTATATCAGAACAATAATCTTTATAAGGACAAAGCTATTTTTCAAAATGCTGGTTTCCAGGACATGACAAGACAGATTTTGTTTTGTAACAGAATCTATAGTAGGGAAATAACTACCCCGTGTGTGACTGCAGTATTTGAGCAGTGCAGATATATTTTTCGTTTGGTTTTAGTATTGAGAAATACTGTCTGACTTAAAAATACTTATTTTGTTCTTTTCTTATTTATGTACTTGGAAGTTGTAGCACTCCTTGATGAAATTTTTCAAGGATTTACTTAAATAATGCTTCTCAGGCAAACCTCAACCAGGCCTGTATTAGGTGGTCTTTGGGTAAATTCAGTCATGGGGGATGAAATGTTACTGTGTCAGTTGTTTGTTTGAAGTTACAATCCACTAACATTATTAGGTGAATGGTAAGAGATTATAATTTGGCATATCAACAAAGGCCAGTTTGCACAAATATTTTTTTTCTTTCTGTTATTTTAATAACAAAAGTGAAAACAGAGGCATCTCTGCTTCTTAATCTACTTCTTAAGTATTTCTAGACTGTCAGTATTAATTATGACACTCTCTAGCTTTTCCAAATATTTTATTTCATATAGGCTCCTTTGAAAATCTGAGTTTATAATGTTGAAATCGGCATTGGGAGAGTTGTTCTCATGCTAAGTGATCAACCAGATAAGATTTGATGTGCAATTGACTGCTTCCGAATGTTGAAAATTCTTCAGTAGAGTTCTTAAAATGTATAAACATTGATAGTATATGGTTACCTAATTGGTTCAAGGCATAAAATATTCAATGTGTTCTATGTTTGGAATGAAAAAAAAAAAGGGACAGTAATCCATTTGTTCAAATATCAAATACATGCTTTTTTACACCACTGCTTCCATTCCTGGATCTGATAGTGCTTCTCCTGTGATACACTTCCTTGGAGCTTGAGTAGACCCAAGGTAAAGATCAACTGACAACTCTGAAAATAACTCAAAAATTAGCCATTCAACACTGGGGAAAAAAAGAAAAAAGCTAATGAAGACCTCTTGCTTAAATGACAAAAGTGTTTGTGGAGTTCAGAAACAGCCTGACACATGAGGGAGAGAAATATTTCTTTGTCTCATTCGTTCAAATCATTATGCAGAGGTCATTTGTACAAACTTCTGAAATGGTGTGCATTACATTCAATTGTTTTTCATGTCAAATTTTCTAAATGTCAAGGTAATCTATCTTCGGGGTTAGATTTGTATTGTTCACGCTTCATAAAATTTCAGAGTTGCAGCATGTTAATCTACCACTTCATGTTGCTGTGCTAATTATTGTTAACAAAGATTAGCAATTATAATTACCTTTACTTGACCTTTTTTGTTGTCTGTGGTGGAAGGAATAGACCAGGAAAGATCTCCTTTACACTCCCAGAGCAAAAGTACCTTCCACTGTACTCTTCCATGAACTCTACAAAAGAGTTCATTTGTCTTTTCTGTAATCAGTGCCATCTCTGTACACAAGGTGAAGAGCTTTGAGGTCAATTGACAGAACTACTGTTGCATTGCTAAACTTCCAAATTTAACAAATGTCTCTCCTGGAAGGTCTGTTACCTGCACTCAGGTGATAGCTTTTAGTTTGTCGGTGTAGCATTCTTCTTCCTTCCAGATTTCTCAGGTCAAAGAGGACTGTAAGAGTTTTAGTAACTGTAACTCTCCAAAAATATCAGAGTAATACAATGTGAGAAAAGGCACTGAGCTAATTTCCATATCAACTAGGCCCTTTACATTGAAATCTAGCACAGAGGAAGAGATTTCCAAGGGGAAATAGTGTTGAAGATACCAGTTTCCATAGGTGCAGCAATAAAGCCAGTACCGCCAGAGTTGTCATCAAAGAATAGCATTAAATTAAGAGGGAAGAACACAAGCAAGCAGGAAACCAGGGAGATGGGAGCCTTTTATTCAGAAGACTTGAACGATGGTGAGTCATCCAGATAGACAATTTATTCAACATCTGAGACTAACAGATAAACTTTATGTAACTCTTGGAGGCCACATGACAACTGATTTCCTCTGGTTCTTGAAAGAATGAAATAATACTTCTTTTTTCTCTACTAAAGTGAATCAGTATCATCCAAGATACTGGAGGTAGATTATTTGCTTGCTGGCCGCTGTCAAATTCATTTACTGATGGTCTGCTTTCACAGTTTAAGGATTTTCTCTTTGACAAATTTTAGAGAAATGTTGCCTGTTAGAAAGGATGAAAATTGTATATTTACTGTCAGATTGCTGAGTGAAGTCTTGAGTTACCTTGTACTGTTGTACTGATTGTTGTTTCAGTGAAGGATGAAGGACATATAGGCAAGGAATACAACTCTTGATGTTAGGGACAAGAAATGACAAGATAAAAAGGAATATATTTCCTTTTCCCTTTGCATTTTGTCAGGACCAAAAGGAAGTTTAAAGGGGGTTTATTTAATAGAGGATGCTACTCAAAAGAACAGCTTCACATGCCAAAATGCATAGACATTCTACATAGGGGTCTGCAGTAATTCAAGAAATTAATGGTGCTACTTAGAAAACCGTTTTACACACTAAACACAAATGTAGACATATCTTTCTTACTCTTCGCTCTGTGTTGTGTGTTAACTTGTTAAGCTGCATTCCAAAATTTTCACATTACTGATAGCCTTTCCATATAACTTTAGCAGTTTGGCAGACAATATTTTTAAATATTTTTATACTTTGTTTTAAAAATCTTGAACATGGTAAGTAGTTTTTCCTAGTATCCTAGATAATAAAGAAAACAGGAAAGCAAAAGCAAAAAAATACTCCCAAAACATGGAGTAACTTTTTTAGTATTTTTTAATTAATTTCTGCTGCATCAAAAATAGGAATTTCAGTACACAAGACTGATGGCAAGAAACTAACAATTGTTTTCTGCGTGTTCATGGTCTATGAACAAGGCTGATGATACCAAACCATATCGTATTTTCTGGTTCCAAGCCATATGGCCTGAGTGATCCTGCCATAGGACAACAATAATACTCAGTTATACTTCGTTGTCTTCCTTGATTAAAAGTATTCCAGGTATTCAGTATTTATCCATTTAAAGCACAAATTCCTTCTAATAAGACAGTTTTACTGGTGATTTTTAATCATTTGAATGTTTACCAGCTGAAACAGAAAACAGTGGCTTTGTAGATTGGATAATTTGCTGTGTTATCCTTCCTGAGATAAATAAGAAAATAGTTTGATCTGAAAAGGAACTGAGTGTGTACCTCATCTCAGTGGTTCAGTAGTCTGAAAGTTGCATCCAGCCTGACATAAGATGTATTTTGTATTCTGATTCAGGAAAATGGAAATACAGCAGCATTAAAAAAATTGGAAGTTGAGAGTTGAAATACCCTTTGTAGGATATAAAATTCTGTTTCCTAAAAAGGAAATGTGTGCATTGCAGCTGAAGCAGAACTTAAAGTAAAAGCTGAAACATAGCTTGCTGTCTCATTGAGCTGAATATTACCTTGTGATGGTGTGAACTCATTGCTTCAAAGAGAGGATTAAGGAAGAAATATATGGAAAACAAACAAATGTAACTTTCTCTATCTGATACTCTAAATTCTTTTTATTGATGTCTCATGTTCCTAAATACACAGAATATTAGAAATAAATTTTAGTTACTGTTACCAAAGGGAAGATTACGGGCAGAGGACTGTGGGATGGAAGTATACAGAATAAAGAAAATATACCCTAAAAATAAGGAAAAAAAGAACAATTACTAAAAGGCTGAAGCAATTAAACTGGAAGGGAATGAAAACTACAAAAGCCCTCTGAAGTTTTTTCTGTTTCCATCACACATGGAACAGGCACACCTAGATACTATTATAGTAGCAGAAATTTAATCTTTTTCTCTCTCTTGCCAGCAATGTACCTCCCAAATAATTTTTCTCTAGTTTGGGATCAATATCCACTTACATCTTCAGCTTTAAGAACAAGCCAAGAAGGTTCACCGTATTATATTTGCAGATTTTATTTATTTGTATTGTACTTCATGTTTTCTATGTAAAAGGGTTAATCCTTCTGATTTCTCATTCAGAAATGTATTATTAATCATCATACTCCTACATGTATTTTGCATTCCATGATGCAAACTTCTCAGACACTTAAAATGATTAGGCACACAATAAAGAGTTCATCTGTGCATGCCTGTACCTGGTACCTTTCCCCAAGTACTTTATCTGTGTTTTCTTAGCCACCTTTTTGGATTAACTTGAAGACTGCAGGTGGTGTATATACTTCCCATAAGCCAGTATCTACATTTCAGTTAAATTAAAAAATGTTAGGTGTATGTATGACAAAGGCAATAATTTTGTTTTTCCTAATTTCAGCTCCCCATCATTATTCTAACAGCCAATAAAAGCAAGTGGATTTTCTTTCATAATTTAATTCAAAAATTGATGTTCACCTATCAATTTACTCTGTGATACATAATTGCTCTTTGTTCACTTACCGATTAATGCTTTGGATTAGAGGTGAGAGGGGAACAGCAGATATTTCCTCCTGTGTGGCCACTTTCCTGCCGTACAGAGTTTGGAAACTTATTTATCGTTTGATCGTGGCAGAAATGAGTGTACCACTGGATAATGGATGAACTTCTTAGCTATCTCTTCCTTTGTTTAATCATTTTATGCCCTGAATTTCATGTCTGAAATTGTTGCCTAAAATTCAGCTCTTAAAGAAACTTCTAAGACTCAATATGTGAGTTTATGGAGGCAGACATTCTTTTACTACAGCACATTGGATGCACTGGGAATCAGTTTGCCAAAGTGCATACCAAGGTATCTTAGCTAAAGCTTATATGTTCACATTATATGATTATTCACTTTTGTTTCTCACAATCCTGTTACATATTCATGGTTTCCCAGCACTAATTAGCATATATACATATCCTTATAAGGTCTCTGAGGAGCTTTACCAAGGATCTCTGGTGGTCATTTCTGTTTGGAGCCCTCAAAGTTCTAAGTGACCACTTTATGAACTCTTCTAGGACAATGCAATTGGTTATACAACAACTCCTCGTTGCTTGCTCGGCTTCTGTAACTACAAGTTCCTTTCTTTATTGTTTATTTACTTTGCTTGCTGTTTCTTTATATTGCTTGGGTTAGCTATACAGTAATTTCCTATGGTATATTTTGTTGCAAACACTACTGGTTCTGTTACATCTCTAAACCCATATCAAAATCAAACCAAGCTGTTTTTCATTTCACTGCTAATGAAACTTCCTATTGACATATTGACAGCCCAAGGAACTGAACTTCCTTTTTGACTAACCAAAGCTGCAGTAGTTTAATAGCCCTTTCTTGCTCCAAATTGAGCAGATGAGAGGATAGTTCAGTCTGTGTGTTCTGTTTGACAAATCAATTTACAAAAAACTGGTGATGACTCTTGTAGTAATTATAATAATGAAGGATGACATTGTAATCCTAAAATCATTTAGGTTGAAAAGGACCTATAAGTCCACCAAGCCACAGAATCCCAGAATCATAGAATATGCTGAGTTGGAAGGGACCCACAAGGATCATACAAGTCCAACCTTTAGCCTTGCACAGGACCATCCCCAAGAATCACACCATGAGCAAGAGAGTATTCTCCAAACACTTCTTGAACTCTGTCACACTTGGTGCTTTGACTGCTTCCCTAGGGAGCCTGTTCCAGTGCTCAACCACCCTCTGGATGAAGAACTTAAACCTCCACTGACACAATTTCAGGCCATTCCCTTGGGGTCACCAGAGAGAAGAAATCAGTGACTGCCCCTCCTCTTCCCCTCANCCTCCTCTTCCCCTCATAAGGAAGTTGTAGACGGCAGTGAGGTCTCCCCTCAGTCTCCTCTTTTTGCCTGATGCCCCCTAGGACACAGTTGGCCCTCCTGGCTGTCAGGGCACTGCTGCCTCATGTTTAACTTACCATCAACCAGAGCCCCCAGCTCCCTTTCTGTGGCACTGCTTTCCAGCATCTCGTTCCCCAGACTGTAAAAATATCCAGGGTTGTTCCATTCCAGGTACAGAATCTGGCACTTTCCCTTTAGAACTTCCTATGGTTGGTGATTGCCAGTCCTCTAATTTGCTGAGGTCTCTGCAGGGCCTCCCTGCTTTCAGGGGAGTCAACAGCTCCTCCCAGTTTAGTATCATCTGCCAACTTGCTTAGTATCCCTTCCAGTGCTGCATCCAAGTCATTTATGAAGATGTTGAAGAGCACAGGGTCTCAGATGGAGCCCTGTGGAACCCCACTAGTGACAGGTCACCAGTCTGATGTTACTCCATTCACTGTTACCCTCTGTGCTCGACCCATGAGCCAATCGCTCACCCACCACATGATGTGTTTATCCAGCTGTGTGCTGGACATTTTGTCCAGAAGGATCATGTGAGAGACAGTATAGGAAGCTTCACTGAAATCCAAAAAGATGACATCAACTGGCTTCCCTTGATGAACTAGGTGGGTTACCTTGTCGTCAAAAGAAATCAGGTTTGATAAGCAGGACTTTCCTCTCCTGAAGCTGTGCTGGCTGTGATCAATGACTGCATTGTCTTTCAGGTGTTTTTCAATACTTCCAGAATAATCTTCTCTATAACTTTACCAGGCAGTGAGACTGACAGGCCCATGGCTTCTGATGTCCTTCTTTTTTCCCTTCTTGAAAATCAACAATGTTCACCAGCTTCCAGTCAGTTAGAACCTCACCACAATGAACTGTAATAATGAAGGATGCCCTAGTAATCCTCAAAAGCAAAGCTGGAAGGCTTATACCTGACCTCCTGACATTGACGGACTTTATCTACACTACAGTGAAATATATATATTTTTAATTAAGAGTTAATTAAGATTTTATTTTTAACTTAAGAGTTATAACTTAATAATTTAGGAGTTTCTCAAGCAACAAGACATGCCATTCCTAAAAAGAAATTGTGGTACCCTACACTGGGATACTGAAGTACTTTCACAGTGCCCGGTGCTCCATACAATAGTCAGGCAGACCTTGGGGATTCGTTGTACACCTGCACTGAACTGTATGACTCATTTCAGGAGCTTGAAGTAGAAAGCACTGATGCGGAGAAGATTGTCCTGTTATTCATGTTAACCAAAAGTTTTCTAGCATACCTAGAAAAGGGCAATGAGTGAGCAAGTTTATAACACAACATTTTTATTTCAGGAGTTAATTGTTCCTGCCTTCTTAACTACAGCAGTAAAAGAAATAGGAATTTTAATCTTTGCCATTATCCTTTATGACTTGGCCTCAATCATTTAAAAATTCTACCCCATTTCTATTATTCATAAAGATTATTATATGTGTCCCAATTAAAGAGCGTGAAAAAAAGAGTGGAATAAAAACTAAGATTACTTTTGTGATGCAGAACAGATTTAGCAACTAGTTTCATCCTGAGTCTTGAGCACTTCCTTATCACTGCCCACTTCTCTCTTTCTGTAGCCTGCCTGTGGCCCCTGGACTTCCCAACAGAAAGGACTACTGTTTGACAGCAGGCATGGGACAAAGGTGTCACTCCTTCCAAGAGGGGCTATTCCAAGAGCTGAAGTTGGAGCAAGGGATGCATCTGTAACTGGGCCTCTGCACAGGGGTTAAACCAGTGACACACAGCTCAGGGTGAGCTGTCGTGTCAGGACACAGCTGGGGGGCCTTATATAAGCAGTGGCAAAAGTCATAAAATCACAGAATTATAGAATGGTTTGCATTGGAAAGGATCATTAAAAAAATCACCTAATACAACCCACCTGCCATGGGGCAGGGAAATCTTTCAATTTATCGAGTTGCTCAAAGCCCTGTTCAACCTGACTTTGGAACACTTCCAGGAATGGGGCATCCATAACTTCTCAGGCCAACCTGTTCCAGAGTCTTACCACCCTCATTATAAAAAATGTTTTTCTTATGTCCAACCTGAATCTACACTCTCAGCTTAAAATTGTTCCCTTGTCCTGTCACTACAGCCCCTGGTAAAAAGTGTCTCCATCTTTTATGTAAGCTCCCTTTCATTATTGAAAAGCCCATTTAAGTCTCTTCAGGGCCTTCTCTTCCCTAGGCTGCTCTCTCAGCCTATGGGCATTTTTGTGACCATCCTCTGAACTTGCTCTGACAGGTCCATGTCTTTCTTATACTGGGGACCCCAGAGCTGAGTGCAGTACTCTAGAAAGGGTCTCACAAGAGCACTGTAGAGGGGCAAAATCACCTCCCTCGATCTTGCTACTTTTCAAGTAGCCCAGGATACAGCTGGCATTCTGGGCTCCAAGCCAAACATTTCTGGCTCATGTCCAATTTTCTATACACCAGTATGTTCAACTTCTTTTCCATAGGGCTTCCCTCAATCCATTCATCACCCAGTTTATATTGATGCTGATGGTTGTGCTGACCCAGGAGTAAGACCTTGTAGATGACCTTGTTGAATTTCATGAGGTTCTCATGGGCCCACTTCTCTAGCATGTCGAGGTCCCTCTGGATGACACCCTTTTCCTTCAGTAAATCAATTGAACCACTCAGCTTGGAATTATCTGCAAATTTGCTGTGTGCACTCGATCCCACTCTACCACTAAAGAAGATACTAAACAGTATTGATCCCCATATATACCCCTGAGGGACACCACTTGTTACAGGTCTGTATTTGGGCATTGAGCCCTTGAGACTAAAACTTTGACCACAGCCATCCAGACAGTTCCTTATTCATCTAAGAGTCTAGTCATCAAGCTTTTGTCTTTCTAATTTAGCAGCAAGAATGTTGTGTGGAACTGTGCCAAAGGCCATACAGAAGTCAAGGCAGATGATATTTGTAGCTCTTCCTTTGTTCACTGGTGCAGTCACTCAACTGTAGGGGACAACTGGGTTAGTCAGGCATGATTTGCCCTTGGTAAAGCCATGTTATCTGTCTCTAATTGCCCCTTTCTCTTCCATATATTTTGAAATACCTTGCAAGACGATCTGTTCTATGGTCTTCCCTAGCACAGAGGTGAGGCTGATTGGACAGTAGCTCCCAGAGTTCTCCTTTTCACCCTTTTTTTAAAATGTGCATGTCTCTTTCCTTTTTCCGGTCAATGGGGACTTTGCCTGTCTGCTATCATCTTTCAGCTGTGATGGAGACTGGCTAAAAAGCTACGTTAGCCAATTCATTCAGGCATCTCTCTGAGTCCCATGGACTTAGGTATGTTCACGTTCCTCAGGTGATTTCAAACCTGACCTTCTCCTAGGATTGGAAAGATTTAATTCCCGCAGACCCTGACATGAGATTCAAGGATGTGTGAAGAGAGATTAACATTGAAAATTGAGGAAAAAAAATTGTTGAATACCTCAGTCTTTTCTGTGTAGATTGTTACCAATTCCCCTGTCTTGTGTATTTCAGAGGTATGTTTTCTTTACTCTTACTTTTGTAGCCAGCATACCTGTAAAGTCCTTCTCATTATTCTTTCCATCTCTTGCCAAATTCAGCCTCAAATATGCCTTAGCTTTCCTAATCCCATCCCTACATACCCAGACAGCATCCTATATTATTCCCAGGATAAATGTCCCTTGTTCTTTGCCTGTGCATTTGCTTCTTACATTTCAGTTTACCCAGGAGGTACTTACTAAGCCATGCTGGTCTCCTACCTTCTTTGCCTGATTTCTTACATGGGGAAATCAAGAGCTACTGCACTCTAAAACAAATGTCCTTAAAGAGCTGCCAGCTTTGTTTAGATCTCTTATCCCCGAAGGCAGTTTCCTAGGGGATCTCATCTGATACTGGGTCTAAAGTCTAATCTAATCTGCCAATCAACTGAAAGTTTCCTCTCCTAAAACTCAAGGTCCTGACTACTCATGCAGTGGCCCATATCCCTCAAGATTGTTAATTCCATCAGGGCATAAGCACTTGAGTGCATAAGCATTGCAGCCCAGGCTGCCACCAATAACAACCTCTCTGATTAG
The DNA here is from genome assembly GCA_013396775.1 of Cephalopterus ornatus. Taxonomy (NCBI): domain Eukaryota; kingdom Metazoa; phylum Chordata; class Aves; order Passeriformes; family Cotingidae; genus Cephalopterus; species Cephalopterus ornatus. The sequence continues at coordinate 72,265 of VZRE01014002.1, forward strand.
TTAATCTGTGTCATATTTGATTGGCTGCAAATTGAGACCTCTAGGAATAAAATAGGAAAGGAATATTTGAAGTTATAGTAAAGGGAGGCTTAGATTGAATTCAGAGGAGAGGAGAAGACACAGGTGAAAATATAAGGAGACCATCCAGGAGTGTCACATGACATCAGAGATCTAATAGCATCAGGTGTAAGCTCCTAACTGCTTTTGCAGGTAGTCTGGCAGAACATGTTTGTGAAACAAAGAACACATTAAAATTTCCAGGTATAAAAGTAAAAAAATATATTTGTAGGAGGAAAGAAGAGATAGAAAAATGAGTATATGAAGCCTCTGTGGTAACTAGAAATATATGTCCTTGGAGCTTTGTGGTGTGTGTTTGTGCTCTAAATTCCAATCTGTGCAATGTATTGGAAGCAAGCTCTCATTTCACTACTTTATATGGTCCAATAGCCTGTAGCTTACAAGGAAAAAACTCGTCACTGAGCACTGTGGTTTCTCAGGCTGTTAACTGATTTGATCGAATGAACTAGACAACATACATTCTTACTGTAGAATGGACCCTTGTTCCATGTATTGTATGTCCAACAGGCTGACGTAAACGTCACTGAATGTCTTACTGTTTCTCATCAAGAACCTGTGAAATAAGGAGGTGGGTGAATGATGTGCATGCTGTACCTGAGGATTCAGTTTAGAATTCCTCTTTCTTTGACTGAACCACTAAGAAAAAAGCGGTTCTACTGCATCTTAAATATTGCAATTTTTTCTGCAAAAGCACCTGTGTGTTATCTGAAAATTTTTTTATGAAATACAGAGAACTGAAAAGGTTAGTTTCTTCTATTTTTCTGGTGTAAGATGTCTGAAAGGAAAAAGAATGCCTCCTTCTGAAATTTATTCTGTTCTGGTGTATTCATCTGCATTACTGCTTTTGTCAAGCCTTGGCATTTTTCCAGAGCTTCTGGCTGAGCTAGGTTGGAATGAGCCCACCAATATGATTTTCTAATTGATACACAGCCACTTTAGAACACTTAAGATTCAAAGCTGACTGCTTTTCTGCTTGGCATGCTGAAAAAATTGGTTTTGGCTCAGGGAAGCTCTTCCTAATGTGTGTAAATAATTGATAGAAGGGAGTGAAAAAAGGTGGAGGCAGACTGTTCTCAGGGGTATCCAGTGACAGGACAAGACGTAGTGGATAAAAGCTAAAATACATTAAATATTTTAAGATAAGATAGTGCTCCCTTTAAATGTGAGGGTGGTCAGGTGGTGGATGGAAGAGATGTGCCCAGAATGGTTGTGGAATATCTATCTTTGGAGATACTCAAAACCAGATTGGATAGAGACATGAGAAAAATCTAGCTGAACTTTTTTTGAGCAGGGGAGTCTAGATGAACCTCAGAGACTTTTATCCAAAATTAACCATTCAGGGAATCTTAAGATTCTTTCCTCCTATTTAATTCCTTAAAACTTTTAAGGTAGAATACATGGCAGGTGATACCTATGTATTTCACTGGAGTGTGAGAAGTAAAAAGGAAGTTTTCAAGTTGGTAAGAACCAAATAATTTAATATTTTACTCATCATATAGAGATAGAAGAACTTTAATATTAGTTTTCTGGATACCGTTCATGATTATAGCTTGCAATTTTCAACTTTGGCTCTAATGTTTAAACAGGTAGTAAAATACAAACCCATGAATATAATTTATACCATGTATTTTCATTACCCTCTCATTTTGTTTGTAACTGTACAGAAAGCTCTTACATTTATGGGGAGCTGTATGTAAAGTCAACAGATAGTACTTATGGAAGCTGATCTATATGTATTAAAGAAGTTCTACACATTTCACAGTTAAAGAACTATGTGTGACATATTGTTAAAATGAATAATTTACAGAAAAGAGTAATGCATGATTGGGTTTTGTAATATCAATGGGAATACTTGTATTTGGTTATTGAAAAACAATATTTATGTTGGTAAAACAACAGAAAGAAGTTCAGCATTGACTATCTTATCTTTATATGGTCTTTTAAAAACATATATTAGCTTTTTTTTCTCTTTTTCCCCTGAGAATCCTAGAAACCATCTTGATTTTTCTAACATAATGAAAAAAAGTGGCCATTTTGAAAAAGACTGTTTGGGTTTTTGCCTTTTGATCAGCTAATTTTCAAGAATACCGGCTATATTAGCTAAATTAATAATCTCCTTTTAATAATCATAGCACCTCCTTACCTTATTTAAATAACAGTTCTCATTAAGACAAGATTTTGTCTCTATTTCTTAAAACTGGGCCTCAGGATGGACACTTCCATGTATTTTTTTCACTTTTAATGGTGTCATCAGCAACTTTTTTGATAGTACAGAAACGAGTACAAAAAGCTCTGTGATTGTCTACTTTGCATTAATATTGACTGTTGCATCTCAGTTGGCAGCTGGCATGAAGCCAGGGTAGGACTGGCTAGTTGTGTAGTGTAGATAACTGCTGTGTTTCAGTGACCTAATGTTCCCTGTTGCCATACAGAATAGTTTTGATAACTCAAAGGCAGTTATGAAACTCATTAGGAAGTAGAAGGGAACGAAACATGTTTAATGTGTGCTCCTCTGTACCTCAGTTATGTCCCTGAAGTCAGACCAGTTAAGAATTGAAACATGTTCTCCTAATATGAAGTGAAAGGCTCTCCATTTAATGAGCTTTCCAAGCTAAAAATGGAGCATAGACCCTTTGTAGTAGTTCATTGGTAGTAATTTATTCAGAACTTTGTAAATGAAGTCAAGAAAAAAATGAGCTGCTGTAAAACAACCAACATCTATGTTCTGATCTGTTGGGACAGACTGTTCTACTATGTCCAGACATTTGGAGATACATAATTTGTAAGAGCCTCATACTTTTATGTTTGACTATTTAGGAGAAAATTAAACAAAGTGCTGAGTTGTGGGTGTGGTGTTAGTGGGCGTTGCCTCTAGATACTAAATTGATTCTGCCATGTATAACAAAAGCAGGTATGTTTTTTGTGTACAAGCATAGAGTAACAAAACATATTTATTTTTAACCATATTTCCAAAAGTATGTTTTGGATGTTATAACTGATAAATGCATCCTAAAATGTGATTTTTTCAGAATTATTTTAAGGTAGCCTGATGCCTTTTGCTAGCTACAATTATTTTTCTTCACATGAGAAATGTATAGTAACCTGATTTTTGAATCCATATTGATAAAATACTCAGGCCTCCCAAATGATAAAGTTTCTTCATTATACCCATTTCATTTCATGAGACATGGAAATTTTACCACAAAAATAACATAGAACATTAAAAATTTCAAAGAAGACACTGTAAATACAGTGTTTTAAGGGGTGAAATTTGCCTTTTGTTTGACAAGCAATACCTGTGCCTTACAGAACAGAATTACATTAGTGATTCTCCGTTAAATGACCTGTTTATTATGTAAGAACAATTCCTTTTATCAAATTAGAACTATGAAGATATATTTGAATTTTTTAATGCCTGAAATCAATATTGATCCAAGTAGATAAAAGCTGGTATAGTTCATCCTTATTGTCTCTTGTTCTGAAAACTACCTGCAAATATATGCCGAATTCATTTTTATCTTCAGTGAAAGCAACAGGAATATATGACTTTTGAAGTACAATGAGCCTTCTTCTATTGCAGTAAATTAAGAAATTTTGCTCTGCAAACTTTAAAATTATTAGCAAATTATTATATTTAAACTTATAGAACCTTATCATATTCACATTGTGAATAAAAATAGATATTTATCTAATTCATGAAGATAGCTTCTTTACAAGCAGATGCAATTTAGATTTTAGTCCAGTTTTTCTCTTCTGTTTTATCGCTAACAGATTTTCACCAGAGAATACCAAAAAGAGAAAGAACATGATGAAAATAAGATACTTCATAGTGCTTTTGACCTCCTACCCTTTTTCTTAGAGTGTACTGAATATGCTGCCTGGTGCATTTCATCCCAAACACTGAAGTACCTACTAGTTTCACACATATGAAAAGATGTCCTTCTAACCCTCAAGCTTAAGGAAATTTACATTTCATCTTTGATAATTTGTGCTGTTGCTCCAGCTTAAAGAAGACCCAGAGATGATTCTGTCAGTATCTGCTAAACCAGATGATTCTCTGAGTGATACTGTGACCTAGAACAAGTCTTTTTGCTTTCGTTCAAATAAGTGGTGGGAGAAGAAGCTGAATATAACTTTTATTCATAGTGCAATCTGATACAATTGCCAGGAAAAGAAAAGTTATGCACAGAAAAATAGAATTGATTTTGTTTCTGATTTTGTTTCTAGTTTTGTTTATTTTTTAAATAGAAATAGTTGGAACCGATTGGGCTAAGTTGTTGATTTTCATTCTGTCACCACATCAACACTTTCCCCCCCCCTCCCCCGCCCCATCCAGATGCACATGTACAGCAGGGTGGACAGGACCAGACTGCAGTGAAGATATAAATGAATGTGAATCTGAACCATGCTTGAATGGAGCCACGTGTTATGAGTCTGTGAAGCCGGGGCAGTTTGTATGCATTTGTCCTCCATTTTATACTGGCGATTTCTGCCACCAGCGCTTCAGTCCCTGTGAGCTGCCTTACAATCCATGTATAAACAACTCAACCTGCTTGGCACAAGTGGATGGCAATCCAATGTGCATTTGTAAAACAGGTAAGGACTGGCATAGCTAATCTCTTCCATTGTCTGTTTTGCCACAGAAAAGTTGCAAATATGTGTTGAATTTATCGCTATCTTCAGTTTAAGTAGCAAAGTACACTTTTCAAAGCACATAAACCCACCAAGAATTACAGCAGGTCTATCAGTTGTGTTAAAAGACTGGTAAGTAGCTGTTAGTCTGCCTATTATTAATTTCTTATATTACAATACTTATTAAATCTATGGTGGTTTAGATTCAGGACTCAGAATTACTATTTCTGAGTCAATTGTTCAAATGGCATAGAGATAGAGATAGACATTCACCTGGCCAGCAGAGCTGACAAACTAAATTGACAAAACAGACAGGCAAAAGTAGACAAAATATATGCAAATTGTTAAAAATACAAAACTTGGAGCAAGTTGGAAATGGTTTATTTTCCTGATGAGCTGCCAGGAAGGCCTGGCACATCAGGGAAGCAATCTTTCTGTGCCTAATGGATATGGCGGATTGCTCTCTGTATGCACAATAAGCAAAATCACAACAGTTGCTGACAGCTTTCCTGGGCCATTGCTTAAAAGACACAATCTCTCCATTAATATGCAAGAACTGCTAAGATAGAACATGGCAACAGTTTAACTGTGCAGAACATCATTGTGATTCTGCGTAGGAATTGTAGACCACACTAAACTGCAGTAAAAATTTAGAAAACTTAAGTAGAGGGAGTACAATTTAGAATTTAGGCAGGATTTTGAAGTCATCATTGTTATGCCTACAGAGGTAGGGGTGTCTTAGGTACTGAGGATACCATATACATTAATTGCAGTGTTGCTTCTCATTTACTGAGCTACAAAGGTATAGACATAATACGTAGGAATCAGGAGTATGTAATACCTTGGGGTTTTTTACTGTTAAGGTAAAGGCTACCACAAGCTGCCGAGTTAAAAAAAGAAGTCACTGGGGAGGTGTGCAAGCTGCTTATTGAAGCAGCTTTAAGAAAAGCTCCTTTTTAAAAACAGCTTTTTACACAATGTATTGATTTTTGAAACCTTTTTCAGAAATGATCTGTAGAGAGACATGTAGTTCAAGTCTTTTCTTAACATTCCTCAGAAAAGTCATCTTTTCCAAACATTTTTGTGCAGTTGCTGAAGAATCAAAAAAACTTGCAGTCAGAATTCTTGGGGAGCTTTGATGGAATTTTCAAGAATCTTGAAGCTTGCAGCTAGGAATATTCAGGGAAGTAGCAGGGGAGTTTTATGAATCGGTAACATGCATTGCTAATAAATCTTGGAAAGTGGAAAATTCAGCATTGAAAAGGGGATAAAGGCATAATTCATGAAGTGAGTTAATTATTCACACCAGGAAAAATACAGCCTTTTATTCAGAACTCTTATCAAAAAAAGAGAGATAGTAAAATAAGGATTTTTAATTGAAAGGAGTTTGAGGAAATATAATTCTTCAGTTGTCTTCTTTTCTATTATTTATCCATATTTGTCTGCCACGTGCCTCCCTTTTTCTCCTGATAAACTTGTCAGGATTATGGATCTGGTACAAAGAGCTATCACACTGACGTAGCTAGATTACTCCAAGACGCCTGATTTAGTAGCAAATGGTATGTGGATTAAACAATTTGCCAGTGATGAACAATTCAGTCATTAGAAAGTATGAACCTGATTTAGCAGGATTCACAAAATGTAGCGTTGCTTACCAAATTCTAATGATTATCTATAGAACACCATTTCTGAGAGGGTACAAGAGGACCATATAATTCATGCTATTGATAGTGGTACCTACTTAGAAGCAAAAAAGACTATACACTGATTAAAGGGAGCTGGGCTAGATCAGAGAAGATACAAGCTGAGAGAATATAAATTGGGCAGAATTAAGTTGATGAAAGATGTTAGCCTAGGACAGAATTACCACAGAAAATTGGTAGGAAAATAATGAAGTCATGATTCATTTTAGTATAAAGCAAAACTGTGCAACTTTGTTCTTGTATGTATGTTAGGGAACTACAGTTGTCTTTTTGCTTTAAAGACTTCGATAAATAACATTAATGTAAAACTTCCTCTTTAGCTGTCTGCCCTAGATATAGAGATGGTTTCTTCCTGCAAGGAGATAGATGATAACATTTATGTAATAAACTGGGCTCTCATATCATAGATTCTGGAACAGTGTTAGACCATGACTTTAAGTTAAATTGTCCACACGAGCAAGTTAAACAGTTTAAAACGTTACGATGTCTACAATTGTACGGTGTTATACTGAGGGTTGCAAGAACGTTGTAAGGGAGGCCATTATTGCAAAAGTTTAAGAATCACTGCAGTAGAGCAAGTTTCTGAAGACATCTACAGAAAACATCTCTTCTTATGTACTTTGCCAGTAAAAGATCAAGGCAATTAGAAGGACATGGGGTTTTGAGCTGTTATGCATATAGCCAGCACTGAATCTCATTAAATGCTACATACTAAATGCAACAACACAGAGAGGGAATGGAAAACTTAGGGCAAATAGTGGAATTTTATTGCTTAATTTATCAACATGCTTTTCTGTTCTAAAGGAATTCCATTCTTGAAATTAATAATAGAAATGGAAATTCAGTGTAACAGAAGAGCACGGTAGGAAATGTGAGCAAAACTATAGAATTTAAATAATATTGAAATATTTGTAGTTGAGCCTGGGCAACTATTCATAAATTCCCCAAAAAGTCTACGTGCAAAAGATCCAAATATATATATATAAGTGAACTAGACTGTAAATAGAGTATGAGTATTAGACCATGCTGTTCTAGATAACATCAAGAACAAAAGTGTTAGTTTTGTAAAGACAACACAAAGGAAAGACGGGGCATTTTGGTAAAACTAGTTCAGCATTCTGAGAACAATTTGGTTCCAAACTAAAACAAATTACTGAAAAAGATGTATTCAGAATGAGGAAAAACTGTAAGAGGATATGCAACCACACAGTGCAAGATCAGCTCTCTGGCTAGGACTATTGAAAAACAAGCTTAATTAATGATGAAATGGGAGATAAAAGGTAACAATTTTCACAAAGTGTGAAACCTGGGGAATTACAACCACATAAATATTAGAGGGAATAACAACATAAAGAAATAATTTGCAACCATAAACTATGGGCCAGAAAATATCTAGTGTTTTCTAATAAAAGACTTTTATAACAGTGATTTATTCTTCTATGAGGATTGAGTATGTATATCTAGAAGCTAAAGCAAGGCAAGATTAGTAGCAACAGCAGATATAGTTGTTGCTGACACAAAAACAGGAAAGGAAGGGCAAGGTTGTTGAACTAAGACAGTTCTTAAAATTCCTATTTCTTATAAGGTAGAAATGAATCCCTCTCTAAAATTAGATGTAGATCTTCCTTGATTAGTCCAAGTAATAAGGACAGGATAAGCTCATTATGTTTACGCAGCTTCCTTATTACAATGGAAGCAATTTTGTGCTTACCTGTTAGGTTGTGATGGAAAAATTATCAGGAAACACTATACATTATACATTGCATACATATAGAGAGAGTGTTGATATCAAAGCTTTACGTACTCTTTTCAAAAATATGGATTATTTTGCCAACCTCTGTGTTAACTCAATAACATTTTAATGAGTTATGATACTCAGAAGGGAAATTAGAACAATGATATAATGTATGTATTTTTTAAACAAATGCACTAGAAATATCTGGATTAATTTGACCAGATGTAGATGTCCACAGTATTGCATTAAGGAGCTGTCATTTTCTGAGGTTATTCATTTCACTTCAAAGCAGACATACAAAGTCAAATGGCTAATGCTATAGAAATATTTATGTAACTCTGCTGACTATTTAGACAGCTTAGGACAGACAATTCTATCAGATGGTAGACAGGTTGAATTTTTTACCCATTACCTGTTGCTGGATTATTATTGCTGTAGGGTTTTGGGGTTTTTTTCATCTACATAGTTCAGGGAAGCACAGTTTTAGAGGCACGTAAAAAGAATGGAGAGCAGCAACTTATGTCATTACAGCACATAAGTACTCAAAAGCTTTGTCATCTTGTTTGTGCTCATTGCAGTTTTAGGTATATAAAGCTAGAAGCTGAGAACTTGAAAAAAACTGGTTTATGCAAAAGGAGCTGCAGGGGTCTCAAAGTTACAACCACCAGTTTTAGGGTGTAGGGAAATTATGTGTCTTGTTCCAGGGAAATTTGTTGAAGATATCTAGGAAGAGCACTGTATTATATTTAAGGAGAAACAACAGCTGCAGTTTGTACTGGCATTAGCCATCTTATTTTTTCTTTATCCTCCAAGTACTCCTTCTAAAAGCAATACTCTCTTGATGCTTCAAGATAATTTCTGAAGTCCTTGTTTTTAAACAGTTCTTTCTAGGACTTTTTAACCTCTTATCAGACTACTGTCAATAACTCTGTCCCATGACACCTGGTTTTTTTATACCCTTTGTTCTAGCATGCTAGTGACTATTTTTATTTGATCTATAGCATGTTAGAGCTAGAATATTGAACTGAGGCAAAATATCTTTCAGTCCATGTCTGAAACAAGGCTAAATGAAAATCATCATAATGCACAAACTGTTTAATACCAAGCAAAAATAATAAGTGGATGCTGAAGAACAGAAGTTATACAAATTGCAGATTACTTTTGTCAAATTCCTGAGCCCTTCAGTGCCAGTTTGTTTTTCAGACACACACATACATAATTCACAGATGGAAATAGCCTTTTTACAGATCCTAATATTTTACACACTTTTGATTTTGATATACATACCTGCCTTTGTTATGCTGAATAACCCAAGTACCTGTACTAATGATTATGGGGTGGCTGTGATATCTCTGCTGCTTGCAAACATTGGTTCATAAATGGTTCATGTTAAGGAGACAAATATAAATATAATCCATTACAGTATGTTGATGAATAAAATAGTAGACATCTTACAGCAAAAGAATCCTTTTAGGATCCTGTTAGTCCTCTGTGTCACCTGCAGAGGTCAATTCTGTAGTATTTCTCTGCAATGGAATAAAGAGATGAAAATGATCATAAGTATGACAGCAGATATTTAGCTTCTATACTCTGCTTATTCTTTCACTTTGCAGCTCTCAGAGATCTCATAGACAAAGTTGAGACACGCAGGATTCATTTCCTGTATTTCAGAGAAACAGAAGGAATGTCCCATCTTAAGTAACAGCATTCAAGATATTTCTAGACCTCATATCATTAAAGTCACTTTCATGTCATCTAAATGATTAGAAATATACAGAAATAAGTGTAGATTTCCTAACTGTAATGGTTTTCAATTGTTTTTCATCTCCATTAATTTCTGAAAGTCTGGAAAATGTTGCCTGTTACTACAAAAAGTGATAACATTTCTGAGGTGTATTTCACTTCCTCAAAAATGCCTATACATTTTCAATAAAATAATAAATGTTTCAAACTAAGTACTATATCCCTTTGATTTTTTTTAAAAAAACCAATATAGATACCAGTAAGGCCTGTGAGATTCTGTTTACACCTTCAGTTTTTCTAATGTGACGGGAAAAATACAGCAAAATATGTTTAACAAATAAAAATCATTTTACAGCAGCAAGCCTGTTACCAGGATTGTTACCAAACAAGTGATATTTTCTTTTAAAAAGGAGTCTATGTAGCAGTGAGGGAAGATATGGGAAAATTCTTTTAACTTGAGTACAATAGTGTTTTGATCTTGTGTCTTATGCCAGCTATTGTTTCCTGATTTATCTTTATCAGAGACTAATATGTACTAGCAGATGTCTTAGTTTTGAGAACAAGGACTGTGGGTTAGAGCAAAGAATGATAAGAGAAGTACATTATGACATATTTGAGATAGTCTTCAGTAGAAAAGATTCACCAGAAGATCCAGAGCGATGCCCAAACAAGTCCACGAAATAATTAGCAGGTATTCAGGAAATGTAATGAATATGTCATAGAAATGTGATGAATATGTACTAGTTTCAGGAATATATCCTGCTCTGTTTGGTTACTGAGTGTGCAAGCTTTGTGGAGTTATCCCCTTGCACCCAGCACACTGTCAATAACGACAGCTTTCTAACCTAGCAAACTGGTTGGACAGTTTATTTCCCAGTTTTCAGTGACAGGATGGCCAGTAGTGTGGCAATTTACAAAATAGTTATATAGAGTAATATATTTGACATGTTAAACAATTTAAAGCAAGTTCTCCCCCAATATGCCTGCTGTAAGTTTACTTATTCTATGTCTTTTCAAGGTATCGATATGTTGCTATGAGCTGTAAAAATGTGTACTGCTGCATTCAAAAAATGTGTTTAGATAGTGTATTGTGTGTTCACTTCCATAGTATTTGCTTCAAAAAGACGATAAACCATCCATAACCAGTGGGGAGAGCAGGCAAAACAAAATGAGCAATGCCTCCATTTTTCATCTTATGTATTTTAATCTGATAATTGTGGTACATTTTTTAACATGCTTGTTTAAATATTCTATAGCATCACAAAAAGTAAGAAGCTATTTTGTATAAGTTCTGTGTTTGTTTTTTTTTAAAGTTTTACTTTGTTAGTTTCACAACCCCTTTGTTATTACCTTTATAAAACTAAAACTATGTATCTGTGAGTTATTCATAGTGTTACATTGGTTTGATTTCTCTTTACATGTACTAATTTAGGTGAAGCTGCATTTTCCCTGCCCATTGACATAGCCTTCCGCTCTGTAATGAAACTTAGTTTCAGAAATATCAAACCTTACAAATAAATAAGAAATCACAGATACTGAACTTGACTACATATGGTCCTGTAGATCCTGACTCTCACTATGGCCTCCAATTTCTTAATTAAACCAGAGTTAGAGAAACATGTTACCATCTCTTCTGCTCTTACTCAGTGTCACTGGAGTGGCATGTATAAAAAGAACAGCTACTGATCATTTTGTGTGTGTGTCAGTGACCAGGTCTAGTACTGAACTTGGTCTGTGGAGTGCTAGTTTACAGTTCTTTTACTTTTCTTTTTTCCTTAAATTACAGGAAGATATAAATGAAAGTTCAAATTACAGCATAAAGATGCATATTACAGATAAGAAAAATATTTATATGGTTTCCTCTGGTTCAGGCCCATTTGCAAATAATAAACTAAAACATTCAAAATACAACAAGGTTGCCTGTGTTGAGGGAGCTACTTCAAAGCAGTACACAGGGACAGATAATTTTTTCCTTATTCTGGCAACTCTTTTACAGTTGTGGGGGTTTTTTGGGGGGGGGTGTTTGTTTGTTTGTTTTCGTTAAACATGATACAAATAGTAAATAAATGAGGGTATCCCTTCATTTCCTGAAGCATGACACTTCTGATAAAGAAAAATAAGATCATAACAGTATAAGTGACTAAATTTAGGGGTTAGCTTGAGATATGTTTCAGGCTTTATTTTTTTCAGCTTTGTAGCAAACACTGCTGTGAAACCTTCAGCAAATACTAAGAACTCCTTTCAGTCAGGTCTAGTCCAGAAAGCTGCTAAACAGAAATAATCTTGGTAAGAAGAAAATACCAGCTGCTTTGATGTGGGCTCACGTTTAGAACATATACTGGAGTGCCAGCAGAGATTTCTTTCTACAGTTTTCCCTACAACTCTGACAAAGACATTTATTTTTACAGTAATGGTTTCTCTAGATAAAAATAAGCCATACTATTCTAGCTGTGGTCTTTCATGATCTCTCCTCTTTCATTAAGTACTTTGAAAACTAAAAATACATTATATAGCATTAGTAGCAATTGCTGTCCTTATTTGGGTATCTAAAAAAAGTATAGACAACATTTTTTGCTTGTTGTTTTAACAAAAAATCCAGTAAAACCTTCATCATGTTTATAGTAATATATAATGAATTTCAGTGACTGTTTTTATAGTTGTCTTAATTTAATTTTTTCATGTAACTGATATTCAAAAATGCTTTGGTGAACACCACAAATGTTCTTTAGTCAGCCCGCAATCAGGAATCATGTGTATTCTCATTACAATGCAAATAGTTTGCTCATTGTAGTGTTTTCATTATTGCATCAATTGAAAACATATATATTGAATTTGTGCAAAATTCAACTAAGTAGCTATAGTTTAGCCACTGTGTGTATAGAATTTTAACACAACCATGTATTTAAGAGAACATTTATTTATGCAGAAGTTTTAAGACGTATGCTAAGAGCAGAAATAATGTTCATGTATCACTGCAAGATGCCTTATTTCTTTTTAGAGTATATTCTGGAACATTTACACAGGTAAATGTAGGGTATTATGCAAGTAATGTACTGTACACATAAGATCTTAATCATATTTTTTTTAATTGAAATATTAAAACCACTTATTTTTTTTCTCAGCTACTGACTGCTTTGAATAAATATGGTATAACTTCCACTATGCTCTGTAATATATTAATTATTGAATTAGCTTTTAGTTTCTGATTTTGTTCTGCACTCCCCAAGAAAGACTTTTCAGTCTTTTAAAATGGGTTACATTTCCCCAGTATATTTAAACAGATGCTCCTACCAAATCTGTTCTCTCTGGTTCATTAAAGTATGCTAAGACTTAATATACTGTCTGGAAATTCTTTTGTTGTAGCTAAGGACCAAAAATAATTGGAGAAAGTTCTTTTAGGATTGCTTCCTTACACTTGTTGGCCTGATCTTAGAGTCAGTGAGCAGTGACTGCTCCAGGAGCAAAGGTAAGCCAGGAGTCCTTGGCTGCAAGGGCAGGGACCTTGCTCTCTGACAGTATATGACTACGGCAAGCGGGGCAGGCCCAATGGCTGTATCCAGGATCAGCAGAGTATGCCAGAGCACCAGCCAAGGCTACAGGGAATGGGACAGATCCAAGGTCAAGCCAGGAAGCTAGTCTGAAGACCAAAGTCAGCATCCAAATAAGCAGCTACATAGCTAGGCATGCACATGGCTGCATCACAGGTCAGTCAGACACCCAGGGCAAAGAGCCTCAGCTTGAATGCTCCAAACAGAGGAGGTAGTCATTGCTGATGCTTCCCTCAGCTCTTTCTTGAACGGCTTCAAGTGCAGCTTAAGCTTCTCAGGTCTGCCACTTGCATTGTCTAAGTTGTTCCAGGGCCCTGCCAAACCTCCAAGAGAAGCTGTGACCCTTATATTTACATCATGAAGTAGAGTTCATTCACAGTTAATGTAATCTATGTTTCAGGATTTGAGGGTACTTACTGTGAAGTTAACAGTGATGAGTGCATCTCCCATCCATGCCAAAATGAAGGTCTCTGCGTGGATGGGATCAACCACTACAGGTAAGGAAAATTATTTGAATGACAGATATACAGTATGATAGATGGATGTTTATCATCTAGCTATTGCTTTGGTACTTTGTCTAATGTTTGCTGACCTTCTATGTGTTCAATAGTTACATTGCAGTCTAAATATTCTTGTGAGCAAAAAGTCGTGCATGTACACCATACATGTGAACCAAAGAATCTATTGTAGGGCTAATTAAAATCTTAAAAATCTAGTAAAAATCCAGCAAATGGTTGTTGTTAGTCCTGTTACAATAATGAAAATAATCTGAGTTGAAATTAATAGAAAATCTTCATGAAAAATTTAGTTGTAGTTATGTGAGAAATCTTACAATTATGTAGCTGTTGTATCATTTGTTATGAATACTCTCACCATGTCTATCTGGACCTTGTGGTCAGTGATTTTGGTCTTCCTCAAGAAGAACTGGCAGTGTTACTGCAAGTCAGTGGCATCTGGAATTCTTTTTTCAGGTGAAGTGTGATTTTTACAGTGGGAGTTTTCTCATCTTCAGTCTCAGGTCTGCTTGGAGCCTTTTTTGTATATTTTCTTATCACAATTTACTTCCCTTGCACTGTTTACCAGTTTCCCCAGCTCACACAGAATCATAGAATGGTTTGGGTTGGAAGGGACAAACACCCTGCCACTGGAAGGGACACCTTTCACTAAACCAGGTTGCTCGGAGCTCCACCCAGCCTGGCTTGAACACTGCCAGGGATGGGACATCCACAACTTTTCTGGGCAACATGTTCCAGTGCTTCATCACCCTCACAGCAAAGAACTTCCTCCTAATATCTAATCTAGACATACTCTCTTTTAATTTGAATCCATTCCCCCTTGACCTATCACTACACGCTCTTGTAAAAAGTCCCTTTCCTTCTTTCTTGTAGGCTCCCTTCAGGTATGGGAAGACCACAGTTAGGTCACCCCTAAGTCCTCTCTTTTCCAGGCTGAACAACCACAATGCTCAGACTTTCCTCATAGGAGAGGTGCTCCATCCCTCTAACCATTCTTGGGGGCCTCCTCTGGACTCACTCCAACAGGCTGATGTCCTTTCTATGCTGGGGACCCCAGAGCAGGATGCAGCACTCCAAGTGGAGTCTCACCAGACTGGAGTAGAAGGGCAGAATCACCTCCTTTAACCTACTGGCCCTCTGACGCAGCTCAGGATACAATTGGCTTTCTGGGCTGCAAGTACATATTGCCAGCTCATGTCCAGTCTCTCATCCTCCAGGACTTCCAAGTCCTTGTCAGAATGGCTGCTCTTGATCTGTTCATTCCCCAGCCCATATTGATACCAAGGGTTGACCCAACCCAGATACAGCACCTTGCACTTGGTCTTATTAAACCTCACAAGATTCCCATGATCCCACTTCTGGAGGATGGCATCACATCCTTGAGGTGTGGGACCCAAAAGGCTATTATTTGTAACACCATGATCATCCCAGTGTCTTGCACCCTCACTATAGGTTCTATTTGCAGCTGAAGCTACAGCACAGGAGGCATCAGTTACTTGGCTCCAGGACAGGTGTCAAAACAAGTGAAAACCAGCTCAGGCCAAGGCAAGTTCTACATAAGCCCTTGCACAGTGGATTTAGGACAAAGCCTGTGGCCTTCAGCTAATAATGATAAAAGTCTTGTTTACTGGTCTGCAGTCATTGTACTTGTGAAGCTTGTTAAAGTACAGTTCTTTGTAATGATCAGAAAAAAGCAAACATGATTTTGGTAACACATAATTCATACCCCTCACTATCTGCTGTGTTTTTCTGGACTCTTTAGAATGAACTAAAAAGTAAAGTACTGACATCCTTTTTGTTAGGTGCTCCTGCCAACATGGCTTTACTGGGACCCTGTGTGAAGTGGAGATTAATGAATGCTTATCAAGACCCTGCAAAAACAATGGAACTTGCCTGGATTTTGTTAACAGGTTGGTGACTACGAAACGAAATGTGATTCCCTGATTTTATTATGTTAATTCTGCTTACTGCCTTGAGATTTGGATTGGACCTTAAGCATATGACAAAGATTTGGTGTTAAAGTGAAGCAGGTGAATGCTACTGACTCAGTTTTCTGTCCATATGTGACCTGGAAGGAAATTAGAAGGGAAAAATTCTCTTACATTTTTAATCATTACTTTTTGTTATTATTTTATTTATTTGGAAAAAGACTGAAACAGAAGAAAATTGATCTTGAGTTAGATTGCTACATCTCTTTTTTCAGCTTCCAACAGTGACTTTTTCTAATGTAAAGGTTTACTAAAAGTTAAATGAAAGCAAGAGAAAAACTTGTACTTGTGTTTTTTCAACAACACCCTAGAAGTGTAGAAGACCCTTAAGTCATTCTTTATACCTTCAATTAAAATTACTGTGCCCAATTTTCCTACCGATTTAACAAAGAGTAAATCACTCTGCTTGCTTCAGAAAGATGGGAATTAGAAAAGTCTGTTCATTATTTTAATATGGATGAGGATCAGGGACACCAACTTGACATTAGGAGATACATAAAGCTTCAAAATATTGGAAGAGATCACATTGTTACTTCTGTTGACTTACCTGATTTTCCCTTTTCTGAAGATTCATCTGTAACTGTGCACCCGGATACTATGGGTCTTTGTGTGAGATGGATGTAAATGAGTGTGAAACTTTGCCTTGTTTGCATGGAGGAAGCTGCATCAACAGGCTTGGAGGCTATCTGTGTTCTTGTCTACCTGGCTTCACAGGTATGATCCACTCTCTACCACAATCAAGAAGCTTATTTCATGAGTTTTACGTGGTTTTAATTTTGTAGCAAAGGCCTCAACTAAATCAAGGAAGAGTAAACAAGATCATTTCCTTATTGGAGGATAAATCAATATTAACTCAAATAGGACTTTGATACAATTCTTGTGAAATATCTCAAGCTTATTAATATCAAGACTTAATTTATAATTTCTCTAGTCACCCATACATTCATCTGAAACCCATTAAAAGAGTTATTGTGTAATACAAAGACAATCAATGTGGTGGTTGTTTGTTTTTTTTTAAATTCAGACAAGAAAAGAACTATTACCATAGATACAGTGTAAATTTTGCAAACACAATAAAATGCTACCTTGTCATTTGAATTTGCACAGAACCATGGCAACACCTTGACTTTGTTGACCTGTTGGACTGAAACTGTTATCTTTAGTATTAATCTTTGCATTTTTAAAGAATGATAAAATAATTTATTGGTAGAGATGTAGCAAAATTTCCCTAAAATGATGTTGACTTTTATTTAAATGCTCTGTGTACTTGCAGAACTAGTTCATAGCTAGTGTTTGGAATGATCCAGCTCAAGCAACCTGAAAACACATGGAATCCTATGACTGCAGAAATGTTTACAATTGTTGCCTCAAGTTGTATCATTTCTGCATTCTTTCTGCATAAAATGCTGTTTCCTACCCATTCCAGCCTGCGATGAATCCCACATAATTTATAAGATAAGAAAGGATGCAATTTTTCATCCACTGAACTGAGAGGAATGTAATCCTCTACAGAACAAAGGACAAATACAGTTTTAGGAATACATATATAGTTGTATATTCTTTTTCCATTCACCACAGACTTTAGTCCACATGTCACTTGTACACTGGTCTTCAAAATTTTTATTGACATTTAGCAGAAAAATCAAAAAAACTATATAATTTTCTTGCATAAATCTTTTAAATCCTCCCCCTCCTCCCCCTGCAACATCTTCTTTAGATGGCCTGTGTTCTGAATAGTACTTCTTAGGTGTCACAGAAACTTCTGTTCACTAGGCAGTGGTGCTGCAGATATAATTTCTAACTAATAGATGTTAAAACAGTTGTCTTAACCTTTATGTACATGTTTCTGTAAGAATTCCCTGTTATATTCATAAAAGACGAGACACCTGCACTTGAAGCACATAGGAGACTTTAATTTGAAAAGGAACAAGCCATCTGCAGATGTGCTTTCCTTTTGATTGTTCATTATTGACTAAGCAGTTTGATTATAATTTTTTTCCCTAACACATTTAACCAACTGGGATAGGATGTTTGGAGAGGTTTTTGTGATTTTTTTTTTTAGTTGTTTACTATTACAAGTACTTGTTTTTGGTACAAATTCTGTTAGCATATTTAAAAGAATAGTTGTTTACTATTTAGTGTTAGTTTTTTTACTGACGGGGTAGTGTGATTTCAAGGTGTCTATCAAGCACTGAAACATTACTCAAAAATTAGTGATAGGATGCCCATCACTCGATTATAACCAGTGACTTTTTTTTCCCCCCTCCTTAAGGTGACACTGTTTGGACAACCACTATGCAATGTACCAGCTAGATGAAGTCCAGAATAATTCATGCAATAAAAAGTATAGCAGTTGAACTAAAGTTTTGAAATTATATTGCAGGGTTAGCAGGCCTAGAAGGGAGTGAAAGTATTTTCATTTCAAAGTGAGGTTTTTTCAGAGTAAGACATTGCTTTTCCGGATTATGAAGCAAAAAGCCCACATCAAGTGTACGATTTCCTGGCAAACATACAGAATTTTAAATTAGTTCTCTGATAATTTGAGGTTTTAAAAACTTTTTATGTAAATTACAGTTCAAATAGCTAATAGCTGATTTTTCATATTCAATTTAACAATTTTTTTATGCTACCTACACTACATAAAAGGGAATTGTACTGTTTCAGGGTAGCAAGCTGTGAAATTATAACTAGTGAAAGAAAATACTATATAATTACAAAATATTAATATTTACAGTACTGAATTTAAAACAGTATAGCAAGAGGAATTAATTTAACTCTTTGAAAGATAGGTGTAATTCCACTTTAATCTTCAGTAATTTCATCAATTTACAAACACTTTTTCTCTCACAGACCAGACACTTTTAAAGGTATGTGACAGTGTGAATTGTTTTCAATGATCAGTTGAATTTAAAAAAAAATTTAATGTACAGTGAAAACTTTAATAATTGCTAAAATATTATAGACTTAAGAAGTTGAATGGAAACAAATTACAATACATTATAATTTGTAGGTCAAATTATGTTCATTTCATATTTCAATTAATGTATAAAAATTATTTAAAAATTATTAATATTCATCAGAATTTTTTTTGTTGTCATTTAATTTACTGTCTTGGAGAACACAGTTTTTAGACACTGATCTCTGCTCTGTTATCTCTGAAATTTTGGCATCTAACGTATCACTTAATATTTTAAGTTATCCATAAATTTATGTTATTTTGGATTTATTTTGCATTTTTCATAATTTTATATAATTTCAAATAGATGTTTAACAAAAAATACATTAACATAATTTATTAAATATTAAAATATAGCATTTTCGCCACACTGCTAAGATAAAATCTATTGCTTTGCATCTTGTGTGGACCCTTAAAAAAGGGGATCACAGTTCAGATGACAAACACACAGGTTTATTCTTTCTGTCAGGATTTAATTGTCAGCTACAATGGTTTTCTTAAGCCTTAGACAACACTATGGTTAAAGTCCTCATCCCAGATACTTTGGAAAATAAAACTTATGTGATCTCAGCATGCAAGAAATTGTTTTTTTCCAAAAATGAGAAGTGACTTAATAAAAGAGTGCTTTATTTGAAAGAGAAGAAAAGTAACAAGATAATAGTGCCAAATAATCAACTAATCATTTTTAAAAGTACACAGTTTCTTTTCTCTGGTTTGTTTTGGGGTTTTTTTCTAAAATACCTTCTAGTTCTTACTGCATCCCCTCTTCTGCAGTAGCCTAGTGTGTCTGTTTAGTTGTCATCAATCTTACTGGCTAGAAAGGCCGTATCACAGATGCAGCTGACGCAGTGACATGAACTTTCCATCCCCATCTGAGTGCCTTTTTTAATTGGTTTTGCCTGGCCAGTGTTGCCCCATGAAACTGCTCAGTTCTGCTCAGTACTGCTAGTTCGTCATAAGATCTAATTAATTCAATTTCTATCAGCTGCTGCTGTTATTTTACATTTATTTGCTCTTTAGCAATTGTATATATACAGTATACATCCTTGTTGCCCAAAATGGTCTTTGTAAACAGACATATGTTGTTTCTTCAGATCTATGACTTCAGCATACTAAAGCTGCAAACTGTCTCCTTACATATTTTGAGCACTCTCTTACAAGTACAAAAAAAGTCATTACTTTTTCCAAGTTTTAAGCTCCATTGCAAAAATTATTGAATTATTTGAGATAGCATTAACTTTTTATGTTGAAAGATGAAGTCCTGGAAAACTATTATTTTTCTTTAAATGCTTACATAACATAAAGAAACTTAACAGAACTACAGCATTTAGTTTCTAGGTAAGCAGGTAGCTGCAAAATTCTCTGCACTCTCATTCTCCAGTCTGATCATTCTTGTTCCATACCTCCCATTTTTACATGAGGAAAGTCTGGCCTGGTTTATAGAACTAACTGAAAAAAGTCGCTGACTGAAAGGCCTAAGTAGAATAGCTCTTTGCTCAAGATCACATTTGTTACTGCTTATTGTTGTACATTGGTGGTACCTGGGTGTTAGATATAAAAACATAAAATGGAAGATGCTTCCTGAGTCACTGAATCTAAAACCTGTTTTGTCTAAACCGTCGGCCATTCACTGGCTGGAATAATCAGTGTTAGTGGTTATAACATGAACTGCTAAATTTGTACTACAAATGTAAAGAAATAAACAACCTTAAACATTTTGCTTTGTAAGGAACCGAATATGAGACTTAATGTGCCTAGAGGGTAGATATTTTGAGTAAGAAAACACCATGTTTCCATAGTCTTCTTTTACACTAAGATGGCCTTTGAAACATGTCTTAATCAGGGACTGCTTTTCTTTATATGATTCCAGAATCCTTTTATTTCATAAACGTTACTATAAATACAGGAAACTTGTTCATAATCTGAAGACATCAAAGGCTATGTCAGATTTAATTTTGGTTTGATAGCCAAACAGTTGTTAGAGAATCTGAAAATAAACTACAAACAAGTGGAACTCTCATGACTGTTTGCGGAATTATAAATTAAGTGGAATATAATCAACAAATTAAATCTAAAAGCAAAATAAGGAAATATAATCAATATCTTCATTGACACAAAATCAGTCTGATGTCGCATTCTGAATGTGCACTGGTACACAATTATGCAAAGAATAAAATATGAAAAATACACATGCATCCATATTCCACTGAGTTTGATATTAAAACATATTAATGAAAACACCAATATTATTTTAATTTCATCTGACCAATATAACATTTTAAAAGGAATAAGTAATTAAACATAATGTGTTATGATTGCTTACCCTGAAGGTCGTTTTCATGATTGAGGTGTTAATCACTTCTTCTAAATCTTGCCATCTGAACAACCTTATGTCAAAATATAACCGAGGTGATTCAGACATGCCTCAAGTGAAATAATTTTCATGTTAATGAAAAATTTATTTTATATTCAACTATAAACCATAAGTGTCTGGGTCATCAAGTCTGCTGCAAAAATGGATTTAATAATACAATTTTTTTGACTGTAGAATTATGTTTGTTAATTCCTAGTTGCTTCATTTGAAAGGATTCTAGGATTACCAAGTTGTTACTGCCTTTGTTGACAGATTTGGTTCTTCTTCAGTCTTTATTTTCTGATTTTTCTTTGTTTCAGTTTAAGTAAATTGAAGATGTCTTTCAAAGACTAAAGTGGGGTTTTTTTAAATATATTGGGTTGACCTTGTCCCTCTGCCAGCTGCTCATCCAGCTGTTCTTTCAATCCCCCTCATCAACAGAATAGGAAAAGAAATTAAAGATGAAAAAACTCATGGGTCAGTGACATGCAAAGTAGGATTGACTGCACCCTTCCGTGAGTTTGCTGATGACACCGAGCTGTGTGGGTGCAGTTGACCTCCTGGAGGGAAGGGATGCCATCGAGAGGGATCTTGACAGGATTGAGAGGAGGGCCCATGAAGTTCAACAAGGCCAAGTGCAAGGTATTGCATGTGGGTGGGGCAATCCCAGGCTGGAGGTGTTGGTTGATGAGAAGGTCAACATGATCTGGTGATGTGCACTTGCAACCCAGAAAGCCAACCTTATCCTGGCATACATTAAAAGGAGTCGGGTCAGCAGGTCAAGGGAGATGATTCTTCCCCTCTACTATGCTCTTGTGAGACCCCACATGAAGTACTGTGTCCAACTCTGGCTTCCTAGCACAAGAAGGATATGGACCTTTTGGAGTGAGTCCAGAGGAGGGTCACAAAAACAATCAGAGAGTTAGAGTACATCCCCGGTGAAGACAGACTAGAGAGTTGGGGCTGTTCACCACGCAGAAGAGAAGGCTCTGAGCAGACCTTATAGCAGGCTTAGAGTACCTTCAGGTAGGGTAAGGGAGAAAGGCTTGAAACTAAAAGGGGATAGATTTAGATTAGGTATTAGGAAGAAATCCTTCACTGTGTAGGTGATGAGACACTTGAAACAGTTTACGCAGAGAAGCTGTGGATGCCGCATCCCTGGAAGTGTTCAAGGCCAGGTTGGTCTAGTGTAATGTGTCCCTGCCCATGGCAGGGGAATTGGAACTAGCTGATCTTTAATGTCCCTTCCAACACAAACTGACTGTGAGATCAGTTACCAATTATCATCCCAGGCAAAACAGATTCGACTTGGGGAAAAATAATATATCTTATTGTTGATTAAAATAGAATCTGGATGGGAAGAAAAAACCCACAAAATTAAACAACAGTTTCCCCTCTTTCTTCCCTTCCCTAGGCACCCTTTCACATTTCCAAATCCCCTACCCACCTGCAAGAATAGCACAGGGAGATGGGGAATAAGAGGTTGTGGTCAATTCATAACATCTGCTCTCTGCTCTTTCCTCCTTCTCACACTTTTCCCCTGCTCCTGCACAGGTACTTTTCCCAGGCTATAGTCCTTCAATATATATCTACTTCAGTATGGGTTCTCCACCATTCACATTCTTTCAGGAAATAATCACCTGCTCCTGGACGGAGTTCTCCACGATCTGCAGTGTGGATATTTGCTTGTGTTGGGAGTCCACAGAGTGCAGAGGAATACCTGAACCACTGTGGTCTTCTCCATGGGCTGTGGGGAAGTTTCTGCTTCAGTGCCTGGAGCAATTTCTCTCCCTCCTTCTCTGACCTTGGTGCTCACAGGATTGTTTCTGTTTTCCCCTCTTCTTTGTCTGTGCAGTGTTTTGCCCTTTCTTAAGTATGTTTTAACAGAGGGACCACTGTCTTGACTGAGGGGCTCAGATGTGTCTTACAGTGGATTCTTTGGAGAGAGATGGAACTGTGTCTGTCATGAGGCAACCCCTGGTCTCTCCTCACGGAAGGTGCCTTGCATCTCCCCCACCAACACTTTAACACCTCCAGCCAATATTAAAAACAATATTTCAGTGGATAAAATAGAATGTGTATTAAATTGAGGCATGCAAAATCAAAATTCTCATTCAAACTGCCAATTACTAGGTATCATCAAAAAGATACTTAAAAATGAGTAGGTACCATGAAGTCACTGGTTTCAGTCATCTTTTCTGCAGTAATTATTCTTTAATTCTATTCTATTCAGCACAGATCTACCTTTCAGTCTTATTTTCTCTATGAGATGAGTACAAACTAATATTTGGAAGTGACGAACTATGCAATTAAGTTGCATGTTAAACCAAGTAAAAATGCTGGCTTAAATAGCTCAGCTTGTATTTTATCTTTTATATCATCTCTGAGGCCTAGTGTTCCTTATCCCGAGCTTAGGAACCTGCTGTTCATCTTGTCTGTGTGACAATGAAAACTCTTCTGCTTTTCATACAAAAGAAGTTTACTTTATCTTTTTTGACCTTCCCAGCTATTTCTACAGCTTTATACTGCCAGTCAACTGTGGCAGTGATTACATCTGCACTTCTCAAGCCCCTGTCTGCCTTCCTTGCTATTGATATTCAGAGGAAGAAGAGCAACCACATAACTAACTGAAGTGACTACTTATTTAGAGTGAGAGGGGAGGAATCTCTTGGCACTTGACTTCCTGAAATGTCAAAGCAAGATGCAGCTTACACATTAGGAGGCCAAAACAGATTGGCACACCAAAAACAAATCCAACATGAAGACTGACAGATCTGCATTTCTGTACTAAATTTGGAGGTAGTGGTGTTTGCCTTTAGTGTAAGAATTAGAGAATTCACATCAGTTTGAGGAATTTTAGATTTGGTGAACACACCATCAGGGGGTGCAAATTTACTTTATGCATTTTCCCGAGAAGTGTTATAATGTCCATGCTGTGAGTTAGCCTGATCTGTAAGGAAAGGAGGGGATATTTTTGCTGGACTTGCTGAGCTTCAACACTATTCAGCAAAGATTCCCTGGGCCAGAAAAAACCCAGAACAGTAAGGTGCAACCTCATTGAGTATTTGCCTTGAAAGGCCAAGTCTACACAGCTAGTTGTCTCTCCTGAGACACAAGATCAGGACACAAACATTCTTATTCCTCTCAAAGTGACTTACTATCTACTAAGGAGAGCCTTAAGCCATATTTCAAATAATAAAATATTAGTCTGGTGGCAGCTTTGTTTCAACTGTTGCACCTTTTTATCATGGAAGAGGATGTTCAAGAAGGTATGGCAGAGAGCGGGCAAGGATGAACAGGAAAGAGCTAACTGAGCTCAGATGTAGAAAAGAAGCACACATTTGGTGAAAGAGCAGGAACGAGTGACTTAGGAGGAGTATTAAGCCATTACCCAGGTGGACAGATTTAAAATAGGAAAGGAAAAACTCAGCTAGAACTGAGAATAGAGCAAATGTGCAAAGCCACAAGAAAGCTTTTTATGTGTACATTGGCAGCAAAAGAAAGGTCAATAGAAAAGTGGACTTGGTTCTCAGTGGGAAGGGGGACCTATTGACATAAGAAATGGAAGAGTGTGAGGCACTCAAAGTTGTCCTTTTTTGGGTTTCATTACTCAAGTCTTGTCTTAAGCCTTTCAGGCTTCTGCGCCTAGTGGCAGAGTTGAGGAAACTCCTCTTTTAACAAAATTCCTGATAAAGTATGATCAATTAACCACAACCTTCTAAGGCCAACCAGCCAACTTTTTTCCAATCCATTTGACCACCCTTCCACATTATACAGTCCTAAATTAGGCACAGGAATGTTGTGGGAGACAGTGTCAAAGCAATGCTAAAGTCACGATAAGTGACAGCCATTGCTGTCTCCTCTTCCCAAACCTAGTCATTAAAACATAAACACCAATAGATTGCTCAGGTATGATTGCCCCTTGA
Source organism: Cephalopterus ornatus (assembly GCA_013396775.1). Classification (NCBI taxonomy): domain Eukaryota; kingdom Metazoa; phylum Chordata; class Aves; order Passeriformes; family Cotingidae; genus Cephalopterus; species Cephalopterus ornatus. The sequence goes on from VZRE01014002.1 coordinate 97,442, forward strand.
TAAACTGATAGAATCACAGCTTGCATTGGAAGTCATCTACTCAAACCCCCTGCAATCAGCAGGGATATTTTCAACTCAATCAGGTTGCTTAGAGCCCCATCCAACCTGGGCTTGAATGTTTCCAGAGAAACATTCTGGAGGTTTTCCCTTACCACCTCCAGGTAACCTGTTCCAGTACCTCACCACCCTCATCGTAAAAAATTTCTTCCTTACATATAGTCCAAATCTGCCCTCTTTTAGTTTAAAACTATTGCCGCTTATCCTATTGCAATGGGCTCTGTTAAAGTGTCTGTCCCCATCTTTCTTACAAGCCCCCTTTAAGTATTGGAAACTTGTAATAAAAGTCTCCTTGGAGCCTTCTCTTCTCCAGACTGAACAACCCCAACATTTCAGCCTTTCTTCATAGGTCTTCCAGCCCTCTGATCGTTTTCGTGACCCTCCTCTAGACCCACTTCAACAGGTCCATACCTTTCCTGTGTTGAGAGCTCCAGAGCTGGATGTAGCACTCAAGGTAGGGTCTCACAAGAGCAGAGTAGAGGGGCAAAATCCCCTCCCTCAACCTGCTGTCCACCCCACTTTTGATGCAGCCCAGGACACAGTTGACATTCTGGACTGCAAGTGCAAATTGACAGCTCATGTCCGATTGAGTATCCACAAGTTCTCTATCCACAAGTTCTCTACTGGTAGAATCTCAACCTATGCTTGTTTTTCCCATCCACCTCCTTCTATTGCCTAGAAATGGCTTCCAAGAAGATTCTCTCCACAATCTTCCCAAGGACCAAACTGGGGCTTACTGACCTATTGCTCCCTGTATCACCCTTTCATTTTTTGTGGGTGATAAATGCAATGTTTGCCTTTCCTAGTCACTGAGGATCTTCCCCAATTTCCATTTTATTTTCAGATGTAATGGCAAGCAGCATTTCAAGGATATAAGTCGACTTTCTCAGCACCTTCATGGGCAGCCCATAGGTACTGAATTACAGGAAACAAATACAGAAATTGAATACCAGAATTTATGTTTAGCCCAGTGTTCTGTATGCCACAACAGAAACCAAATTAAATTATCATGTCTAATCTTTGTTACCCAAGTTCAATATTTGGATGTGACTTTTTCATAATTTGATTTCAAATATTGTATTTACAGCTTCAGAAACAGGAGGACATAGTCCAGCAGATACTTTCGTATTTGAGGAAACATTATTTTATGTAGTCTGTAAAGGTTATCATGCCATGTAATGGTGACTTCCAACTAGAAAGGCAGAGAAATGTGTGCTTTCAAAGAAATTAAGTTACTGAACAGCTGATTCTACATGTAAGAAAGAAAGGTCTCTATAGCTCATGCTGAGTCCCTGGTCCTTCAGGAGACAAAATCAATAACTACCTAATTTTTTGTACAGATTATGCTCAAAATATGCAATGCTACGGTCCATTCATAATGAGCATTTGGCAACAGCAACTCTCAATGTGTATACAAATCAAATCTGGTGATTAGGAACTTGGATGACAGCATACTCCCCTTGTTTAGTGAAATATAATTGTTTTGGGTTACAGATCTGTGCCTTTAGGGAGAAAAATCCTGGTCTTTTGGCAAAGAATATCTAAATGTGAAGTGTTTGTTCTTCATGCTCATTACTGTCTAATTTAAATATCTTTAGTATAGTAATTCTAAGGTGATTTCATCAATGTGTTGTATAGTTAATTACTATTTATCTTCACACAGAACCAGCTTCTTTTTCTGGATTTATAGACATCACTAAAAGAGGAATAGAACTAGTGCTGCTTATTTTGACTGCTGAAAAGAAACCGTGTTGTTTATGAATAGCAACAATGTAGAAAACACCCCTTTATAATGTTAAAAAGGACACTGTTCATGCAGTCATGTACATGCTAGGAACTAGACCCATTTCCCATTGTATCCACGGCTTAAAGTGGTATCATGGATTGGGAGAAAATCTCAATTTGATTCTCACACTTGCCTCCAAGTTTCCTGCACATTCATAGTGGTTACTAAATTAATAAAGAGTTTCAAATGACTTCTGCTTTTTGCATACATCACTCCCTATTGATTGGAATGTCTTGATTCTAATTCTTACATATAAGATTATGATGATTCATTCTCCCCCACATTTTCTCTCTTTCTTTGGCTAGTCTGTTTAATAATAATAATTAATACAAAATGGGAAAAAAAGAAACAAAACAACCCAGAAGAAATATTTTCAATATAAAATATCCCACAGATGAGCCATCTATGCATTCTGCCAGTTTATATGAAATGTTGCTCTATGTCAAGTAGATCTGGAAACATTTGAGAACAATAATTTATTAGTGAAAATGGAGGAAGGTGCTCCCTTACACTCATATAACCAACAGCAGTAAGCATATTGTATATCACGGTTCAAAATTTGCAAGCTGTATTGAATGGGAAAAAGAAACAGCTGCATCAGAATAATACAGGCCCAGGGTAATTGTTTTTCCTCTAAAGGGTGGCACTAAAGCAAAATACAAAGCCATAGTAATATGGCTAAAGTAGTTCTGCTCTGAACACCTTTATTTTGGACTCTAACACTCTGTTGTATTACTCTACCTGGATGTGTTGATAGTTCTTTCCTCTGTTTTCTGGTTTCTAAAATCTCTCCGCATCTGACTTTCACGGAAAGGCTGGTTGCCTCTCTCAAAATAATGGGCTTTGCCAAGGCATTCAAGAATATTGGCACCATTCTTGTAGATTCTGTCTTGTTGCCACAACATTTCAATATAATAGTAGTAGTAATAATAATAATAATGGTAACAATAATAATTCCTTTCTCCAGGAATCATGACTCACAGCAATAGAATCATAGTTAAACATTGTATCCTAATTATGAAAGTGCTTCTGAGAAGTTTTGTTGTTTAACTTAACTTTTTGATCATGATGCTCTATATACTATATAAATATCTTTCTTAGGACACCCACATACTATTTCACAGAAAAGGAATATTTAATCAAACTGAGACAATGGCTAGTAACTGAAATAGACAATATCATCAGTATCAGACCAGTAGTTTAGGGTAAAGCAGAAGTAGAATCTTTCCCTGAAGATTTTTTTGAGCTGCTTGAAATAAAGAATTCATAGGATAGGACTACACTTCCAATACTTAAAGGGAGCTTTCAGAACATTTGAGAGCTTATGGTTGAGTACTAGGGAATCAAGTGAGCACTTCCAGTGAGGCTGCTCCTTGAATACTATATTCTGTTTTAGACCTCTCACTACAAGAAGGATATTGAGATTCTAGAAAGTGTCCAGACAAGGATGGTGAAGCTGGTGGAAGGTCTGGAGCACAAGTCCTATGATGAGTGGCTGAGGGAACAAGGACTCGATGTCTCTCTACAACTACCTGAAAGTAGGTTGTGGTGAGGTGGGGGTCATTCTCTTCTCCCAGGTAATAAGTAACAGGATGAGAGGAAATGGCCACAAGTTGTACCAGGGAAGATTAAATTGTATATTCGGAAAAATTTCTCCTCTGAAAGAGTGAACAGGCATTGGAACAGGCTACCCAGGGAAGTGGTAGAAACACCATCCCTGGAAATGTTCAAAAGCTGTGTGCCTGTGGCACTTAGGGATATGGTTTAGCTGTGAACATGGTGCCAGGTTAATGGTTGGACTTGATGACCTTAGAGGTCTTTTCTGACTTTAATGATTCTATAGCTCTAAGTGTTTATATCTAGATCTTATTATAAGAAGGTACTAGTTGAGAATTGAAATAATCTAGGGCTTCTAGAGCTAAAATCAGTGGTTCGCATTAATTATACCTACAACAAATCTGAGAAAGCCCTGATGCAATTGTTAAATCTGTTCCTTACCTGTTACAGCTAGCTAGGAGAGTCTGCACTTTTCAACAAGTGAAACTTTGGAGGGATCTTTGAATATATTCAAGTATGTCATTGTGCATGCTTTAAATGATGTTTCTATTCAGTAAGAGTTACCAAGGCCCAGGGGATTGAAATCTCAATTTCCGCACGAATTGCTCTGCTACAAATGCTGTGACAAAGGAACTTTTCAGCAGCTCTGATGCGAGAGCACTACGAAAGAACATTATACATCATAATGCTAGTCTATTCTTCTGTGATTCTGAGATATTTCTTTGAGCTTTGTGTAAGTTCTAAATGTACTTAATATCTTTTATATTAAATTATTGTAGTATTTCTAAAATAAAATGTTTAAAATTAAATAAGAATATTTTAATAACTATTTCTCATGCTTTGGTTTGTTTTACTATGCATTCAAGAATTCATGACTGGGAACTAGTTAGATAGAAGCAAGTTGTTGTGGGTTTCTGTGGCTGGGTTTTGGTAGTGGGGGAGAGGGGATACAGGGGTGACTTCTGTTAGAAGCTGCTAGAAGCTTCTGCTGTCCCATGGAGCCAATGCCAGCCAGCTCCAGGACAGACTTTCTGCCTCTGGCCAAGGCCAAGCCAATTAGGAGTGACAGTAATGCCTCTGCGATAACATATTTAAGAACAGATGATTGTTGCACAGAAGAAATTCCAGCCAGGGAGGAGTGGGGTGTGAACATGGGAATATCAATGTAGACACCAAGGTCAGCGCAGGAGGCACCGGAGCTGTGACTCCTGCAGCCCAAGGTGCAGACCATGGTGGAGCAGCTGTCCCCCTGCAGCCCATGGAGGACCATCGAGGTGCAGAGACCCACCTGCAGCCCATGGAGCAGCATGAAGGAGGCTGTTCCCCCATGGGAGCCCCNCTGTTACCCCATGGGAGGCCCATGCTAGAGCAGAGTCCTGCCGGAGACCTGTGGCCCGTGGAGAGGGAAACCCACGGTGGAACAGGTTTTTCCTGGGTAGGACTCATGGCCCTGTGGGGACCCACATCAGCGCAGCTCATTCATGAAGGACTGCACCCCATGGAGGAGTGACCCATGGGGCAGCAGTTTGGGAAGTACTGCTGCCCGAGGGGTGGACTCACGTTGAAGAGGTCCATCAAGGACTGTCTGCCATGGGAGGGACCCCACAGGAGCAGGGAAAGGACTCCTCTCCTGAGCAGTGGCAGAAACAACAACTGACTACAACTCCCATTCCCCATCCCCCTGCACCACTAGGGGGGAGGAGGGAGAACATGGAAGGAAGGAGGGGTAGGGGGAAGGTGTTTTGAAGACTGTTTTATTTCTCACTCTTTGGCTCTTATCCTGTTAATAATGAATATAAGTACTATCCCCACTTTGAGTCTGTTTTACCCATGAAGGTAATCAGTAACTGACCTCTCCCAGCTCTTATCTCTACTCATATTTTTTTTCTCTCTCTCTCCTGTCCAGTTGCAGAGGGAGGGTGATAGAGAGGCTTTAGTGGGTACCTGGTATCTGGCCAGCATCAACCCACTACACAAGTAATTCATCACTTTAAAACCTGTGGATATTTCAGTCAGTCACAGCAATAAATATCTAAAGCAATGACTGCTGAGAGATGTTTTCGCTTTTCAGAATACAACATGCTATATGTTAGAACAGTTACTGTTAAGTTGTGCTTTTTACTTCTGAAAAGCATAGCCATGGCAGCACCATGGAATGTTTTGTTTTCTGGAGCTATCTCTGCCAGCAATCTCTGTCTTTTATCATCAACAGGAATCAGAGAAGTAGACGACTTCATGAAGATTATTTTGCTCACTAAAGTAGAATGAGTTGACATTTTGTGCTAAGAATCAAGTAGTTTTCTTTGCAATTCCACTGTTTTTTCTTGTAACTTGTAGTGGAAAAAAAGAAAATTATGAGGCAACTCTCTGGTTCTCACTGATTACATGACTTGGATCTGTTTTATTTCTCCGTAGCCAGCCTAAAGTACTACTATAAGTTATGAAATTCTAATTTGAACCAAATAGTGAAGGTGGTGTGCTATGCTAATTAAATGAATCAAACATTAGCACCTTCCAGGGGCTCACATAAGGGACGTCAACTGGAAAATTATCCCATCTATTAAGGGCCTCTAATTATTATCTGTTATTGGTTGTTCAAGCTGGCAGCAACAAAATAACAAAGAGAAGTCCGAGGGCAATCGAAAGAGACTGCAGGGCCTTGGGACAATTGGTTGAAAGATCAGGAGCACAGGTAGTGACTTACCTAATCCTAACCCAATCCTTCCAGAACAAGGAATAGTATTGATAGGAATAGGCAGATCTATCAGCTCTGAGGCTGATGTAATCAGAAAAATTTCAGATTTTTTGACCACGGGATGATCTACTGAAAACCTGATCTGCTGACATATGACATCTGCATCTGAGATAGGATCTGCATCACCTGCATCTGAGATAGGATGCACCTATCTCAAAAGGGAAAAAGAATTCTAGCACAGGAGCCAGTGGGGCTTGTTGACAGAGCTTTAAACTGGCTTGTAAGGGGGAAAGGGAAAATACCTCCTCCTAAATCTGAGATAACACCCCGACAGTAGCACCACCTTTATCTTATTTCAAGTTCCCACTGTGGTGGCTTAACTCAATGTCCAATTCCAGGTATGCACAGAGATATACTGGGGCGGGCTTTGGTGGTTGTTGCTGGTCACAGATACCATCTATTCCATAACTTGGGGTGATCTTTATTCGACTGGGGACATGCATACAAGCAGTTTGCCACAGTGGGAATTTTTGTCTGGATGTTACCCAGGATGTGCTAGCCTGATCTCACCTCCACCAGGCCTGGAGTTAGTGTCATCCTCTTGCTCCATTCTGTGCTTATTTCATGGCAAAGTCTTTTGTGGCCTTAACAGTGTTTGACACAGGCAACTGTGCTCTTTAAGTCCTTACCAAGTGTCTGGAAGGGAAACCTTAGGAATAGCAGCTGAAATCAGTTGGTTTGTTCAGCCTGGAGAAGAGAAGACTGAGTGGAGACCTCACCTCTGTCTTCAACATTCTTTTGAGAAGAAGCAGAGGGGCAGATACTGATCTCTTCACCCTTGTGAACAGTGACAGGACTTGAAGAAATGGCAGAAAGCTGAGTCAGGGGAGCATATCAGAAAAAGGTGTTTCACCCAGAGGTTGATTGAGCAGTGGAACAGGCTCCCCAGGGAAGTGGTCACAACACCAAGCCCTCCTGAGTTCAAGAAGCCTTTGGGCAAAACTTTCAGACACTTGGTGTGACTCTTGGGGTGTCCTGTGCAGAGCCAGCAGTTGGACTCAGTCATGCTAATGGGTCCCATCCAACTCAGTATATTCTATGATTCTATGATAAATATGCTATTAGAGGACTGATGTATCTCTCTTAGGAGGACAGACTGAGGGAGTTGGGCCTGTTCATCCTCAAGAAAAGAGGGGACCTCATCAAGGGAGGGTGTCAAGAGGATGGAGCCAGGCTGTTCTCAGTGGTTCCATGAGACAATGGGTAGAAACTGATGCACAGGAAGTTCCATCTGAATATAAAGAAGAACTTTGTTACTTTTGTGATACTCAAGTTATATCCATATTCTGAGTAATACATTTTCTCATTAGTAATTAAGATTAATGCTTGCCTGCATAGTCTCAGTGTGTGATTAGAGTGTTACTAAAAAGTATAAGAAAATTACTAGACTATAATGAAACATATGCTAGTCATAAGTAATTTTTTCATATATAATCATCAAATTCTTGCTGTATTTTCATCTGCTTCCGTGGACCCATTGCATACTTCTGATCCCATGTATTTTGTCATTAACCAGGCTACCAGGTCAAGTTATCTAGGGGAAGTTTCATTCTTGAATTAGAATAAATCAGGTTTATTTTTTATCTTTTGCCAAAATCAGTGTTAGCTATGGGCTCAGACCAGGCTGCTCAGGTCTTTGTCCAGCTGAGTCTGAAAATCCTCCAGGCACAATATTGTTGTCATTTTTTTATGTGACATTTAAACTGTAGTATTTTTTGCTTTACTAATAGTGGGATTCTCTGTGTCCCAAGAAGAGAAAGACAAGTAGAGTATTTAGCTATAGAGGAAACTTTGTCTTTTATTGCCATTTGTTTGTAAAAATGCATAAGTGCTTCAGTTTTAGATAAGGCTATTACAGACAACCTAAAACATGCCTAAATAGAGAAGAAAATAAAAACCTATGATAATAATAATAATCTTAATATTCTGGAGGCATTCATGTTATAGACAGATGAGGAATTAAATATGAATATAGTTTTTTTACACAGAGCTATACTTATATTATTTTAGAGTGATGATAAGTATTTGCAACTTGCCCAGGTTCAATATGACAATATCACATTGCCTCCTCTTCTGGCAATATTGACAACGATGGTATTTTTGTCATGATGTTTCCAACATTCAGACAAGAAGTAATAGATTTTACTTGCACTTCTTCACATTTATCTTGTTTTGCATCCCGTTTTGTGAGTTTATTCAACTGTGAACTAAATTGTAATTCTTAAGTGTTATATCTTTAGGTGTAGCTTGATTTTTTCATTTTGTAATTCAGTACATATGATTTCTGCCCTCTGGAGGGGTATGTGTGTTGACCCAGCAGTGCAGGGGCTCAACCTTTGCCATGGCCTGATCAGAGTATTTCTGGTTTAATCCCTGCAAATGGGTCAGTGACTGCTGGCAGCCCTGCTCCAACTTCAGATCTGGGGGTGACCCCTCTGGGGAGAGAGTGACACCATCCCTCTGTCACTGCCTGACACAGCCATTTTTGTGCATGGGGTGCTGGGAGGTGAGGTGTCTGGGAGGCACTGCCAGGCTGGCAGCCTGGGAGAAAGAAAAGGGTTGTGACAGGGAAAGGTGTAAAGGGAAACCCAAGCCAAACCCAAGACAAGATGATATCAATATCATATTGCTTCGAACAAAGAGAAGAAAGAAATCCTCCATCAGGTACATCACAGTCCTTCTAGCAAAGATGTCATGATTCTGGCAAACCCTTGGAATTCCCCTCCCTCCACCCCTCATTTACAATTTCTGGGAGTAAATTGTAGTGTCACGCTTTAGACCCAAAAGCACATTTGAAGTATGAGCACACCACCAGTGGAAAGGGCTAGATACTGGCAAGAACTGGAGGGAATTTTGGTATAATCATTTTAAACATTTTAATATCTATGCTTTTCAGTCCTAATAATGGGGACTATCAGACTGTTAAAATATTAATAGGAGTACTATTAAATTCTAGACTTTTAGTATGGTATGTTCCCTTTGGCCTGTCACAAGATTATGAATTTTTGAAATTCTATTCTTTTTAGTAGAAAGTGTTAAATACAGTTAAGATCTGATGCTTGATCAGAGGCTCTCTATGACTGGGCTCAACAGTAAACCAAGAATTAATTTACTTAGGTAGATTTCTGCTTCTGATGGTCTCTGTTGCTCCTCTCTGAAGTTCAGATATCTAAATAACAGCACAAGCTACAGGTGATGTTTTTGTATTTTATCCCTCTGATTCTCACATTCACTATATGCCCATTTAAGTGGGCAGATATAGTTCTCAAAAGTCATGCATGAATATCTTAGATCCCAAATTGATATTTAATGAAAACAAATGTTGTCAAAGTTTTAGGCAAAGTAAATTAATCTGTAATTGTTTTAATTACTTTGTTTCCCGTGGTCTAATCTTATTTTGTAAAGTTCTCTTTGCTTTCCCAATCAGAGTGGAAATCAAACCTTGTCTAAAGACAGAAAAAACCACTTCAAAATAGGTGGCAACCTTTCAAATTTTCTGCAGCCCAATTAACACCAATTTAACTTGGCTTAATTTAAGAAAATTGAAATAATTGCCTGAAATAAATCTATTACTGACACAAAGTACAAAAGAAATGGGAAATCTGGGTCTCTGGTATTAGTCACTATGCTATAATAAATCTTTCTAAGATGAAATCAATAAAACAAGCTCGGTGACCTTATCAACCCTAGTTTTCTATGCGGCATACTTAGAAAGCTTTTGTTCACAGCTTATTTACTCATAACAGGCTGAATGAGGCAACACTTAAATGATGTTAAAAGGACCTTATGCTGTTAAAAAGAGTAATGTCAACGTGAAAAAACAAGTACTTGTTCTTTGCAGTCAGTTGCTAATTTTGAGGCAACATGTTTTTAGAATTGTAAGAGGGTTGTTTTAGAATATCACGATTGAATTATACTGTATAAAACAATTTATTGGAGATGAAAGACAAATTCTTCTCAAAAATGTCTTCTAAGGAGACTAAAGCATTTATTTATAATTTATTTATTTGTATTAGTATTATTTGTTTGTTTGTTTGTATTCAGAAAATTTATTTATACCAAAGTATTTAAAAAAGTGATAGCTGGTAGAAGTTATTACATATCATATTTTTTCAAGATGTGTTTTCTGCACCTGCCTGTAAGAGGTTAAATATCTCAATTTTTCACCTAGTAGTCATCCCAGCTTGTTTTTTCTTTAATTATGAGATGCTATCACATTATTTTTCCATACACCAGTTTATCTTTACATTGTTTTTGATCCCAAATAGCTCAGCTGATATGTCTTTTGCTCTGTAGTATTTTCTTGTTTTTTTTCTTGTACCAAAAGTCAGCTAAGAGTGATCTTTTACCATGCTCAATCATGGTCGAGATGGGACATGTTTGAATACATATATCTGTCCAAATTAAGATTTTTGAAGCTATAAATAACTGTTAAGTATCATACTAGTGTCTTTCCATAAATTCTGTTCATGATTTATAATTGCTTACAGTTTAATATTTCTTGAAGTTATAACAGTAATGAAGACCACTGTTAGATGAAAGGTAATTTTTAGAAAAGCAGGTGAGTTTAAAAACTCACACTAATTAAACCCCTATAAATTCATATAAATATGATATTAGGACCTGAAATTAATCTACAAATTGAGAGATTTTTCACAAGCATTAACATTTTAATTATCAACTTCTATGATACATATGTTAGAAAATATTCTTGCTCCTCATTTTCTACTTATTTTAGGATTTAACAGTCTTACACTGAAATCATTTAACAAATAATTAATTTTGTGTCTGAAACTAACTGGTTTGTAGTATTTCTGCTCGTGTTTAATTTGTGAAATATTTTTATTCTTATATTTATGTTATACAAATTTTTTTACATATGTAATTGGCTTTGTTATTGGTTATACATATGATAAATCTTTTAATTGATCTTTTGATTATAATCTATCTATTATGAAATCTCATGGAATGGTCACAAGTAGTTTTCAATAATCTTCTAATATTTGATACTAAAATTTACATCAGCAAGAAAACTAGATGCTGCTCAGCAATTCTGAAAGGACATCTCTCCTTTTTCTCAGTTCTGTCTCTTTTCAATAGGATATGAAATTTTCAGTTACCATAGGAGGACCTGTTTTTTTGTGTTTCTATATCATGTATAAATTAGTATACTATATGTGGTGAGTTGACCTTGGCTGGATGCCAGGTGCCCACCCAGCTGCTCTATCCCTCCCCTTCCTAACCAGACAGAGGAGAGAGGAAGGTGGAAAACAACTCGTGGGTTGGGATAAGGCAGTTTATTTAAAGCAAAAGCAAGGCAGAAGCTTGTGCGCGCCAAAAGCGAAGCAAGAGATAACACAGTTTATTCTCTGCTTCCCATCAGCGGCAATGGTCAGCCACTCCCAAGAAGCAGGGCTTCAGCACATGTAATGGTTCCTTAGCAGGCAGCTGCTGAAGACAGTGAATGCCTGCCTTCCTTGCCTTAGCTTTAATATCTGAGCTTTGGTCAGTTTGGGTCAGCTGGCCTACTTGTGTCCCCTCCCAGGATCTTACCCTTGATTGAGGAAGGAATGTTGCAGTGCTGATGCTGTGCTCAGCAGTAGCCAAAACACCAGTGTGTTATCAACACCCATCAAGCTACCAATGCAAGGCACACCACTGTGAGGGCTACTGTGGTGAAATGAACTCCAGCTCAGCCACACCCAATACACTATGATAATTTACTTTTTCATTTTGGGTATGCTCTCAGCAGTCAATTGGTTTTTTATCATACATTTGTTTTTCTTTTCCAGGTAGTGTATGTTTGATTTTATTGTTGTACAGAATTCTGTGTTTCTTCCTTTTCATCTCTTTTAATACTTGTCACTTCTCATAAATTGATATCTTGAATTTTTAATCTCCTCAAATCTCGTTATTGTCTCCTAGAAACAAAAAGAAAAAGAGAAAAAAAAGAATCAGTCTATGAATTATCACATTCCTTAGTCTGTAGCCCTCATGATGGAATAATTTCATATTTAGTATATAGAGTTTTTATATATTTTTATAAGTTCTATTATATCTTCCTATAATAGGAAGTAAACAAATCAAAACAAATACTATATTTTCAAAAAAACAATCCAGGGATGGAGATTTCAAAACTTGCCTAGGCAACCTGTTCCAATGACTGACCATCCTTTCAGTGAGGAAATTTTTTTCTAATATCTAATCTAAACCTCTCGTGCTACAACTCAAGGCTATTTCCTCTCATCCTGTCACTTGTTATCTGGGAGAAGAGGCCAACCTCCACCTCACTACAACCTCCTTTCAGGTAGCTGTAGAGACCGATAAGGTCCCACCTGAGTCCCCTTTTCCCCAGGCTAAACAGCCCCAGCTCCCTCAACCACTCCTCATCAGACTTGTGCTCCAGATCAGCTTCCTTTCTATTCTCTGGAGTGAAGGGCCGAAAACTGAACACTAATTCAAAGTGCAGTTAAAAGTCTTGATGGAAAATGTGAAAATCTCTAGATTAGGATGTAGGTGTGGAATTGTGCAAATGAGCTCCAAGAAAGACTGAAGCATCACCGATTAGTGAAGAGCATTGGACATAAAATGGGAATTGGAAAAGGCTGTTGAGTTTTCTTTATCAAGGTATGAGACAGACTGATCCTTCCCATGAATGGATGATCTGAAGAAGCAGGAGAATAGCTGTCTTATTTTCATCTTAGTGTTAATGTTATTACTCCATAATAGTTCCTCTTGCATCTATGGCATTTCCTTGCCTCCTGCAGCACTCTGACATGTAGGGGAGCCCCCAGCTTGCCACTAATACATTTACCCCCCAAAATGCGGTATGTGCGAGGTACTTTTCCCTTTTCTTTGATGTGTGGAGGCACTATTTCTAGCAAGATAAGTACAGGCTGTAAAGCAAAACTCCAAGAGGTGTCTTCAGCCCAGAAACACATCTCACACAGTCTGAGCTATGGAAAACTTTACAGGTGACGTTTTAAGCAAAGTGCAAGTTCTGTGGTATTATAGTCTGTCTCTCACACCAATTTACAGAATGTTAGGTTTTATTCAGCAAGATTATTTTAATTAAAAGTTTTCATACTTTGGAAAAGGATTAAAAAAGACAGTTCTCAAATTAAATGACAGTTACATTGGAAGAGAATGACAGACTGTCTAGGTTACAGTCACGACCAGTTGCCAGCCTTTTGGTGTCTACAATGCATCATATTACAAATTTAGTACATTTTGCTCTTGGAAGTAATTTAAATGAAAATGTTTATTCATATCAGAATGGATTAATCTAGTGATCCTAAGGCATTAATGTTAGGGATGTATTTGGCCTGATTTTTTCAGTGGATATTAGAATATGGGTGTTGAATTTAAAGAGGAAATTTTAGCATCTTAATGTAAATTATTTTCAATAAAAATTATCAGAAATATTTTGAGTGTGTGCATTTTGGCAGGAACATTTGAGACTCTACTATTGAGGAAGTTATTTTGTTTGTTAGAACTGATACTTAGAAATTACTTTTTAAAATCTTTGGGTTTTTTAAATTTAATTAGTTTTGCTGTGTTATATGTATTCATTTTTATCTAGGCCTATTGTACCATAATTACTGTAATAATTTTAGTCTGTATTCACCACAAATCTCACAAATTCTTTTTAGGGTAGGAAAGACAAAATGGACTTTTACTCTCTACATATGTCTGAAACTTGTACTAAAGGTCCATTTTTCCTCTTAATATTGCTTTCATAGTAAGGGTAGAATATGGAGATATCATCAAAAGGCATTCCAGGTCTTTCCAGCAGATTCAGTCTTACTTGGGAGGATCTAATTACATGACCTTGCTTTTTTATAGTGCTGTAGAATACAATGTTATAAGGCTGTCCTCAACATTCAGATACAAGAAAAGTAATCATTTTCATAGTTGAAAGTAAAGTGAATTTGAAATATATTATTCTGTAGTATCACCATCCTGCCAATGTTTTTGAAGTGCTTCTTGATAAGAGCAGATTGAGAACTTTCTTGCCCTGATGCTGACTTACGGGGAGGATTGCCTCTTTGATAGTTTTATTTGCTATAGCACAACAGATAAACTTGGCTTCTCTATTCTTGAGTTTAGATATTGTTCACAAAAATATGTTCACAAAATAGCTTTTTCTGAAATTTTTAAGTTCTTGTTTTTAGTGATATCAAATAAGACACCACTGATCCTGAGAGTGTGAGACTAAACATGAAGGATGATCCAAGAAGCATGAAAGAGCAGAGCTCTTTACTGAATGTTGCTTTAATGCATGTCACAGGGGATAAACAGGTTTCAGAACTGCCTTCTAATTTGTACCAATGTAGAGCTTAGCATGGTGCATGTACCACTGCAGCTAGATCTGGTCAAACACAGAATTGCACAGCAGCCCCTCTCAGTTCATTTTTCTAGGGTACCCGCCAAGTCCAATCTCTTGTGTGCACTTTCCACTAGAGCATGACAACAGTGCTCTAGGGCTGCTGAGACTGACACCACAGACTTCAAAAAGGAATTGAGATGTTTTATTTTCTTTGGCTCAGTTAGAAAGCTGAGAGTATATTGTGAAAAAAACAATTTCCTTAAGTGTACAAAATATTTTTATATAGCTAACGTTCATATTAATGTGAATATCGCACTATTGATCTCCGCTAAATAAAAATATTCCCCATTATCTTAAAGTACCTCTTTTTGTAGCATTTTAATAGATTTATTGCAAATGCCAGAATTTGATATTTGATTGTATAATAATACACAGACTAGACAAAGGTTCCAGTATTTCTGTGCTTCTTCCTTGCTGTTCACTCCTTCCTGTAAAAAGCTGATTTTAAGCATTTAAATTTTAAATTTTGATTTTAAGCATTCCTTTTTTTTCTCATCCACACCTCCCCTGGCCCACACACCTGAAAAATCAGTAGAAGGTTCTTGCTTTATCCATAATATACTGATTTGAGCTGCCTAGAGCTTAATTTCTCCACAGTGTCTAGTAAGGAGCTGTGTCTTGGATTTCACAGCTGAAAACAGTGCTGATAACACATCAGTGTTTTAGCTATTGCTGAAGAGCACTTACACAGAGTCAAGAGCTTTTCTGCTACTCACTCCACCCCACCAGCAAGGCAGCTGGAAATGCACAAGAAGTTGGGATGAGACACAGCAGGGACAGCTGATCCAAACTGATACAAGAGCAATCAGAATCACAGACTGGGTAAGATCGGGTCATCTGGTCCAACCTCCTTGCTCAAGCAGGATTATCCTAAAGCATATTGCAGCTGGAGTGGGCAGGGCACGTCTCCAGGATGAAGGACTACCGCCTCCCTAAGATTGTGCTCTATGGTGAACTTACCAATGGCGGCTGCAAGAGAGGAGCCCTGAAGAGGAGATATAAGGACTCCCTGAAACAACATCTCAGCCTTGGCCATATTGATCACCATCACTGGTCTGCTCTGGCCTCCAATTGGGAGGCCTGGTGACACACTATCCACAACGCTGCTGCTTCTTTTGAGAATACACACAGGATCACTCTCGAGGAGAAAAGACAACGCAGAGAGAACCGTGTCCTGTCAGTGTCCCGGGGAGTCATTCTGCTGTGCCTTTTGCAACCGGACATGTCTATTTCGCGTTGGCCTTTTTAGCCATCAGCATGCTTGTAGCAAGCGTGGGTAGAGTCCTTCACAAATCTTAGTTCGTGAAGCCTAGCCATGACTGACTGCACAGGATCATGCCCAGGCGGGTCTTGAATATCTCCAGTGAGGGAGAGTCCATAACCTCTCTGGTAAATCTGTTCCAGTGCACACTCACTCTCACAGAAAAGAAGTTCTTCTTTATATTCAAGTGGAGCTTCACTTTCTGTACATCACTTTCTGCCCATTGCCTCTTGTCCTATTGCTTGGCACCACCGAGAAGGGCCTGGACCCATCCTCTTGACACCCTCGCTTTAGATACTTATATACATTGATGAGATCCCCTCTCAGCCATCTCTTTTCAAGGCTGAAAAGGTCCAGCTCCCTCAGCCTGTCCTCATAAGAGAGATGTTCCAGCCTCTTATTCATCTTCATAACCCTCTCATGGACCTGCTCCTGGAGCTCCATGTCTCTCTTGTACTGAGAAGCCCATACGGCTTTACTAGGGCTGAGTAGAGGGACAGGATCTGCCCATACCATATGGCTTCATGTTCAGGATCTAAAGCTGGGGAAGAAGGAGGAAGTGGGGGTGCATTCACACTGATGTCATTCATTTTTCCTGGTGACTGTTAAACATGATGGAGCCCTGCTTTTTCCTGGAGACAGCTGAACACCTGCCTGCCCATGGGAAGCAGTCAATAAATTCCTTGTTTTGCATTGCTTACATGTGTGGCTTTTGCTTTACGTATTAAACTGTCATCTCAGCCCACGAATTTTCTCACTTTTCCCTTTTGTTTCTCTTCTCCTATGCATGTTGTTTGCCAATTAGTATTTTGAGAGGTTCAGATGGAAGTTGTGGCATTTACAAGCATGAAAGTGCACCATGATATCTCTCATAGTGAATGTCTTCAAAAATATTTCAAAGAATTTTATGTCTTGCATCATTTATCAAAAGCCCCTGCGTTTCAATTTCATTTTGAGAAAATAAGTATTACAGTTAGATCACCACGAAGATGCATCTCATTTTAGTTCTGTATTCCTTTTAGAGGAAACTGTGCTGTTCAACTTTATAATCACTGTGTAATAAATTTAATCTTGACATTTCAGTTTCTCCATTTCTTGCCAGCTGGTCCTAAAAACCTTCTTGCCTTGCCACAATTACAGATGTCATTATTTTATATTTATAATTTATCATTATATATTTCAATATAACCCTAATTTTTGGCATTTAAACCTATAGATAATTCCAAGTGGATAGTCTTTATTGGTGAATATAGTGAACTATATGAACAATGTATGTAAATAAAAGCAATTTATCTGGAATTATTAATAAATAAACTTGGTTAGTTTGAGTTTAGAATTTAAAGCTTAGTTGCATTTTCTGGTTTTTTTAAAACAGGTGATAGATGTGAAGTAAATACAGATGAATGTATGTCTTCTCCCTGCCTCAACAATGGAAGTTGCATTGATGGCATCAGTTTCTATAAGTGTCACTGTAAGAGAGGTTTTACTGGAAAAAACTGCGAGATAAATGTTAATGAATGCTTGCCAGATCCTTGTCTTCATGGAAGGTGCCTATTTTTATTTAACTATTATTATCTCCAAGTAATGCACCTAACTAGCAATATTTAAGATTTAATGATATGGGAAGGTTGATAAATATACTTTTAATTATGTTCTTCCATAAAGTGAGAGTACAAGCACACTTAAAGATGACAGATGTTGCCTGCTTAAGCTAATGTAATATACTGTTACATTATCTCAGTTTCTCTTTCATTTTTGTTCATTAACATAAACCAGTATTCAGTATGTGTGGATTAATTAGAGTTTAATATACTTAAAAGTGAATCTTTAGCTGTTACAAGCCAACAGGTTGAAATGGGAAGATGTCTTTTAATATAACAATAAGTATCCTTACAAAATGCCTCAGCATCCATAATATACACATTGAAAATCCACTACTAAAACTAATTAAATTACCGTGGATTTCAGTAGGTTACGTCAGACCACTATTTTGAAACGTATGAAATGTTACTACTAGTGCTGAATATGGAATTACATAGTTTTGTCTGAATAACTCTGTTTTGTATTTCAGATGTATAGATCTCATTGATGGGTATCAATGTTCTTGTGAAGCAGGATGGACCAGCTCAAGATGTGAGATAAATATTAATGTATGTCTCAATTTTTTTTTTTAATTATAGGAGAAAGGGTAATATGTCACTTGAAACTCATTTTTATTTAGTTAACCTCTGAAGTCAGTTTATTGAAAATGCATGACAGAAATTCAGTTGTTTAAAATCCATTCTGAAAAGCTCATTATTTTTGTATGTGTGACACTGCATTAGAAAAGATCATTGATAAAATGTCCAAAGAAGTTTAAAGGTGCAGTGTGAAGGATAAATCTGAAAAGCCACAGCAAGCTAAGCCAACGTTACCTGAAAATCATTTGTCCATGAGTTTGGGATAGATAGGATAATTACCTAGTTTGCACTGTGAGTACCACTTGATGTAGCTTAGCTGTATATTTGAATAATGAACATCAAAGTGCAATGTTCTACACTGAAATTTGCCATGACTCGCCTTAAAATTTCAAAATCCAGGCAATTATAGAATTCTATGACACAAAACCATGGTGTACTAAAGACATTGCCCACTTTCTCCTCTGAAGTTCATTAGCAATTTTGTGTTAACATGTGGACAAGAAAGCATTCATGTATCCAAGTCTGTGCTGTGTAGATTCCCGTGGTCAGCAAACCAACTTGTAGAAGGTGACTACATCTGGCAGAACACTCAACAGTCCTTACAATATTGACCACACTTTGCAGAAAGTATTGAACTGATTTAGACTTTTTCTGGTTTTTTTTTGCCAGAGTTTAATCAATCTTGGGGTATGATCCTTTTTAATGTATTTGGTCTCATGAGAAAGTCTGGCATGACATCTACCTCCCTGTGGGCTATCTGGCTTCTAATATTGTGCTTCTGAATTGTCAAAAAACATTCCAAAATGTTAAAGAAAGTTCTTTTTAACTTTTATTTACAGCTTAAAGTACTAGATAACTAAAAATGTCTCATATTATGTAAAGGAAGTATGTTCTATAATTCTTCTATTGAAAATGCATGAAAGTCTCACACAGGGAGTAAATCTAGCTGAAATATTAGTTTCCAACTCCCTTTACAAAAAGTTAGAAAATAAGTAATTCAGCTCTACAGAGCTGAATCATCATGATATGATATTGCAAATCTGTATGATTATCAGCTGTTGCCAATGCTAATACAGAATACCCTTGGGTAATATTTTCTCTAGCAAGATCCATGATTTACACTTTTCTCCATTTTAAGAGAATGAGAGATTAAATGACCTGTAGACAACTTCATAAAATTATATTCAAAAAATAACCATATTTCATACTTAGGTGTTTGAAAATGCATAGATTAGAAATTCATAGGAATTATGAAACAATATACATATACCTTTGACAGATAAGTCTGTCAGAGTGATGGCTTCATCTTTTGATAGTCGTTCTATTTGCATGCAGTGTGATTCCCAGATTAGACTATGCTGCAAATGTCATATTTTAAAGGCTTTAACACTGTATTCATCCTGCTCAGACATATATCATTGCCTATGCAACTCTTAAAGTGATCAGCTAGGCTTTCTGACTATGTAGGGGTGTGTATATATTGATAATCATGGCAGGCTTATGCTCTGTAATTGTTTATTCTAGATTAAGTTAATCCACTTCCTTTATTTTAAAACACAGTCATAACTTAATCCATATAAATATATATATATGTGTGTATATATATATATATTCTTCACTTGAAAGTACATGTCTTTGTAATAAGGGCTATGCAAATTCATTATGTGTAGGTGCCAAGGTTTTTGTTTAGAAGGGGGGCTGCAGGACTGGCCTCTGTGAGAATGGTCTGGGGTGGCCTTGTGCTGGAAACAATCCATTTGAGTCAGCTCTAATCAACCTACTGCAGGGTACAGCTGAGCCACTCACTCAAGATGGTGGCACATTTGTAGAAACATATTTAAGAAAGAGTAGAAAACTGCCCAGCAGAGAGAGGAGACCTTAGCAGTATCAAAGGTCATTGAAGAAGGAGAGGTAAGAGGTGCTCCAGACATTGCAACAGAGATTGCAGGAGCTGTAACCCTTGGAGATAATGATGGTGGAGCAGGTGTTTGCCAGTAGTGCATGGAGAGGACCATGCCAGAGCAGATGTCTGCACTGAATCCCATGGGAGACCCCATGCGGCATGCAACATGTGGACATGCCCTAAAAGAACTGCAGCCCATTGAGTGCCTGCACAGCACCAGGGTCTAGGCAGAAACCATGACCCATGGAAAGGAGTCCATACAAGAGCAGTCTTACCCTACAGCACGGGAAGAGGACCCACAGTGAAGCAGGGGAAAACTGTGAGAAGGAAGGAGCAGCTGAGAAGAGCAGGTGCAAACAAGAACCCCCCCTTCTAACCCCATCTGCACTTCTCAGGGTGAACTGAGGAGGAAGAAAACTTTGAAACAGAGACATGAAGTTAAGCCTGGGAAGAACTGAGGTGTAGGTTTAGGTTTTGGTTCTGTTTCTCACTGTCTCAAAATCTATTTCTTGTTCCAATAACTTAAATTATTATTTAACTCAAGTCAAGTCCGTTTTGCCTGTGACAGTAAGTGGTAAGTGATCTCTCTGTCCTTATCAGTCTAGGAGCTTTGACACCTTATTTTCTTTCCTTGTCATATAGGAGGAGGGAGAAAATGGCTGAGTGGTCATTGCAGAGTCAGGCAAGGTCAGCAACTAAGGTGATTCAAAGAACCAATTTAAAAATGAAATACGTTTATGTGTGTATATGTATTTCCCTAGACAAACTTGGACTTATTTTTTCTACTTTTTTCTCCTGGATTTTTTCAGCCTTTATGAATGCTGCAATATAGTTTGCAAGAAAATACACTTCAAAACTTTCTCAGATTGTCTAATACTTTTAGGAAAAAAATAAGCACTTTGTATCTTTATAGTTATAGCCTATAACTTTTTCATATCTAATATGGAGTGTGGATATTGAAACTTTTCTATCTTCTACAGTTTTCATTGCTTTTTCATTTATAGAATTCACTCAAGAAGGAGTAACAGAAAAAATATATGCTCTATATGAATCAATTTCAATACACATGATTTCCTTTGACATTAGCATATTTTTGAAATGGTAAAATGAATGTACATAACTGAAAATTGATCTGTTCTCTCAGATAGATTGCCAATATGTGCAGTAATAGCAATTATGGTTAGCAGTAGACATTATTTCTAACTTTTTTGTTTATTTTTTTTCTTCTCTATGACTGATGAGGCATCATTGGTAATTGTGCTTCTTGCATGCTAAGTTAAGGCTGTTTCATACTGTCAAAAAGGGAGCAAAAAGCATTTTGAGTCTTTACACAGGAGGATACTCAACTTGTTGGTGCTTCTGCTTGTATCTAAAAGAAAGCTGTAATCAGACCAACCTAGAGTTGTTTTATTTATCTAGTTTTACTGATCTTTTCTTTCTGTTTTCATAAAAGATAAGATTAAGGGGGAAATAAGGAAAATCAACTAATTTTCTACACAAAGGCACCACAGCTTATGCAGAGGCAGAGAACAATATGCTGCTACTCCAAGCAAATAAGCAATTATTCATCAGAACTGTCCATATTACACAAAAGACATGAGACTTGACAGTGATATAATTATCTGTGATTTGATTGGGAAGAACAGTAGGATTTAGCTTGCGTAACTTGAGGTGTCTTTGTGAAAGCTAGCTGTCTGTGCACTTATTCTAGTCAATGAAAATGTGGTGAATACTCAGAGAGATCTGCAGAGCTGTTCGGCTGATTTTGAATTGGACATCTGCATTTCCTTAGTGAGCCTAAACTTCACTTACTGGGTCTTCATAGACTATGTTAAGTAAGCCAGAAAGGGGAATCCTCTCCCCAGAATTCTCTCTGTATAGGTGCAGCATATATATGTATAGCAAACATCAATGTATGTATTAAGAGCCTCAGATGAGCTGGATGCTCATTTGTGCCTCTGTGGGATTTCTCTACACTCTTGAGTATTTTTACCTATTGCTAACTAGTTCAAGGAGTGTTGAGCAATGTAAGTAGTTTCTTGAAAGAAGCTAAACTAATGTAAACTTCCAAAATTAATATGGCTTATGCTCAAGATGCAAATAGGTAAATCTAGCAGCAGGAGGAGAGGGAGATACCCACTTTATTCTGCAAAGCATAGCATCTGTGATTACAGACCTATGGGAAAATTTCAGTGTCTGTAACACTTCAGGGACCTCTAGGCCTTGAGATAAGTTTATTTTAAGGAGGAGTGACTGAATTGGAGACTTTTAAATAGAAAGTAATAAAAAGATAAATTAGAGAATTAGAGAAACGAATGAGACCTACAAGAACGTTGCAGAGGAATTTCACTTCCAAAGTGCTAAGCTCTCTGAGAACATTCCACTGATAGTCATATTTCTGATCCCTTAGAGCATATTAAGGGCTATTAAACAAATAATGTTAAAAGCCTGGGAAAAAGGTGTGCTACAACTGAAGAACACAAAGTGGTCCAAAGCCCCTGATTGGCTTAAGAAGGAAACTTAAGTCTCTCACAAGGAAAAATTGTCATTTTAACAAATGGAAAGCTTGTCCCTGTGTAAATAACAGAGAAGTCCTTTAAACATGTTAATTCAAATATTAGCAGGAAGTTCAAAAAGCTAAAACAAAAACTGGTAAATGCCTTGTAAAGACCACTCTAATTTGAAAAAAACTCTTCACACCTATCAAAACCTGGAAGTCAGGTAGGGAATTGTTGGCATTGCTTGATGGCTAAAGTGTAAAATGGGCACTCAGATGGGCTAAGGCCATAGCAAGACAAGCTCAGTGAGTCCTTTGCATTTGAAGAATGCCAGAAGGACCTCACAAAAGGGAAGAGTGAAAAGGTGTCAGATAATCTTCAGTGTAAAGAAATGTTCTAGAGGGAAAAAGCCTCATACAGCTGAATTCAATTGTCAATTATATAACTCAGGAAAGAACACTGAACAACCACTGACAGTTCTGTGAAGTCCTTGTCTCAAGCTCAACATACAGTTACAGTGCAGAATAGGAAAAAAAAAAAACAACTCTGGGCATGATCATGAAGAGGACAGGGCATAAGACAGAGGGAATGATTCCCCTTCTATGTAAAACCCAGGTGAGCTCACATATTGGGTACTGTACACAGTTCTGGACCTTGCATCTCAGGGAGCACATAGTAGAGTTAGAGAAGCTATAGAGAGTAACAAATACTATATGAATTGAATAGCCTTGTAAGGAGAGATTTAAATGGATGAAACTATTCCTTTTGAAGAGGAGAGAGGTGAAGGGAGTGTAATTAAGGTTTAGAAAACTATTGCAGTTTCTTTCCCAAATTCTGTAATAAAATAATTGGAGTGACATGATAAAAATAAGCAGAGAAACATTTGGAAGAAACCAAAGTATTTTCTTTCACAGGAAGCAGAGAACGCCTAGAACTTCCTCTCCCAAAAGTCTGGGCAGGCAGCTGATCTCTAAGCAGGTTCAGAAAAATTAGCCAAGTCACAGACAACAGGTCCATAAATGAATGATAAATAAACCTGTCAGGGAAGTACAGTTTATCATGTCTGATTAAACAGTTCTGCTTGCTGGGAGGATACATGGTACAGAGATGGCAGAAAGTGGCAAAGTTCACACGATTTTGTTTAAGTGGCTTACTCTCCACCACCACTATAGACAGAATACTGGGCCAGATGGAACACTGGTCTAATGCAGTATAGTCCTGCCCTGTATCATTTTCTAAAAGTTAGGTTTATTTTTATTATTTTTCTCCTCTCCTTGTGTTAATAATATAAAATTTCAAGCAAAATATTTTTATAATTTTGAACTTCTTTTGAATTTTGAATTAAAATTTGTTGGATAAAACCAACATTCTGAAATATGGACACAACTTTTCCCAGTTCATTCCTCAAGATGTTGTATATGTATTTAATCTACCAAAACAAAAAGCTTTGGGAAGTTAATAATTAAACAAAGTGGATACGTGATTATATTTTAAAAAAAAATATAGAAAAAATAGTCTAATAATTTTACTCATTAGAAAAACACAATTTATTTATAGTTTGGTTAAACATAAAATGGAAATCATCTGGAGCATTCATCCCAAGCTCTTAATATAAATCTCACACTTTTATATGGTATCAATACTATTGAGATTAACCCAAAGTAAGAATGCACTTCAAACTCCCATGTGAATGGAAAAGTCCATAACCTAGCAAATCACACAGTTTAAAGTGCTATTGTAAACTTAGCAAGGGAAACCTGGGTCATTTGGTGCCTTAATTGCAGCTGTAATTATATCAGATGGTTGCACTCATGATAAATTCAATAAATTAAACGGTAGTAAAATATCTTTAAAAGGAACTGAAATGTCTATACATAGTTACTGAATAATGCATGGGATTATGGACGTTTTGTATAACTATGAAATCATATCAAAACACTAAATTGCACATTTTTGTTGAAGTGATACTGTAAAATTAGACAATTGTTTCAAAATCTGGATTCAGCATGCGTTAAAAACTCTATGCATTCCATATTCTGTACATAAAAAAACTTGCTTTAACACATGCATTAGTTTCTAAAACATTTATTTACAACATTGATTTCCTTTCTTTCTGCTTTATTTTTTATTTTGTTCCAAACCCTTAGCCACATGCATCTTGTTTATCACAAAAACCTCTGCTTTTGACCTAAGAATAATGTTGCCCTCAGTCTTATCATTAAATGAATGGAAACATGACTATTTAAGACATCATTCTTTTGTGGTGCAATATATATATTTGAATTCTTGTCTTGTCTCTTCCTTTTCAACTCTATCCAATTCAAGTTTTAAATCCCTGTTTGGTTCTACCTTCTACAAGCCAGTGACTTCCCCATAGGATCCAGTTTTCTCACAAATATCAGGATGCTTCCTTTCGCTTCCTTAAGTGATGTTTAAGGCAGCTACTTTTTACTGCTTCAAGTCTTCCCCTACAATTAATTAATTAATCAATTCATAGTTTTGTACAAAGAAATCAAACAGCAAATGGCACTTGGACTTTATGTCATCAGTATTCACAGAAAGTTAGACTGTATAATGCACCACATACAAGTATTTTAAAGGATAGATCTATATATAGCGTAAGTGTATTCCTGATAGATTCCCCGTCCCCTGCCACTTCTTGCAGTGGATTTGCACAAGTTATTTATGCTGAGAATTAGTCCACTTTATAATTAACTTTTTGATGCAAAACAAAACTTCACTTGAATAAAAGTATCTCTATCATTACATTTTTTTTGCCTTAAATCTCTTCTATAGAAATAAATTTCAAAGTGTTGTTAGAAATCATTTTTGATTTCTAATCAGCGTTTCCAAGGAGGACTAGTGAAAAATAGTCCTTTCTGAAGAAAAAGGTAAAAACTCCCACTAACTTCTAAAATACACTTCTAGATTTTGTTTTAAGAAACAGCATTGAACTTACACATTATTTGGAAAAATAGTGGATTTTCACTCTGGTTATTAATTTGCTCAAATGTGCTGCCTCATAATTGTTTTGAGACATGGATTGTGACTTTGAAGATGATATAATGAGACATGTAGAAAGTTGGGCTTTCTTAGGGAGAATAACCTCAATTCCAAACACAGATGTCAATATGGACCCACACATTTGGAAAAGGAAGCAATATGCCTTGAGCAAAGTGCTATGCCTTTCTAGGTCACTTGCTAGAGTCCAGATTTCAGAACAATTCCCTGCTAGCAGAACCAGTGAACTGTGCCATACCAGGTGGACTCTAATGGACAGTCATTTTCTTCCTAGCACTAGCAAGATTTGCTACTCCATGACATTTGGAGAACAGGAAATACAGAGAAGAAATAATAAATTATTGTGTTCTAATAAATGTAGTGGATCTTGTATGGCATTGTTTGAAGGGTTCTTAAGAAAATCTACCCTTAAAAGAGCTACATACCTAGAAATCTCAATATTCTTTCACCTTTTTACCTTGATTTTTAAATTGCCTTGCTATGATAAGAAAATCAGTAAGGGCTTATATGTACTGTAAAAAATAATGTACTAAAAATAAAGCCATAAAATCACCATTCTCTTCTCCTGTCAGAAGTCTATATATTCCATTCAGTTACAGCTCCATGGAAATTAATACTTGTATTTATTTGCCTAAAGCATATGTTTTAGAGATGCATCAAGTCTTTATTTTAAAACATAAGGGGTTGGAAAACTTTTTACAGTTTTACAGCGACTGACTCTCAGTAGTAAAGTTGGAACTTATCTCTCACTGGATATACCTGGATTTGGGGAATCAAGTGGTCATTTTTGTACTGACTTTCTCTGGGAGTTAAATACTCAATATGTAATATTCTTGTGAAAATATCTGTGCACTGCCATTATCTCTCCCTCTCTCTCAGTTTTTTTTGATGATAACCTAAACCTAAGAACACTCATAGAGACATCAAGAATTATGGAACTTCTTATGGCAGAGAACTCACACTGATTATTGCTTTTAATGGCTACAAACAGATCTGTACTCCATGAATTGGTCTAATAATTTTAACCTGTATATGTTATTTATGTTTTCAGCGGTATCATGTGAAAATTATATACAATGTAATGTTTTTGAAAAAAAAAAATCTGTCATAAAAATTCTGTTAAGTGTTATTTTTCTTAGATTTTACTTCCTGTAAAGTATTTTAGCTAGTACCTAAATCATGTTATAGTCTATGTTTTTTGACATCCTTTACAATAAACAGATTCTAGAACCTGGCACAATGTTTCAGTTTCCCCTAACCATATAAAGAGAAATAATTACCTGTCTAAGTGTAAGTCATAGTTCCCCTCTCTGAAGACTTAAGGGTAGCATTAGCAATTTTTTCCATAGTATTGCAATGGGAGTTCATGTTGATAGCTTGTTCATTATAATTTTTAAATCTTTTCCAAGGTCATCACCTGTTAAAAACACATAAACTCAAAGGATTCCTTGTTAGCTCAATCCAAGAAATGTGTATGCTTCACAGAAAGAAAACCAAACTCAGAATAAAAAATGCCTCCTGAAAGGTATCCATCCTACCTTACTGTTAGGAGATGAGATATAAGGAAACTCAAAAGATATTTGTCTGAGAATAAAGTGTGTCAGCCTGGTGAAGAGTTGATGAAAATTCTATACAAATTATTACAATTGTGTCATTAGTATTTTGTTAAATCATGTAATTTCTTTACAA
Organism: Cephalopterus ornatus; assembly: GCA_013396775.1. Classification (NCBI taxonomy): domain Eukaryota; kingdom Metazoa; phylum Chordata; class Aves; order Passeriformes; family Cotingidae; genus Cephalopterus; species Cephalopterus ornatus. The sequence continues at coordinate 124,538 of VZRE01014002.1, forward strand.
GGGAGCTTATTGAAGCTGTCTGCAATATAAAAGATGAGTTGGGAAGGGAAGCACTGGTATGCTGTAAAGTGGGAGTACAGTTGTAATGATGGCTAAGAAATAAGCAGAGTACCCCAACTGAATTCAATAAGGAACAAACAGACCCCTCTAGAAGAGGAAGAACCTGACAAGATGAGGCCTTAGAAGCAGTTCTTCTGTACTCTGTCCTTCTGTTTCCTTGTATGTTGGTGGCTGTAGACCTGATTTGACTGAAGCTGCCTTCAGTTGGAACAAACTAGAAAACAGAAAGGGAAAAGAGAGAGGGCAGCGGTGGCTACAGGAAAACCTAGGCAGTACATCTCTGTTTGAACAGGTTACTTGCTCTGATAGTCCAGGAATGAAAGTTTTATGCTCTGTGAATACCCAGGTGTGGTGAGTTCACTTTATCTAGCTGCCAGATGTGCACCCAATCAGCAATTATGATACTCCTATATATCAACAAATTTGTGTTTTGGTAAAACTGAAATGACCCATCTTTGTGAATATTATTTTTGTAATTTTCATTTTCCTTGGTTATTCAAAGGCAATTTTCCTTGGAATTACTGATCAGATCACTTGTAGGTGAGAAGAGGTTAAAAGATATCTCATTAGGTTGGGAACTGAGCACCAGAAGTAACCAATAAAATATTTTGCTCCTATTGTACTGGAGAAGAGAGACAATATTTCTAGGACTGTGAGTCCCTGCAATTGTTGCTCTTATTTCGCAGCTGTCTGGTTAGAGGTCATACTTAAGATTCAATCTCCCGTTACATAAAGACAAAATAGAAATAGCATTGATGTTTAGGTGAGCTTACCTTCAGAGAATCAGGGTAGTTGGGAATTTTCTGTAAAGCCAGCTACTCACAAATGTCAAGCTGTAAAATCAGCCTCTGGCAGGATCTAAGATAAGCAGGACTCGGTAACAACTGTGTAGCGACTTCAGTTTGTTGTTTCATGTTCTTGTTCCTTAGACTACAAACTACAGCATTTGGTGGTAGCGTGGTAGCTCATCAACTTTGGTATAAATTTATTTGTGGCATTTTTAACATAGTTCTCTCTGTTCACTGGAACAATTTTCTTGCCTGAGTTAAGAGCCGTGCAAACCAGCACTTCTCTGGTAACAGTGTACTTTAGTTTTTTGCAAGTCTAATGTTTAACTTTTAACCGCAGCACATCAAAATATACTGGAAAGTGATAGGTGTGATATCTTTCCTAAAAAATGTCTGGGATTTATGTTACTGAAAAAAATAATTATAGTAAATAGTTTAGTGAAATTTTACAAGAACAATAGATTCCATGAAATAGAATAAAAGGATTTTGCATTAAGTTTGCAACTTGGTGTGACCGTAACTTAGCTATTTTGATGATTTTGGTATTTTTTTAACTTTAACTTTTGAATCATAATTGGATAAAAATTTGATCTGTTAATTGCTAGATATTTAGTTTATTCTGCTAATGAGCAGATCTGTAAAACAAAAGTCATAGAGATGGATCCAAGTGAATACAAATTAAGAAGACTTGACAAGTTACCGGAATAGAAAAAAGTCAGAGAGTTGGAACTTTGAATTGAGAGTTTCTTATAAGAAAAAAAAAGGACACATGTCTGCCAACAGCAAATGTAATTAATATAGTAAAAGACTGCTTCTATAACAGGATTTTTGGCAGTCTGTAGGACTATCTCCATCTTCCTGTGGGATATATAATTCAATTAGTTTACGTAATCCTCACTAATAAATCATCCTATATACACTCAGCTGGAGAGCTTATAGCAAAATAAGTTGTTTTCTCACAATTCCCCGTTGATATCTGAATTTACATTCTGTCAAAGCAACTGTAGTACCTGCAGGAAATCTGAGTGCCCTTGGATATCCTTAAAGAATTAAACCTTCTAAAGTTACAGTAGTGTGAGAATAAATTTAAAATAGCGTATTTAGCTAGACTATTTGGATTGTATTTGCAAAATACAACTCCTTTGGGATAGAGGTAAAAACTAGGTTTCTGTGCTCAAGGGCAAACCCACATTTTTTGCACTGGCAATTGCAGTAACTAAACCCTCCTGTAAGTCTGGAGAAATATTAACTTGCTGCTACTTTGCATGGTTTGAATGTGATGATTTTTACACTAGTTTTATCAGAGGAAAATTTTATTATGTGATCAGGTAAACATTTCTAAATGTTTCTATTTGCAATATTATGTATTACTTGATAATGAGAAAACACTTACGAGGAAATACTGATAAAAAGATTGTGTGCATTGGTTTGTATAAGTAATTCTTTATTCTGTCCAAAATTGCCTCACTAATGTGGGGATTTTTTCACTGTGATAAACCCTACTGTAAAAAATTAAACAGAACTGTTGTATAAATTTTGTATCAAAAACATGCTTTAAAATTTTAAAAAAGGAATCACATACTTAGAGCTGAAAGATTCCTTATATAAAAGTATATTTGTGTTTCTGCAAGATTAATGAGTAGGAAGAAGTATAGTTTCAAGAATGAGTGTGAGTTGTAATCAAAGTATCTCTCTATAAAAAAAAAAAAGCCTTGAATTAGAGATTTTTGTTTATCAGACAACAAAAAAGTCCAACACTTTTTTTAGTTTCCGGATTCAATCTCTTGCACTTGCTATTGAGATGAGTAAGTACTATGTTTTAAAGCTGTATAGTCAATCTATTATTATTTTTCTCTTCAGGAATGTGAATCAAGTCCCTGCATTAATGGAGGTTCTTGTCAAGATGCAGTCAATGCCTTTGTTTGCACCTGCCTGAGTGGGTACACTGGCAGGTTCTGTGAAGTTGATGTTGATGTTTGCAATGAGCCTACACTAAACTCAGTTCTGTGTTACAATGGAGGTGTATGTGTTGATGGACCTGGAAGAACTTTTCATTGCAGGTGAGTATGAATACTGTCATATAATTGCCTTAATTATAACACATTGATTTGCTAAGATTTCAGGGCAGTACTGGTACTATGTGCAATACATGAACTCAAATGGATTTGGTGCTCAGTCTAATCCTCAAATATATTGTTATGTTAAATCATTCACCATTTAACATCAGATTCTTCTATCTGAAAGCTTATCTTCTAATGCTTTTCAGAATTATATGTGGAAGCTTCTAACATAAACTGACCCTAAAATATTTAAAATTATAATGCTTACGGATATGTATGTACTCATTTTTTTTACTTAAAGGGAAAATAATTTCCAATCAGTTTTAGATGACAGGTAGTTTTTATATTATGTGTGCACAGACATATATCCAAAGCAACTTCCTATCATCCATTGTCATTGTTCTCTGTCTAAGACTTTTGACTACATACATGTTACATTACATTACATGGCTAGGCTTCGC